>OZ004717.1:6398356-6963356 GCA_963924515.1 Vespertilio murinus | reverse complement strand
AGGCTTATGATGAAGAAAGACTATAAACATCTTGCGAATATTTCTTATATTGTTACATGTTGAAATGATAATATTTTAGATGTATTGGGTCGAATAAACTATATCGTTAAAATCAATTTCCCCTGTTCCTTTTCACGTTTTGAAAATGTGGCTACTAGAAAACTGAGACTCACCCAGGTGACTCACAGTTCTGGCTCCCGTTCTATTTCTGTTGGATCGCGTTGCTCTCAGTTAACATGTCTTCTCTTCTTTCATTAGCTCTAATGTTTAAATATTTTGAACGTGAAAGAAAGATTGGTGGGTTTTTTTCCCCCCCTCTACAAATCTGTGGAAAGAAATTCTTCATTTGTTTTTTTTCTTCAAAATATTTAACTTATTTTCCAGGTTGTGTTCTGCCTTTGGGCCTTTGCTCTCACTTGCTCTTCTGTTTGGAATGCCACCGCTGCCCAGCCGAAGCCAGGGAAAGCCCACGCATTTTCCAAGACTTGTCTCAAGTACCACCTCGGCATAAGACCTAAAACAGAGGCCTGGCGCGGCCGGAATGGCTCAGTGGTTGAGCGTTGACCTATGACCCAGGAGGTCACGGTTTGATTCTCGGTCAGGGCACATGCCCAGGTTGAGGGCTGGATCCCCAGTGGTGGGCCAGGCAGCCGATCAATGATTCTCTTTCATCACTGATGTTTTTATTTCTCTCCCTCTCCCTTCCTCTCTGAAATCAGTAAAAAATATTTTTTAAAAATATATTTTATTGATATTTTACAGAGAGGAAGGGAGAGAGATAGAGAGCTAGAAACATCAATGAGAGAGAAACATCGACCAGCTGCCTCCTGCACACCCCCTACCGGAGATGTGCCCGCAACCAACATACATGCCCCTGACCGGAATCTAACCCGGGACCTTTCAGTCCGCAGACCGACGCTCTACCACTGAGCCAAACCGGTTTCGACAGTAAAAAATATTTTTAAAGCCCTAGCCAGTTTTGCTCAGTGGATAGAGCGTCGGCCTGTGAACTGAAAGGTCCCAGGTTTGATTTTGGTCAAGGGCACATGCTGGTTTGTTCTCTCTCTCTTCCTTCCTCTCTGAAATCAATTAAAAAATGTAGTATTTAAAAAAAATAAAACAAATAGAGCTGAGGCCTGCTATTATGTGTTGCCTTGTTGCCTGGTGAGATTGGGAGGGCCTCCAATGGCCAAACCCCAATTCTTCCCCCACCCCTCTGCTCCTGCAGATGAGGTTCCCCGACTAATCAAGCTCCTTATCAAAGGAACCAAGTGCCATGCCTGCTTTTCCTTGAGTAGGAGTGGTCAGTCCCCTGCAAGCTACAGAATCATTAGAACAAGTGCTGTGAGGCCAGGGGCGCCTCCTCTTCTGGGTAGAAAAGCCTGCCTCCCTCGTGCCTGGCTGCTCACTCTAGTTCAGACTGAAAGGTCCCGGGTTCGATTCCTGCCAAGGGCATGTACCTTGGTTGTGGGCACATCCCCGGTGGGGGGTGTGCAAGAGGCAGCTGGTCGATGTTTCTCTCTCATCAATGTTTCTAACTCTCTATCCCTCTCCCTTCCTCTCTGTAAAAAAAAAAATCAATAAAATATATTTAAAAAAATAAAAATAAAAATAAGTAAATAAAACATGGTTGGCCTCTGGCAACCCTACGTCTGGACTCAGTGCTTTAGAACGGGGGTGATTCTTGCCACTGAGGCAGGATCAGAGTGAGGATGTGGCACCCCAGTGAGCACCACCCCAACGCTCCTAGGGTTCATTCAGTAGATGGGCTCTCCTCTGGCCCCATTCCAGGCCCCCCAAAAGCCCGTTTCATCGACACACATGTCCAGTGGCCCGGAGGGGCTTCCGGCTTCAGAAGATAGCATTTTTGGTTTATGTGTCTCAGCTTCAGTTTACGTCTTCCGTCTGCAGACTCGCCTCCATGTGGAATTAAATTAACTTAAAAAAGAGAGCGCAAGGACTTCGTTTGAAGATCTGTTTGGTTTGCCTGGTGATTTAATTTGCAGCTCAGATATGGTTTCGGCCTCCCGGTTGGGCGGTGTCTGCTTTGCATTTGCGGGGCGTTGTTTGCCAGGCCCCCGGCCATCGCAGGGTGCTGCCGGCAGAGTAACGGCAGAGTAACGGCAGACCTCGGGAGGGCAGACCCCACGTGCGCGTCACCATCTGCCCCCGCTGTCCCGGCTTCGAGAAGGAAGGGGTACTTTCTGCTCCGTAAGGCGTCTTGCGTTCTCTTGTAAACATTTGCCTTTAGAACGTGCTCAGGCTCCACACATGCATCCCCCTTAATTTTGAAACCCACGTGCACTTCAAGGAAAATTGAATCCATGTGCTTCTGGTTCGTTTACCCGCAACTCATCAGAATGTTGTTCTAAAAGAGCTGAACTCAAGTCCCCGGGGGCCGGGCAGGTTTTGGACGTGGCTGAAAGCTTGCACTTCCCTGGTCAGGACGGAATGTGAGCCAACAGGGTCTAGTGAAACTGGAACCCTCACCCTGGCAAGCCTAGCACCTTTCCTGGAGGTTCAGCCACAAGAGGCGACTTCTTAGCCTGCAGTCAGCTTCCTTTGCACAGCTGCTCCGCCTGTCCTGGCTGTAGTCCAAGCTGCATGCAGACAACTGCCATTAAAAGTCGCTCTTTACATTGTGTTCTAGCCCTGTGTGCAGCAAACTACGAGCCACATGCAGCTCTTTGGCCCCTTGAGTGTGGCTCTTCCACAAAATACCACAGCCTGGGCGGGTCTATTTTGAAGAAGTGGCGTTAAAAGAGGTTTAAGTTTAAAAAATTTGGCTCTCAAAAAAAAATTTCAATCATTGTACTGTTGATATTTGGGTCTGTTGACTAATGAGTTTGCTGACCACGGTTCTAGCCCAATTAGAGGGATTAGACAACTTTGGGGGAGGGGCTATCTATATATACACATATATAAAAGGCTAATATGCTAAGTGTCCTTCCCTCCATATGGGTAATGATGTCACGTAGCAACGCCTAGCTTCCTCTCCCTAGTGACTACTAGCCTCCTTGTAGTTTCTTCAGCCCAGGAACACTTTAGCCAGAAGGAAACACTTTACACTCTACCCAAATATCTGTGAAGCATTTTCCTGTGCCTCATCTCATTTGATCCTCACAGAAGTCCTGGAGTAGGTAGATAGGAGACTCGGTGGAATCCTATTTTCTTTTCATTAGCCAGAAAACAGAGATTTAGAAACTTGAGGACAGAAAAGGAGTAAGAAATGGTGGCCCTTGAAAACGACTTCAGGTTTTCTCACTGCCCAGAATATAGTCAAACACTGCTGCAGTTAAATATTCCACCCTTTGTTCTCCCTGCGTGATCTACAGTAACCTGCTTTGTGTTGATATTTACTGCTGTGTTGTTGACAATTACCTGAAAGAGAAGTTGGGATGCTTCTCTGGGCTGGAAAAAGTTTAGCTAAATCAGAAAGCAGGTCTAATTGAGAAAATTTGTTCTATATATATATAAGGCTAAGTTGACTTGCATATGTGCGATTCATATAAAGCTCTTGCTGGTGCCAATTGCATGTGTATGTTTCTGTTTGTCATTGTTGATGGTGAATTTGGTTGGTATTTCTATTATAAAGGGCAAATAGTGATATTAAAATATTCCTTATAATTAATTGTCTTTCAATGTGCATGAATTTGTGCACTGGGCTAACTAGTTTATGTATATTTTTCTGTCTAATTGTGAACTCTGAAAACCATGGAGTTGGCAGGAACCCTTCAAAAGTCATTCTCCTACCTTCAAACAGGCCTCATGAAACTTCTAAACAAACGGTCAAGCTATAATAATTCCCACCGTGTTTAATATTATATATAGCAAAGGCTAGTTCTTATTTCTTTTTGGGCAATTCTGACCAAAGCTCAACAACTCTCAATGCCAGTAACTTCATCAAATTTAGATACAGATGCAAGGTTTGCAAGCTTGCCCCCCCGCCCCCCAATGAAATTCTGGAGGTTCCACTGCTGCTCAGATAACAAACTGTGAAGTTGTCCCATCGCACCACTTGTTTCCTGATCACCATAGAAACCAGTCTCCAGGAGACTGTGCAGCAGCCTGCAAGGAGACACTGTCTATGGCCGAGAGCTGTTTCCTTTGCCTGAGTCGATCAGGAAAGTCAGTCGGAGGCTAAGAGCTGTCAACATCTAGACATCTCAGCTATGAAAGTTGCCAAGGCAATCATCCCCTCTTCCCCCACCCCCCCCCCCAGCATTTGGGGTTCTATTCTTCCAATACAGGAAATAGAAACCCCAGATGTTTCATTGAAAGGTTAGCTTGGTGGCTGAGATGCACAAGGGTGAACGGGAAATTGCTAAGCTTCCAAGGGGGCTCAGGACTCTGAAAACAGTGCGTTTGCTAATTGGTGGAGGAGCCCCAAGCACCACTGTCCCTGAAAGAATTAGTGAACTTTCCAGTAGATTCTTCTTATTAATGCCAATGAAGGTAACTGCTCTGAAACAATAGGGACTCATTAGTATCAAGGAGTGTTAGTTGGCACCAAAATGGCATGAGGCATTCAGCTAAATTCCTCCTTTTCCCAGGGCAACCAACCCACTCAATTTGCCTGGGGCCTTTGAGTCTGCAGTCTCCTCACATTAAACAGTGGATCTGGAACACTTGGGTAGGTTTGCAAACCCTGACAGATGTTTCCTTACAATGACACGTAGGCCCAGCAATCCCTTGAAAACCTGAAATGTGTGATGTTCTCTCTCTCCTGAAACTTTCTCCACATTGTTTACTTCCCTTTTTTATTAAAACCCATACTAAGTACCCTGCTGAACATGGCCCCCAAATAACACTGTATGGATAGAGTTGGGGATTTAAAGTTTATTTTTACCTTAGTTATGAAAGTGCTAGATCTGTTTGATGATGGATCATGGACTAGTCCTCTGCATGATTTTTTTGTGGCATCATATTATGACCTAAAATCCTTATAATAGGTTGATTGGTGTTGCTAAAAATAAAAGTTCAAGGGGGCATATCACAAGGGCACACTTTTAAAAAATATATATATATTATTGATTTTTTTACAGAGAGGAAGGGAGAGGGATAGTTAGAAACATCGATAAGAGACAATCATCAATCAGCTGCCTCCTGCACACCCCCCACTGGGGATGTGCCCATAAACAAGATACATGCCCTTGACCAGAACCGAACCTGGGACCTTTCAGTCTGCAGGCCGACGCTCTATCCACTGAGCCAAACCGGTTTCAGCACAAGGGCACACTTTTTTACAGGCTCTAAAAGACAGCTTTTAAAATCACCAGAATCTAGAGAACCTAGCTGGTGGCACCGGTAAACGCCCATTCTCGCTGCCTCCCCCAACCATGTCAAAATTATAGCTAAAATGCAGAACCACCACCACTCAGAACCGCCTGAAATCTGAATGGAGGTCCCCCTATTAGAAAAGTAAAGACAAAAGTGCATGGAGACTGGTGAGAGGGGCAGAGGCTCAGAACAGTCTGGTCCAACATCCACGTGTGGTGTGGGTTGTTTTTTAATTGGGAGGGAGACCTTGGCTTCCTCCAGGAAGCCCTGTGTGATGCAGTGGATCTGACTACAGAACCACTCACCCGTGAGCACCGATGGGCGTGCTGCTCAAGGTTAACCTTGGGACCTGGCCACACATACCCTGTTTCCCCGAAAATAAGACAGTGTCTTATATTAATTTTTGCTCCCAAAGATGCGCTAGGTCTTATTTTCAGGGGATGTCTTATTTTTCCATGAAGAAGAATACAGCACACATTTATTGTTAAATGAAAATAAAGGAAATTTATTACCTGTATACGGTACGGTAGTACTGTAGTTGTCAACACAAACCAGACAAACTGTGAATCCTACAGTATCAAGAATTTACTCATTTATTCAGTGACAATTATGTCATCATCTTCTGGAACATCATCCTAACAATCCAATTCTTGAATTTCCTGGTGAATTTCTTGTGACTCCATTTCTTTCAGAATCAGTGGACCAGATCTCTCATGTTTAGCAATAGCACTGCCTTTCAATGAGTACTTCTTGTCAAGGTAGCCTGCTCACAGTGCATTTGCAATGCAACTGTCAGTGATTTTCCCCCATGAATTCTTCACCCAAGTCATAACTTGTTGCAGTTTAGGTTTCACAAAGTTTCCACGCTGATTTCTCTCCATTCACACAGCAGTGACGTCAGGACTCTGCGGAACGTCACTGGTTGCTAGACACCAGTCCAGTCAGGGCGGCCCTAGCGACCAGTTTACGGTAAGTTAATTTTCATTCTGAGACAGAGCCTGGGGGCCTTATTTTCGGGGGGATGCCTTATATTTCACTCAGAAGAAGACCTGTGAGCAGGTCTTATTTTCGGAGGATGTCTTATTTTCGGTAGTAAATGGTTGACATTTTTTTGCCACCATCTCAGCAGTGGCATTTAAGAGCCATCTCAGCAGTTAAGAGCCATTCCCCACTCCCACCAGCAATGGGGACCAGCTGCCATCCTTGTCTCTGCTGTGTCAACCCCTTCTTCCCCACGCCCCCAGCACTTTCAGGACAATAAGTACAATTCAGTGGCATTCTGTGCCTTCTCAATGTGGTGAAACCATTATTAATTACCACCATCTACTCCTAGAACTTTTCATCACCCCAAACGGAAACCAGTAAGCAATTCTGGTCTACCTTCTGTGTAAACAGCCTCTCTTAGAGATCCGTTCAATGCCATTTGTTTTTATTGTATCACCAGGCAGGACTTGCCAGCATCTTTCTACATAGACAATTTCATATACCTCCCTGCAATATAATATAGGTGTGATTTTTGCACAGAAAGTTCTGAATCACCTTTGGATGAGGTGGGCAATTAGGAAAGCCATCAATGCTTAAAAACTTATTGATTTAGACACAAGAGATCAAAACCCTCTTATCCCATGCTTTGTTCCAAATGAATGCTGTTGGCTGGCCCCAGCTCAGTCTTTTAGTGCAACCCAGTAGACACCTCTTTCCTTTTATAACACAGTACATGACACAGGTGGACAAGCCAACGTCATGAAACATTGGGTTTCCCTTAATTCGTTGTGAGCTTCTCTAATGAGAATACCTGGAGACTTAGCTGACTTCAAAGGCCCGTTACAGCTGTGCTGCTTTTGTTGCTCTGAAAATGGGGACGTTGAGAACTCCTCGCCTCACGCTTCTTAATGATAATTATATGAGACCCTG
The DNA here is from genome assembly GCA_963924515.1 of Vespertilio murinus. Taxonomy (NCBI): domain Eukaryota; kingdom Metazoa; phylum Chordata; class Mammalia; order Chiroptera; family Vespertilionidae; genus Vespertilio; species Vespertilio murinus. Next base: position 6,956,162 of record OZ004717.1, on the reverse strand, counting down.
AACAGTGCTTTTGATCTTGGCCTCTCACAGCACTCGAGTGAAGCATCAATTCCCTCAGCCCCACTCTGAGGCAGGCCTTTGCTTACGGGCAATGTGTGTTGGCACGGATGTCCCAGGGATTGCAGCTTCAGAGAAAATCTACCAGCAGCAGCTGTGAAAATGCATTTATACATCTAAACTCGCCAGCCTTAATACTAATCTGTGTGAGAATATTTTTTTTTACTGTTTTATTGTTTTTGAATTTTTTTTATTGATCAAGGTGTTAGGTATGTGTCCTTACCCTCCCCCCATAGCCCCTCCTTCTCCTCATGCCCTCACCCCCTTGTTGTCTGTGTCCATTGGTTAGGCTTATATGCATGCATACAAGTCCTTTGATTGATATCTTCCCCTTACCCTCACCCTTCCCTGCCTTCCCTGTGAGGTTTTGAGGTCTGATTGATGCTTCTCTGTCTTTGAATCTGTTTTTGTTCATCAGTTTATGTTGTTCATTATATTCCACAAATGAGTGAGATCATGTGATACTTATCTTTCTCTGACTGGCTTATTTCGCTTAGCATAATGCTCTCCAGTTCCATCCATGCTGTTGCAAATTATAAGAATTCCTTCTTTTTTTTTTTACCGAAGAGTAATATTCCATTGTGTAGATGTACCACAATTTTTTTTTAATCCACTCATCTGCTGATGGGAATTGGGGCTGTTTCCAAATCTTAGCTATGGTGAATTGTGCTGCTATGAATATAGGGGTCATGCATCCTTTCTGATTGGTGTTTCTAGTTTCTTGGGATATAGTCCTAGAAGTGGGATCACTGAGTCAAATGGCAATTCCATTTTAGTTTTTTGAGGAAACACCATACTGTTTACTGCAGTGGCTGCACTAGTCTGCATTCCCACCAGCAGTGCACAAGAGGGTTCCTTTTTCTCCGCATCCTCACCAGCACTTGTTGTTTGTTGATTTGTTGATGATAGCCATTCTAGCAGGTGTGAGATGGAACCTCATTGTCATTTTGATTTGTATCTCTCAGATGCTTAGTGATGATGAGATGTCTTCATATGTCTCTTGGCCTTCCTTCTGTCCTCTTTTGAAAAGTATATATTTAAGTTCATTGCCCATTTTTTGTATGTTTTGTATATCTTCCTTTTGTTAAGTTGTATGAGTTCCCTGTAAATGTTGGAGATTAAACCCTTACCAGAGATAACATTGGCAAATATATTCTCCAATGCAGTGGGCTTTCTTGTTGTTTTGTTGATGGTTCCTTTTGCAGTGAAAAAGCTTTTAATTTTGATGTAGTTCCATTTGTTTATTTTCTCCTTAGTTTCCATTGCCCTGGAAGCTGTATCAGTGAAGATATTGTTTTGACATATGTCTGAAATTTCTCTGCCTGTGGATTCCTCTAATATTTTTATGGTTTTCCATCTTATGTTTAAGTCCTTTATCCATTTTGAGTTTATTTTTGTCTTTGGTATAAGTTGGTGGTCTAGTTTCATTTTTTTTTGCATGTATCTGTTGTGGTGATAATTTTAACACCTCACACTTTTATGTGTTATTGTCTAAATGAGCCTTTTACCTCATTTAGACAATAACAGAAATTCATAGAGGAGCCAAATAATACAGCTCCATTGCACCTATAAAATGTATTATTATTCTTTCTTGTCTTTTCCCCTTTCCTAATAGTTTTTCAGAAGGCAATTCACCAACTGGGTGATAGTTGTGCTGGGTAAATCTCTTCGCAAGCCACAAGGCACAATTCCCTACTTTTTCTGAAGTCCCTCCACCTCATTAATGAAACAATTACAGTGAATTTGTTTATGCATCTGTAGCTGAGTTTGTTCACTTGGTTGTAAGCTTCTAGTGTTTCTTCAGATGTGGGAAGGCTATAAACAATACCTATTACAGAAAAATGATCTAAAAGTTATGCGACTAAAACTGGCTTCTGGCAGAGGTGCTTCCAAAGAAACTTTATTACGAGCAAGTTGAAGTTGAATGAGATTCTCTTCTACATGTTACTTCAATCTATATATTTCTTTACCTAAAATGATTAAGTAAATTTTAGATTTGAGTAGATGGCTCATGATTTCGAATTTGGGGAGGCCTCTCAAGATATCCATACAGGGGAGAACTTCATCTATTGGTCTTTAGAATAAAACACAAAGAGCACATTTGCTTGTTGTCCCAACCAATCCTAAAGGATCATGCCTTCACATATTAATACCTCTGACATGAAGGAAATCAAGGATCCAGTGATATCAGCAACTGTGGAATTCTATTGCATAGAGAAGCTTGCTGTCAGCAAAGCATTCTCATTTTGTTGTTTCAGACCCATGTTACAGAACCAGTCAAAGAAAACTGAAAGCAAAAGAAACAAGTCTATACCTCACTTTGAATTGTTAAAATTAGACTAAGAAGAGCAATGTGATTATTGTAATTACCCTACGGCTCCATATAAAATATATGCATACTTTTATCTCAAAGACCCTGGTGTACTATTTTTCTGTGTGGTAAAGGGGGTTATAAAGTTAAGAAAAGGGAACAACAGCTAATATTTATTATACTCCTTGTCTATGTGCCAGAATTGTTCTAAGCACTTCAGTTGTAATCTTTACATCAATCCTATTATTTCTCTAGTTTTTAGTTGCAAAAACTGAGATTCAGAAAGGTTAAGTAACTTGCTAAAGGACGATGTTAATAAAAGAGCTAGGAATATTACTCAGAGCTGTCTGAAGCCAAAGCTCACGTTCTTATCCAGTAGATTACTCTGCCTGGAGGATGCAATTTTAGCTGGAAGACAGGGGACTAGGAACCAATAATACTAATATAAGAAAAAGCCCCCTCATCATCTCATATATTGTTCCTTCTCTGGAGAGGTAAACACACACACACACACACACACACACACACACACAGAGGGGCGGGGGGCTAGACCATTATATTTAACAAGACTGGAAGATTTTATAGACTAGCCTAAGATTTTGAAGGTATCAAGGTGGGTGTTAAATGAGTACTCAAATTATAGCCAATAATCAAGCATAATGACATAGACACATTTAAAAAAATTGTTGGTTATTCTGGTCTTTTAAAAAGGCAGAACCATGTATTTAGCAAAGATAATTCAAATTTGAAAACAAAGCAATGTCGTGTCACATTGTAGCACTGTTTAACAGACCCTCTTGAGGGTAAAAATCTTTGTTTAATATTTATTATATACTATTGGCTAGGGCCCGGACTCTGTGAAGACATAAGTCAATTTGGAGATTCTCAGCCAGGAGAGATGCAAATAATTCTATCCACAGAGCAAGTGACCCTAAAGGTTACAATTTTATTGTCCTAAAGGACGTTGACCATGATTGTCATTAAATTTGCAGACTCTCTTTAACATGCTTTACCTGAGTGACTGGATATATATATCTGGCTCTCAAATTTGTCTTTGAACCAACTTAACTGCCCTGCTGAGTTCTCTCATTAATGAGTTAAGTGATTTTTGACATGGGCTAACTTTTTATTTGTGTAAGAGTCATGATTTTTTTGTTTTGTTTGAAAATCAAACTTTAACATCTCAGAAGGCTAAATAGGTGAAATGGATGAATTTGAGATAGGATTTTAAAGACAGATCCTATTGGGAGAACCCTAGTAGGTCAGATGCATTAGAAACCCCTTAATCCTGTGTGAGCTTAGACCCCAGTACCCAGCTAACTTCCATCTCTGATGGTGCAGCAACTAGCCTCTTTGCTGGGAAAAGCTGGTGGGGCCAATATGGCCAAAGCTCCTCCTTGAAGAAGGAGCAACTGAATTCCTAACTTTTCCCTAGGCAAACTGAAGAAAAACAGGCCGTCCTTTTATCCTCTCACGCTTTGAGACTGAATAGATGAGGGAGGGGCTGCTGTGTTTCCACAGAGGGCTAAAGCTGTCTGAGTTGTCTCAGGAAGCCAGAGGTCAAGTTCTTTCCGCAGACCTAAATGATACATTTTAGAAACGGTTTCTCAGGTATGCTATGAGGCCTATTGGAGTGTGTAGCAACTACCCTCCTAATGGGCCACAGACTGATCCAACCACGTATGATGTTTTTTACTGTAATAAAGCACAATTCTGTAAAGTGCTCTCTTTTTATGTATGGCCAAGGCTTCTTGACAGCGACCTATGATCCTTAATGTTAACAACAAAATTAGACTCACCGGAGTTTACTGAGGACTCAGAAGTTTACTACACAGTGGACGTATTTGGCAATGTGTAAGTCTGTGAGAAGAAGTACTTTTTTAATCCTCACCCAAGGATATCTCTATTGATTTTATTTTTTTATTATTTTGTTAAAAATATATTTTATTGATTTTCCACAGAGAGGAAGGGAGAGGGATAGAGAGCTAGAAACGTCGATGAGAGAGAAACATCGACCAGCTGCCTTCTGCACACCCCCTATGGGGATGTGCCCTTGACCAGAATTGAACCTGGGACCTTTCAGTCCACAGGCTGACGCTCTATCCACTGAGCCAAACTGGTTTCGGCCCAGAGAAAAATATTAAAGAAATATATATTTTGTTGATATTTTACAGAGAGGAAGGGAGAGATATAGAGAGCTAGAAACGTCGATGAGAGAGAAACATCGACCAGCTGCCTCTTGCACGCCCCCTACCGGGGATGTGCCCGCAGCCAAGGTACATGCCCTTGACCGGAATCGAACCTGGGACCTTTCAGTCCACAGGCCGACGCTCTACCACTGAGCCAAACTGGTTTATGCCCAGAGAAAAATATTTTTAAGTTTGATAAGCTCACTGGTCTTCAGTGCCAGAGGGGCTTGGCCTGCCCGGTCCCTTCACCTGGCCAGGAAGGGATGCTAGTCCCGAGGCAGGCGACTGCTTCCCGGTCCCTTCAGGAAGCAGTGCATTGTCCCAGGAGACTTCAGGGATAATCTTTGCACTCTTTTCTGTTGGCCCTTCATCATGAGTCTATTGTCGGCCATGTGAGTTCAGCTGTTAAGTGCCCACTTAAAAGAAATGATCCCCCCGCCGACCCCCGTTTTGCCCTGTAACAGCCTGACAAATAGCACCTGCCACAGAGAAAAATGCAAGAAAATGGAAAACGAAAGGCAAAAAAGGCATGAGAATCCCGCTAATGCCTGATGACTGATCTGCTTAGCATGCATAGGGTGCCCTCAGATTTTTCCAGAACCTTAGATCTCCTTACTGAACAACCACACACACACACACACACACACACACACACACACACACAGGCTGCGTAGCCCCCTCCCACCTTCTGCCTGCAGCTTGTTTGTCCGTCTCACACACCCACCCAGACAATGCTCTCAATGGGCGCCTTTTGGGGAGACAATTGCAGGAAGCGTGATAACGGGATTTGTCACCCTGCCGCGGCTGCTGTTTCAGCAAGCATTTCAGCAATGAAAGGAAGTTTTCCTAATGGTACATGTGAATGAATTTCAGCTGCCTCCTCTTTAAAAAAAAAATTCCTTTGGAAGAAAGCCAATTAAGATCATCTGTCTAATGCATCTATTCACCCCCACTGCAACAAGATGTCAGTTATAATAGATGTCTAATCAACCCCGACTTCTCAGGACAGGGTGCTGAGCATGCTGAAACCAGGGAGAGACCAGAGGCCCCACCTGCGCCGTGTTTGGAGATGATGGATGAAAACTTCTCTCTGAAATATTAGTCCGTGGGGCAGTAGAGCCAGGAGTGTTTAGAATACATCCACACGCCAAGATGGAGTGGGCTTCAGATGATGATCCATACTAGCCAGAGCAGTTTCTTTCCTATTGTGGGCCTGGAACCCCAATGGTCATCTTTTGAGGGGACTGTGGAAGCTAACTGTCAAAATCCACGGCCTGGCTTCTGCATGCCTGTTCCCTTACATGTGGAGGGGAAGCATTTCCATTAATGAGAAGAAACGAGCACCTCCAGATACTGGAGCGAATGTGATTGTGCAGGCAAATTCTCTATTTAAAAAAATATATATTTTATTGATTTTTTTTACAGAGAGGCAGGGAGAGAGATAGAGAGCCAGAAACATCGATGAGAGAACATTGTTCAGTTGCCTCCTGCACACCCCCCACTGGGGCTGTGCCTACAACCAAGGTACATGCCCTTGACTGGAATCGAACCTGGGACCTTTCAGTCTGCAGACCGACGCTGTATCCACTGAGCCAGACCGGTTTCAGCACAAATTCTCTTTTTTGAGGGAATTTTGATGCCTCTTGAGAGATCAAGCCTTTGTGAGGATGCCGTGTCCTAGGAGACTGCCGGAAGTCAACAGAAATCACTAAGTTAAGAAGCAGTGTGAGTGTACATGCAGTACATCATTAATTTCTCTAAAGATAGATACACACAGGAGCTCCCTGAATCACGCATACACCTTGGAGGTGACAGTCTTCCCTCATGCACAGTGGGAAAATTAATTGTACAGAAAATCCCGGGGAAGTTACAAAGAAAGGACATACCTTTCTCTTCGCTTAACGGACATACTACCCTAGTCCCAGGAGCCAACAGCTTTTTCTCAGTTACAAACCAGTTCACCGTGCGGCCATTTATTATTTCACAGGTCACATCCATCTGCCTTTTTTTATACACTGGGAAGGGGGTTGCTGTGTAACTATGGTTTCAGTGTGTAAGTTCTATTCTCCTGCAAGCCTGGGGCTTGATCTCTATCTCAGCCGCTGCTCTAGGCTGCCCGGCTGGCTGGCATGGCTTGTGGAAGGCCAAGCTCCTGTTCGTCCAAAGAGGGCACTCTGGTCTGACCTTTGGAGGGACCGTCAAGGGTACTGCCTGTACTGAGATGCCCACACTACCATTGAGACGAAACCATTTCCATGAATGTTCCCAGCACTGCCGGTCTGCTCAAAGTGACATCAGTATTTTGCCTTTGCGAACATTAACATGGCCTCCAGGCCACCCCCACTTTCCTCATCTGTACTAGCACAGTGGAACTTGTCCGCCCTTCATTATGCTGCCACCAGAACCATTAACATTAATATGGTGAGTTCCTAATGGCCTCCAGAGATAGCCAGGCTTCCATCCCTGGAACCTGTAATGTCACCTTATATAGAAAAAAGTACTTTGAAGATTTAAAAAATATATATATTATTGATTTTTTATAGAGAGGAAGGGAGAAGGATAGAGAGCTAGAAACATCAATGAGAGAGAAACATTGACCAGCTGCCTCCTGCACACCCCCTACAGGGGATGTGCCTGCAACCAATGTACATGCCCTTGACCGGAATCGAACCTGGGACCTTTCAGTCCGCAGACCATCGCTCTATCTACTGAGCCAAACTGGTTTTGGCTACTTTGAAGATTTGATTAAATTAAGATTCTTGAGATGGGGGAATCATCCTGGATTATCGAGGGGTCCCAAAGCAATCACAAGGGATATAGGGTTCCTGTTTCTCCAAATAGCACCTTGATATTGTTCTCTAGCCAGGAAGGAAGAAGTGAAGACTTGCAGCCAAGACATTCATGCAAAAGCTCTAGGAAGTGTCTCTTCTCTTGTCAATCCCAGATCATTCCATGAGGATCGTCTTGAATTAATCTCAAATTGACATAGGCAACTGCTCTGCAAGCACACAGCATAGAAGCACTGGTTTTTGCATTTTCTTACCTCAATAGTTTAAACCCCAAACTGGAGGAAAAGACTATTTTTCCCCCTCCAATTTCATTGCCCTATAATTTCAGCCACCATGACATAATTTGGGGACTATTCAGTTGTAGCTGGGTTACTATTCAGTTGTAGTTTTAAGAATCAATGGATGTAGGAATAGTGTTCTCAGTCTGTTTTCCTTGAAAATAACCATTTTGGGGAGTTATCCAATGCTTCATACACCCACACATGAAAAGAAAGCAGTTAAAATAGAAAGAAAATTTTCAGTTTTGTTTATTTGCATTGACAGGGTTCACTAAACATGTTTTCACATGGTTGCCCCTGGGCAGGGTGACCTTGCTTTCTTGCAGCTACAATGAGCCTGAATAATTTGGATTAGGTGAGTACATTAATTGAATTTACCTGGTGATTAGCTCACAGTTTCACTGCACTTTCCTATGCATGCAAATCCTTTCTAAAAGTGAAACCCCATTTAATTTAATTGTATTATAAATACTTCCATTTAAAGCGTGGCCAACCAATTTGTATAGTTACGTAAAGTTTTGTTTTCAAAGATTCAATGTAGTATTGATGTGATAATAATTTATTTTTCTTTTGTGAAAACAATATGATTATATTAAACCAATTTGGAGAATTGGCAAAATATACATGAAGTTATCTTTTGGGCATAACCATTTGTAGCAATTTGCTATTTTTTTCCATTAGTTTTTTTCTATGTCTATAGCTGTCATATAATTACAATTAGCGTGTAAGTAGCATTTCGCTAACCAGTATCACCCCAATAAATTCAATAAAGAGAAATAAAAAATAAGAAATATAAGAAATAAAAAATAAAATATTTTTAAATGTTTTCATTATTTTATTGAGTATGGATATGGATATGGATTATGGATAGTCATATTTGTTGATTAAATCGAATGATAGATGTACAAGATGGAATCTTTTATCATCATCATCATCTCTTTTGGCTATTAGTTGCAATTTAATTAAATAAACCACGTTAAAGTATTCAATGTGCTAGGCTAAATTTTTAATTTAAGGAAACATATTCTTTCTCCACAAGATATTAAGAACTGAGAAAAGATAACCAGTCAATAAGCACATTTAGCAGGACTTAATAACATATTAGAATAGATAAGGTTATTGGTTCTATTATTTAAATATTTAGAAGTATGTCTATACTAGTCAGTGCTATCAATGTCTAACTTCTCAGAGTGTGGAAGTATGCTAGACTAATGCTCGTTAATAGATAAGTACTCATTGTCTCAGAGCCCATAGACTTTTGGCCCTGTCCCACCCCTAATAGTTGTGTGGCTAAGGGCAGAAGTAAAGATGGAGGCCTGCATATCATAGGTTTAAATGTAAGTTTTAAATTGGCTACTATAGTGGAAACCGGTTTGGCTCAGTGGATAGAGTGTCAGCCTGCGGACTGAAAGGTCCCAGGTTTGATTCCGGTCAAGGGCATGTATGTACCTTGGTTGCGGGGCACATCCCCAGTAGGGGGTGTGCAAGAGACAGATGATTGATGTTTCTCTCTCATGGATGTTCTGGACAATGAAAGCAAATCAAAATTGTGCTGGAGATTTCTGCGAAAGCTTTGTTCTCTCTCTTTTTTTTATATGATGTATTTTATTGATTTTTTTCCAGAGAGGAAGGGAGAGGGATAGAGAGAAACATCAATCAGCTGCCTCCTGTACACCCCCCCCCACTGGGTATGTGCCCGCCACCATGGTACATGCCCTTGACCGGAATCAAACCTGGGACCCTTGAGTCCCCAGGCCGACGCTCTATCCACTGAGCCAAAAAGGCTAGGGTAGCTTTGTTCTCTTGCTATAGTTCTTGCCCTGTCTTTCTGGTGTTTTCTTTTTCTTCTTGTCTGAAACACATATGTGATCTTAGAGGTGGAGTGACACCTTTATAACCCTGAGATGAGCTCAGAGAGGAAAGTTACAGAGAGATGACATAGGTGCAGAACATAAGGGAATCCTAGAACACTGATGACATTCAAGAGCTTTCTTATGCTAAAATAAACTCGCAGTTGGCTCATCCATTATAGGCATATCTAATAAGTGCACACAAAGCAACTCCTCATAAAAATGTAATCAATTGATTTATATATTCCCTACCCTTCAACAAATGTGTGAGTTTTTGTGTTGCTTGTTTGCTTATATTAATACCGAGGAAATAACCAAGCTTATGAATTAAATTTATGAGTCCATCAACTAGACTTTAAATTCCTTGAATGTAGGGGCTGGATTTTGTGTATTGTTTTCTCCAGTGCTTTCCACATGATCTAAAACATAATTACACCAGTAAAACAAAGATAAAGATGTGTTAAGGGTTTGCATAAAATATTAATTTCTAAATAACAAGTTATTTCCATTGTGCTGCAAATGGTTTATAATCAAGGTAGGTAGCAAAGCAACAGCATCTTTAATTAAAATGGGACTGGAAGGATGCTTTATAATTTCTTTTTTTTTTAAATATATTTTTTTGATTTTTCACAGAGAGGAAGGGAGAGGGATAGAGAGTTAGAAACATCGATGAGAGAGAGAGACATCGATCAGCACACCTCCTACTGTGGGTGTACCCGCAACCAAGGTACGTGCTCTTGACCTGAATCGAACCTGGGACCCTTCAGTCTACAGGCCGACGCTCTAGCCACTGAGCCAAACCGGTCTCAGTGAGGATGCTTTATAATTTCTGAATTGTTCTTCCATATTGGTTCTCCAATATTCTTCTTTTTTTTTTTTAAAAAAAAAAATACAAACACTAAAGTTTATTCTGAAATGTTTGAATTTTACCAGTAAAAAGGCAGTAGATGAGTATGTTTCCTTCTTGAGGATTCACTAATAATTTCAAAGAAAAAAATTTGGTTAAATCTATAAAAATTTAAATTATTTATTCTCAGAAATGGGAAAATTTTTATTTATGATTTTGTTAAATATTTTAACTATTGTCTTTTGGCAATAACAGAGGCACTCAATATATTACAAGTCATGCATTTGCATAAAAAGAGCATCCTTGACATGATTTTCTATAAGAAAATATATCGAATTTTAGTGGAAGATCAGCATACACAATGGCAGAATTTAGAACCTGATATACAGGAGATTTATGAACAAATATAACTTTTCTTCCACCTAATTCCTGTGTCCTTTATCTTTTTGAGAAGAGAAAGGCTCTATTCTTTTATTTTGCTTCAATGTTTTATTATATAGAGGCCCAGTACATGAAATTCATGCACTCAGGGGAGGAGGGGGGGGGGAAGCGTGTCCCTCAACCCAGTTTGCACCCTCTCCAATCTGGGACCCCTTGTAGAATGTCCGACTGCTGACCTTATGGGCCCCAATTGCCCTCCCTTGCTGGCCATCCTGTAACAATGAGGGGTGGCCATCTTGTGATGTGAGGGTGTGAGGGTCAATTTACATATTACCTCTTTATTATATAGGATATGCAGAAAAGAGTCTATAGGACATATCCATAGTTTTGCTTGAACTTTCTTCTGTGTCTACTCTGAGATCCAAATCATTTTTTTTTTTTGGAAAAAATAAGTACAGTTTTTTTTTTCTCCCTAGTTTAGAATTGTTAGATATTAGATTGACAAAAAGAATGGGTTGGAAGTTTGGCATTAGATTTTTATAGCAAAGGTATTTGAATATGAAGTCATCAGTTCTTTGTAGATAGATTATTATTTTTTATCATCCAACTTTTCTTTGAATAGAGCACAATTAGTCCATCAAATTCTAGTTCATTTTGAAAATTCACTCTGTGAACACATGCCATAAAGTCCAACACATTCACTATTGCACATTCAAGATGATATCAACTTGTAATAATGTTCTGAGTCTGTTGCCATCCACATGTTTATTTTCCCTCTTTCCTCTCCCAAATTAGAAGTATAAGAAGTGGTGTCAAGTATCACTTATCACTTACTTCCTGAGAGGACATGAAGAGAACTATTATCTCCTTCAAATCTTTTGTGCTATCTTTGAAAAATTTCAGTGAACCTGACCGACTTATTTACTGTTAACCTCGGAGCAATGGAAGCATAATTTCTGTGCTAGAAAAATATAAAAAATAAACCAGCTAAAAAGGATAAACTTTCAGTTTTTTTTTTTTAAGGATTCAGTACATTCTAATCGACAAGAACTCAACATTGTATCAGTTGAGGTACAACTAGTTTTTTTAAAAAAATAAATGATGCAATTTTCATATGTAATTCACAGGTACAACATAAGAATGTTTACCAACAAGGAAAGTTAGTATAAAAGTAAGCTGTTTTCTATAAGCTTAAATATATTAGGATTCATAGTAAATTGTACTAAAACTGAAAAAGGGTTAAATTTTGTTGTAAACACTATCAATAATCATTTTTAAGCTTGTATTAGTTAACAAAGGCATTGATTCTGCATCACCCTAACTAGAAAAAATTTAGTTTCCTTCCCTCCTGTTAGTATTGATTGCTCATTTTTTTTTCATTTAATAAGCATTTTTTTTCAGTGCCTCTGTATGAGGTGGTTCCTACAAATAAATACACAACCCTGCTATGTAAAACAAAACACCCCACGGAAATATGTGCAATGTACCATTGGGTCCAGGGGTGGGCAAACTAATCCGGCCCGTTCGGCTGTTCTATTCGGCCTGTGGAGCCGAAAGAGCAGAGGGTTCTCTTGCTCTCCCCTCCACTCCTTCACCAGCAGCCCAAGATGAGAGTGCCAGCATGGTCAGGTTGCTTTTGTTCCGGAGTTTAAGAACCCATTGTGGCTCTTGAGTCAAAAAGTTTGCCTATCCCTGATTGGGTCTCAAAGTGGATAATTATCCATTCTCTCTGGGGAAGCAAGATGATGAATCTTAAACTGAGTTCTGGGTCAGGACGTTTTAAAGCTGAGCTGGGGAGGGTGCCTGACCAGAGCGGAGGAAGTAGAGATAGGACACTAGAAGAAATGAAGAGTCAATAATCAATTTGATGTTAGGGATATGGTATGAGCAAGTTGGTGAACGGTGTTCCCGTTTACTAAGAAGCAGCCATCTGCAATAGTTGATGATGAAGTAACTTTGAGCTTTGTTGAGTTTTAATCGCCTGGGACACATCTGACAGGCGATTCCCACAATAAGGTTCACAACTCTAGAGCTTAGGAGACAGATGGTGTAGAGATGATCTGAGAGACCTTCAGGATGAATGGGCTCCCTTAAGGAGAGCGTGTAGAGAGAGGAGGCATGAAGACCAGCATGGCCAATAGTTTCATTAGACTAGAACCGTGGTAGGCAAACTGCGACTCGCTAGCCACATACGGCTCTTTGACCCCTTGAGTGTGGCTCTGCCACAAAATACCACGGCCTGGGCGAGTCTATGTTGAAGAAGTGGCAATAGAAGAAGTTTAAGTAAAAAAAAATATGGCCCTCAAAAGAAATTTAGATCATTGTACTGTTGATATTTGGCTCTGATGACTAATGAGTTTGCCGACCACTGGACTAGAACATGGCCCCAGGCGAGGAGAGCTGGAATCGGGAGGCCTCTGAATAGCAGGCAGAATTGGATTTTGATTCCTAGCCTCCGTGGACAATTGGAAGTTTCTGAAGTGCAGTGGCTTGGTTGGAGCTTGGTTTCAGAGGATTTCTCTGTAGTGAAATGAGCTAAGACACAGAGGACCCAATTTGGAAGCAACTGTTGATGAAAAGTCCTGAAGATCCCGGTGGAGATGACCCAGACCTCCAGACTCTGGAGAAGGTGAGGGATTGAAGAATTCCACTGATAGCTCTCTAGGACTAGACAGCTGATAGGCTATGGAGGAAAGAGTATGTGACTTCGAGACACTTCGCACTAGGGATAGAAGGTGGACTTTGAAAAGAAGACAGTATGAGGAATACTAAGGATTCCATTTTAAACAGGTTGTATTGGATGGGAGGTGAGACCCTCTTCCCCCTCCCCCAAACACACAGACTTAGATACCTGACCTCAGCTCTGATCACAGCCAAGGAGAGCTATCAAAGATGGGTGTGAAGGGCTGGGAGTCATCGTAAGAGAGGTGATAGCTGACTCGGTGAGAACGTTTCTTGTTAGAGAGATACTGTCTGGGGTCTAAGGAGTAATAGGAGATACATGAAAGAGTACTTAATTCTTTGGAAAAGTGAATGCCCTTCCCTCCCTCCCTCCCTCCCTCCCTCCTGCTGCAAAAAGCGTTATTGTTTCACTTGGCCCAGTGCATGGGCGCGGGCTCCAGGCGGTTCACAGAATGGCCGCTAGTTTGGGGAAGAGGCTCCGGTAAAGGCCAGGCCCGGGGGAGGCGGAGGGGCCCTCAGAGGCCTCGGGGCTCCACAGGGCCTGGTGGGGCTGGAGGCCGAGCCTTTCCCAGAGACACTCCCCAGCCCAGCCCGGGGCCGCCCTGCGGAGGGAGCCAGGTGCCCCCTCTTCCGGATGAGCTGACCTCCTGCCCCGGAAGTGGTTCTGCCGGAAGTCCCGGGGCTGAGGGCCTGCGGGGAGGCCCAGGGCCTGCAGCTCCCCGAGGCCTGGTCAGGCTGCTCCCCCAGGCCCGGGCTCCATGGCCCCTTGAGTGTGGCTCTTCCACAAAATACCACATGTGGGCCCCTGGGGAGGCCTGGGCCCGTCCTGGGAGAGGCGATCTGTGTCTTCCAGAGGCTCCGCCCGCCCCGCTCCTCCTCATCAGGAGATGAGGCCCCGAGAGAGGTGGGTGCAGGTGCTGGCCTCCCCGGGGGTCACTCTAGCGGATGGGGAGCTCCTGGGGGTGAAGGTGGAACCGGTGTGGGGGCCGGGCCCGCAGGTGGGGGGAAGGGGAACCGGTGTGGGGGCCGGGCCAGTAGGAGGAGGTGAAGGTGGAGATGGAGGAGACCGGGAGGGGCGGATGCTGGACGCAGGGGGTCCCCAGGGCTGTGCCCACAGACACTGGAAGCCGCAGGCAGGGCCGGGCCTGTGCCTCACGGGTCTTTGATGCCCTGGGCTGTGCGTGAAGAATCCGGAGGATAAAGTTCTTCTTTGGACTTGTTAGTAACAACGCGAAACTGAGCGCCGGTCCTGAAATTCGCATTGCTTTCTTTGCCCACGATTTTACAAGAATTATTTTGAAAAATCTTTTTCTTGGTGTGTGTGTGTGTGTGTGTGTGTGTGTTTTAATATAATGTGTTAACTCAGGTCTGTATTTCAAACGAATACCCTGATTCCTCTGTGGCCTAAGACAGACTCATACAAAAAGCTGGCGCAGCCTCCCAGCCTAGTTAAAGGGGACCAGTTTCCCCCTCACCGGTGTGGCTCAGTGGATAGAGCATCAGCTTGTGGACTTAAAGGTCCCTGGTTCGATTCCAGTCAAGGGCATGGACCTTGGTTGCGGGCACATCCCCGGTGGGAGGCATGCAGGAGGCAGCTGGTCGATGTTTCTCTCTCATCATTGTTTTTAGCTCTCTATCCCTCTCCCTTCCTCTCTGTAAGAAATCAATAAAATGCCTATTTTTAAAAAGGGTGCCAGTCTCCTGTGCCCCATGCTGAGCATTAACTGTTGCCCACGTCTCTGGCCCCTGCCTCCCTGTGGCACAGGTGTGGCAGCTGCATTGTTTCTGCCAGGCACCTCTCGGTCCCGGCTCCCCGTTTTGCCTCTCACCTGCTGACATTTAAAAATAACGGAGTTGTTTACTCTGTTTTCCTTTCCTGGAGCAAATAACAGTAAAAACAGATGCTGCTAGAATTTGTGTCCTGGCGTCACAGTTGGAGATTTTCTCCCCCCCTCCTTCCTTCTTGCTGTACTTTTTTCTTTTAAATGGAAGGTGGTTATTTTTTGTCGATTGGCCAATTAGAGGAGCTAGCGGCTGCTGCTTAGCGGCTAAGGCTCGGCTCTGTTCTGGAACCTCAGAGGCTGACGCTGCTTCGGCCCGGCCCCGAAGAGACCTAAAAGGCTACGCTGGCCGGGCAGCCTCCCGCATTGATCACGATGTGAAACGCCCAAGACTGCAAAGGAATCCAATTTATTTTCAATAAAACCACCCTGTTCTCCGGCGACGGATCCCAGAGGCAGACAACAGAAAGGAACTGACAGCAGATGTTCTGGAGCCAAGACACAGAGCGCCCGAGTAATCGCGGAGAAAAGAAATTGCTTTGAACTTCGGCCCCGCTTTAAATACTTCAAATCGATAGGTCACAGAGCTCTTTAATAGAGTGATGAGGTCCCGGCCCCGCAGGTCTGCGCAGTGACAGGCCGGGCCGGCCCGGCAGTGGGGTCAGCCCCGTGGCGGGCCGCTCGCTGAAAGGGGGCTTTGTGGGAGCCGGGGGTCCGAGTGGAGGGACTCCCTTGTACGGCCGCTCTCTCTCTCTCTCTCGAGAGCCCGGGCCTTAATAGTCTCCATCTCAATGGGACTGACCTCATGTATTACCCCAGGAAACTCCATCTCTGGGCCGGCTGCTTCTCAGGCAGGCTGATGGATTCTTGTTTATTCCTAAATGGCTGTCACCAGATCTATTCATCAGACGCTTAAGGCGGAGGGGGGAGGTGGTGGTGGTGGTGGGGAGGTGGCCCCCAGAAGCCAACCCGGAGTGGGGGCACCGTTAAATAATCACTAGGCTTCACGGCTGGTCTCAGACCCACTCCAGACCCACAAAGCAGGCCCTCTTTTTGTAGGGCTTACGCTATTCATCAGCGCCGCATTGAGATGCGATCCGGACCCGGTGGAGGAAAAGGGAAGGAGAAAGGGAGAGAGTGCTTTTTGTCACTATCGGTTTCATGGATGTGTTCTTTTCTCTTTTGAGGGATTTTTTTTTTTTTTAACAAAAGTAAAAGAAAATAAAGGCAGATGGCCAACTCTTTTCAATACCCGTTTGCTTTATTTGAGCAGTTTAATGTAGTGAAACAGAGTGAAATGTTGCTACTTGCTAAATGGTAAACAACACCATTACCCAGAATTCTGTTGTAAGACGGGTACAAAACAGGGTGCTGGTGATTAATTAAACTGTTGTTGTAATTGTAATGCATGATACATAATGGATAGTGTGCCATGCATTTTAAAGGCAGCAAATTAGCAAATAATAACTTGCCGCCATAGCACATCTCCATTGCTTGCCGCTAATGCATAAATAATCAAAAATAAAAGGCTATTATGCAACTACCTAATACAACCGCTGTTTCTGATGTTCGCCAATCTGTAAACATGTGCAGTCAAGCTACACACCATGGCTGCTGTGGGTCAGAGGCCCCTGGAGGCGAGAGGAGGAGACCCCTCCCCGGTGGAGTCTGCATGACAAGGTTCCCATCTTCAGAACGGTCATACATGCAGTCGCCTCCTATACACATGTGATGCTTTTGTGGCATATCAGCCAGGATTATAGACATGGCCGCAGAAGCCCCTTTCATACAGAAAATATAAAATGATTAAAATAAAAGAGCAATTTTGTGATACTATGTTCATGCTCTTTCTACTTTTTTGATGTGACAATTTTAAAAAAATATATGCATTTTTATTGATTTCAGAGAGGGAGGGAGAGGGAGAGAGAGAAACATCAATGATGAGAGAGAACCATTGATTGGCTGCCTCCTGCACGCCTCCTACTGGGGGTGGGGCCTGCAACCCGAGTATGTGACCTGACCCGGAATTGAACCTTGACCTCCTGGCTCATAGGTCGATGTGATGGGAATGTTAAGGTGATTATTTCTTCTCTCCAATTCTTTCTACCTGAGACTGTTGAACATTTGGTAGGCAAAGAAAGACCCCAGTGAATATAGAGAATATAATTTAGAGAGGTGAATGCATGCTGGCCACTCATTTGGGATGGCTGAGATAAACACACACTGATGGAAAGAAGGGATCTCAATTTTATGAACTTGAGGAACTTACGTTAAGCATGGTATCTTTCCAAATCACTCACCTTATTTACGCTGAATGGTCAACCTTGGATTGTTTTTTCTTTAACAGAAAAAAAAAAATTGAAGTTTAAATGACATACTGTAAAATGCACTCATTTTAACTATACCTTTTGGTGATCTTTAATAAATTTACTGAACTGTGCAACCATTGCCACAATTAATTTTAGAGCGTATTTCTACCTCCTTCCAAAGGTTCCACATGTCCATTTGCAGTCAATCCCTGTTCTCACGACCAACTTTAGGCAACCACTGGCCTATTTTATGTCACGATAGGCTTGCCTTTTCTGGACCTTTCATAGAATGGAGTCATGCAGTATGCTATCTTGTATGTCTGGCTTCTTTCACTGAGCATAATATAAATTATATATATATATATATATATATATATATATATATATATATATATATATAATATATATATATAATATATAATATATTTTATTGTTTTTTTACAGAGAAGAACAGAGGGGGATAGAGAGAAATATCAATGAGAGAGAATCATCAGTCAGCTGCCTCTTGCACACCTCCTAACTGGGGATGTGCTCGCAACCAAGGTACATACCCTTGACCGGAATCAAACCTGGGACCTTTCAGTTTGCTCTATCCACTCTATCCACTGAGCCACACCGGTTTTGACTTGAGCATAATATTTTTTATGCTTACCCACGTTCTAGCATGTATCACCATTGCATTCCTCTTTGTGGATGAGTAGTATGTCATCGTGTAGATATACCACATGATGTTTTCTGTTCACCAGTCCATGAACATTTGGACTTAAATTTGGGTAGATTTACTAGGAATGGAATGTTGGATCACATGGTAAAGTTATGCAACCTGGGATTTTAAAATGATATTCCATGACTAAGTTCCGTTACTTATTCGTACCCTGGGGACTGGAGATATCGGGTCTGCTTGCAAGTCCACCATTTGCACTATGTGACCACAGTCACGGTCACATTGCTCACTCTACTGTCCCCTGAAGGGTGGTTCCCCTCAAGTTCCCAAGGCAAGAGAGAACTGGAAACAGCCAACTCAGACTTGGTTAGAGTTGCTACTTGAGCGAGCAGACTCGCATAGAAGGATAACAGAATGGCACACAGTAGAAAGCGTGAAGACAAGGGGTAGTAGCTCAGTATTTGGAAACCTGGAAGAGCAGGAGCTGGTGGCCCTTCTCCTAGGGGAAGGAGAAGGGCTGTTCCATGACAGGAGGGCAAGAGGACTGCATTAGCTCTCTGCCAACGTGAGTCTCAGATCCTACCAAGGAGCTTATCAAGGAGCTCCCTTGATGAGTAGGCTTTTCCCTGGAAATTTCATCAACATATTCCCAGGAGCTAAAGGCCTTTGAGCTCCATGCTTCCCGCCTCACTCAACCACTCATTCCTGGTGATCAAGAAGGCTTGTGCCTATCCCAGTGGCTACAAATTGTTTTTATTTTTAAAAATATGTTTTTATTGACTTTGAGAGAAAGGAAGGGAGTGGGAGAGAGACACACACAACAGTGACGAGAGAGAATCATTGATCAGCTGCCTCCTGCATGCCCCCTACTGGGGATCAAGCCCGAAACCTGGAATGGAACCTGTGACTTCCTGGTTCAGAGGTTGACGTTCAACCACTGAGCCACACCTGCTGTGCAAGAGATTATTTTAGGATGCATGGTCACCTCGGTGTTTCCCACTGCCAACTTTTGGCTTGGAGTGCTGATAAACCATACTCCCATCTCACCTTCTCTCTCTGTAAATAAACACAAATGGTAATTTCCCCATGGGTAGTCAGGTAAGACACTAATCAATGCCATACGTCAAAATGCAGTTGAACACTGCCTGGCTAGAAGTAATAAATTTCAACACTGTTGTCCTTCTTTCATAGTTAAGGTAGCATTTAGTTAATAGGACTAAGTGTGTGTGTGTGTGTGTGTGTGTGTGTGTGTGTGTGTGTGTGTGTATTCTTGTCAGACACAAAGTGCTGCTGTCTGCCCCCCCAAGGGGATTCAGTACAGCCTAAAGAATTAGTCAAGTGACACAAGGACACCCTGGGAGCTGGAAGGAGTATAAACCCATAGAGTGAACTTCCCAAACTTCTGTGGGCTAAGAAGTTTCATGGAGCATAGACACTTCCTGGCGGGAGATGAGGACATTATGCACAAATCACTCAGTTTGCACAGGGTGTGTGCCATGCGAGGGTTCTGCCTGCTTGGACTTGTTTCTTCTCTGTGATTTTTAAAATAGCATAAAGGCTGGGTGGTGCTCTTAATGACCGAAGGCTGTTCATGCCGGGGAACTGGGAGATGACACAGAGTGTTCTGTGGGGACACATACAAACAGAGTAGTGACATGGACAAAAGGCAGGTGTATCTCCATCACCGTAATGTGGGTTGGTAGCACATTCCTTACAGTTAGTTGTCTTCCTGTTACAAGTAGCCAAGAATTGGGATGTGCATAGGGTGAAAGTTGTGTGTAAGAGGTTAATTAGGGTTTATTCTCTTGGTTGGTAAGATCTGAGACTCATGTTGGTAAGATATCAGCCACTCTAAGGAACAGGAAACTTGTTTTAAGGATAAGTGTGATGAGAACTGGAAGACCATCTAGAGCTCAGGAAAATCTCAGAACCTGCTACCTGTGGCAAGCATAGAATCTCACTCTACCAACGCATCAGTCATCAGCTTTTCTGCTTGTTCTGCCCATTCTCTACTCATTGCTGACTGGTCAGTGTTCCTTCCCTCTTCTGCAGGACCCAGTAGGAGGGAGTTCATCTGATTGGCCACATGAAAACCATTGTCCCTACTGGTTAGAGTGCTTTGCCCCAGGGCACCTCATAGATTACTTGCCTAACTGTGGGTGTTTCTTGAGCTTCTTTCCATCCCTGTGCATTCATTGGCCATTTCTGCACAGAGGCCAGGCAAGCTCTACGCCTTGAGTCGGGAAAGAGAACTATTTAGGGAAAGAGAAGTTGAACAGGGTGGGAAGGGGATTAATCAGCTCAGCATAGAAATCAAACAAAGAAATGTTCTGCCAGCAAAGCAATTAAACAAACAAACAAAAAGGCCGATATGCAGGAATGGATTTTGATGTGAATTTCTGGCAACTGTTTAAGAATTAATTCAATACATGTAAATTGAACTCTGGCCTGTAGAAAACACTGGGTAGACCCTGACTACTAAGAAAATAATAGGTGAGCGTGAATTGAGAAGAGCTTAAATATGATTAGAAAAATAAAAGGTAGCTTTCAGAAAAAGTTAAATTATCTCTCTTGAGAATACATGTTAGAAATTTTTTCTATAACTGCACCATTACTTGTTTCACCTTATAAGCACAAAAAGCTTAAATCTTCAGTGTAGAAATAGAGATAATGTGTGTACCATTTACTGTATGTAATTTGTGGATTTGCTTTTTTGATATAGCTGTGGATGAGCCAGATGTCACCAGCCCTGGTATGGCCCCTGTCTAACCTGTATTGCTTCCTTCCAAGCTCTGAGGATTTACATGCGTCTTTATTTATGAGTCACTTTACTTAACAATGACCGTCAGTGTTTTTTTTACATTCCGTGAATAAGAGCACAATTCTAACAGCACCCTTATTCACTTAGCAGATGAAACAATTTCTAAGTGAGAAAATAACTCAAAACCCAAACTACACTTAAATGACATATTTGTTGTTCTCTGTCTCCCCCCGCGCCCCTTTAATTTCAAAAGCAAGAGCTGTTTTAGTAGATAAGCAACACAGTGTTTTCCGAGGTAATGGTGTTTAGGTATAAGGTAACTTGTAAAAACAAGACGCTTAATATTAAAACACTGTTAAAAAGAAAAAGAATAAAAACACACTACAGGCCACGGATAGGAAGCCTCAGCAGTGTGAGCACCTCCTGTGTCCCTGATGCGCTTCCCAGGATTCCTTCCAGCAGCAGCGTCTGCTTCCTGGCGGCTCTGAGCCCCAGAGCCTGGTGTCTTTCCTCATCGTGGTGACTGAGCTCCTCTTGGTCTTGTTTTGTTTGGGAGGACTCTGCTCAGGGCGGACACGATGACCTGGGTTCCCTCTTTACCAAGTAAATAACAACTTAAGTCTCCATTGTTAGTGAATAAATAGCAGAGGGACCTCTGATATAGCGCTAGGCAACAGATCTCCGTATTCCTGTGTTTTCTGGCCTGCAGGTTCCATTGGCACAAAGGATGTCAGAATTTCTCTCAGGTACCAGTTGCTTTTCAGGAGAAACAACAGACCTGAGATTCTAAGACTGGATCTGAGCCAGCGAGACAAAGTGCCAGGCATTAGCATCTGGCCAGTGACCATGCGGTCTCCTACAGGTAGTCAGATATCTCCTTGAAAAGAGAGACTGTCCTCCCCAATCAGCTGAAAAACAACCTCTACACACCCCTTATTTAATGGGCATTGGTTCTTTGGTTGTAGAAGGTTCTTCTGCTGACAGAATGTTCTTTTGTTGTAAGGAAAACTACTTCTTCATTCATCGCTGAGATAATCACTTAGGAACCTAAGTATTTGAAGCATCTCAATTCTCACAACTCACAGTTAAATTCGTCTTGTGTCTAAAGTAAATGAAATGGTTTATTTAATTAAGTGATCACCTGCATTCATGATCAAAGAATGAAAGATGGGCATTTTTCATTAGAGTCTAAAATTTCCCATCTATAATGATAACATTCTGACTTAAATAATCCTTAGCATTCTATTCTTTGTGCATCTATATACTGGGTCTTTCAGTGGGACTAAAGACCTATCAATTGCTTTCTATATAGATGCATTAACCACCCACTTATTTACACCACTTATTGGAAACCAATTATTATAGAATACTCAAAACTCACTTAGGAACCATTTCATTTTAAAACATCAATTATGCAATTAGGTTGTACCAATTAGCCTAAATGATTTTAGGTTTTTGGAAACTATTTGTTATTCACAAATATATTTCGCTAAGTTAAAAGAAATTACATATAAGTAATACAGCAATCTGTATCCTTATCCACATAATTTCTTGTGACAGCACTAGGTATAAACATTGGATAGGGGGCTATGGAAAATGCTGTAGTTTAGTGATCGGCAAACTGCGGCTCAGGAGCCGTGGTTTGCTGCTCTGTTGACTAATGAGTTTGCCGACCACTGCTATAGTTCATCAATTCTTACGTACCTACTGCAATAGTACCAGGGGTAGTGGTGGAAAGAGTATCTGCTATGGGTTTGTTCCTTCATGTGATCTAACCTGGAGGCATGCAGCCAATGCAACTGATTTCAGGCCTACCTAAACACAGACACAACATACAAACATATGCAAACACACCCAAGTGGATGCATAACATACACACACATTCATAGACACACAAACAGAGCATAAAAGAGCTCATTATGCAAGGCTAAAGGAATCAACTCTTGATTACCTGCGCGTATACTAGACTGGTAAATCCATACTATAAAGCAATCTTCTGTTTCAGTTTCATCTTTGTATTTGTGTCACCATGGTATTCTCCATGGCACCCATCATAGTTCATTCATAGTAGTTGTTTAGTTGTGCTTTCTTCATGAGCACATCAATAAAAATCCACGCAGTTTAGTAATACAATTTTACGGGAAATCCTACTGTGTCCAATAGAATATCTAACTGTTTCATTCAGTTTGGCACCTTTCTTTATTCTATCTAGTGGAGACCTTAATGAGAAATTTATAACCTCAGAGCAGGTGCTGGCACACAAGACGAGAACACAAAATCTTCCACAAGCAAGAGTCATCAGCTGCTGAACTATAGAGGAAGTACTTTCTCAGTTGAATATTCAATTCCCGAAACGTCCCACTCGGTTTTGTCTCCTCTAAAAGGAGTGTGAAGTAAAATGTGAGCTACAGCCAATTTGTAGGAGAAAATAATACCAGATTTATTCGGTGTATGATGAAAACCACATGTATGTTGAAAACGAATTTCATGCTCAGAATCCATGGCATTCCTGATATTATGCTCAAATATTCCTGTGAAATTCTTGGAATCTTGACTATTTTAACTACTTTATGGCAGAAGCTACTGGCAGACGCATGGGCCTTGGAACTAATTACTCCACCTCTTAGATTAGTCTTTAAATTTTCAGTGCTGCAAAGAACTCCAAGTTAATATTTAAGTAGATTATTGGCAATCAGCACATAAAATACTAACAAAGTAATCTGTTGGCACACTACTATTTTTCTGAAGTAAAAACTTGGATTGTTTCAAAATACATCCCTTGTCAACCTTATAATCTAGATAGCAGCATATTTTCGTTTTGAAACACTAAAATTGTATGCTGACAAAGCAAATCTTAGAGGCAAATGTTTCTGTTCACATACATGCACTTTTAGAATCATTGTCATTCATATAAATAACTGAAAAAGACTTTTCAAAAATTCATCCCAACATTATTTTTCTACTTAAACAGGTATTTATTTTCAGAATTTCAATTTATTTTTGCCTATTTTGTAAAACAGTTGTTTCTTACCTTTTTTTTTTTTTTTAGTAAGATAATTAACTGACAGGAATGACATTGGGTTTCACATACCACAGATCTGCTAGAGTCCTCCAATCCTAAAGAGATTTGTTCCATGTCTTAGAATGTTTCCTTTAGAACCTGGTTTCATTACGTGAAAATCACTTTATTTTCAATGGGATTAACTTGGAGGGATAACAGCCAAAGAGGCTCAGAGGATTGACATTGCGATTGAGAAATAACCCATCACAAGCTACTTAGGTTGACAAAATGGAGAACTTTGAAATGAAATCACGCCATTTGTAACACTGGCACCAAATAATTGGTCACGTTTAGGAGTTAAGTAAATAATTTACGCTTACGTTTAAAAGAAGTAGGAAGAAAAGGAGACACTTTCTGGTGCATTAGGAAACTGGGGGTTGCCCGATCTGCTTCCTTGTCCCTCTGAAATGTCTTTCTGAATGAACATTGAGTGTAAAATTCTTTTTTCATTCCAAGAAGAACGTATCACTATGATTTTTAGAATGGCGTTACACTATGTCCCAGCAATGCATTGAATGCCAAGAGAGGGGGAGAATTGGAAATTAGGAAGAGGAAAGAAAATAATTGAGTGCTAATTCTCAAACTGCAGGAACTGAAGCTCTTGGAAAGGAAGCAGCGGAGTCTTGTGGCCTGGGTGTGAGCTCCCTACGTCTTCTCAGAGTGCCAGGAGGTTCAGCTGAGAGGAGGGCAGCAAACTGGTACTTAGTTCCTAAGTTTCATGTTTAGAACACATTTGGTCACATTGACCAAATCAGAAACATGATTAGCTGTGTAGTTTAGGTGTAAGCGGAGTTTTGATTGAACCACAAATGGGCAGACAAGTATGACTAAGAACAGCCATTCCCAGAGGAAGAAGAAATTGGTTTGATGATCTCTAGACTTCTTTTTCTGCTCAGAGATCCATGGAACACCACCACAGCTGTTCACCAGGACTTTGAGTGAACACATTCTCTGCATCATAACCAGAATCCAATTTATAGTGTTTGCCTTGCCGAATCCATGAAGTTGATAAGTTATTGCCCATGGAAGGGAATTTAAAGCGCTCTTTTGTAAAAAAAAAAAAAATTTTGTTATGTGTATGAGAGAGAGGGGGAAGAGAGAGAAATACAAATAAATTAAGAGCATATTCTCTTTAAATTGTTTTTGATTTTGTGAATAAATATAGCGTAGACCTAAAGCAGAACCTCTAGCTCTTTTGGTTGGTCAAGTTTACTTGAGCAGCAGTCCTGGTTGTGAAAAGAATGACAGAAATGTCCCTTTCCTCCTGGCTTATGGTTCAGATCTGTACCTCCTGAGCACCTCCACAGATGGGGGAATGTTCAGGAACCTGAGGATTACCAGATTTAGCAAACAGCAATACAGAATGCCCAATTACGTTAGGATTTTGTATTTTAGAAAGAATTCCTTCTTTAGTATAATATGTCCCAGACAATATTTGAGACATACTTATACTGAGAAAATGTTGTTGTTGTTTATGTGAAATTCAAAGTTAGCTTGGGTGTTCTCTATCTGGCATCTCTCTCTGGCCTCTGCCTGTGTTCCATTTCTGCCCGTGGCTAATTGGACACTGTTCTCTGTTCTCCTTGTCTACTTAGCTGGTCAGAGGTCTAGTTCTTTTCAGACTCATGTCCTCACCAGAGCTACCATGACCTTAAGCTTCTCCCAAGTCTTAAATCTTATGCAAAAGTAATTTAAGACATAAACAATTTTATTGCGGGCGTCAAATCAGAAAAGCCAGGAGAATGTAAGATTCCAGTGATAAACATAAAACAACTTGCCGCCCTGAATATCTTGATAAAATTCTCAGCCTTTAGAATGTTGGAAAACACACGAGGCAACACGTGCCAAACCTTCCTCACTGAAACTTGGCCACTGAAACCAGAAACCCTGGGATGTGAATGTTAACTCTGCTATCTACAGGCAGGGGGAGGAGAAGCAAGGTATTGACTCTGAGTCTCCCACACAGCATCCTCACTTTCAAACTGGAGATAATAGCAGGCAATAATAATGGCCATCCTGGGAGGAAGATTAAATGTGATAAAGGAGAGATAGGAAAGATACTAGCACAGTCATTGTAACAGCTATTTCTAATACCGTTTGCCATTAGTACCATTGCAACTATGACTGTCGCTAACACTCTGTGCGGGGCATTGTGGCAGACAGAATAAAGCAGTTGTTAAAGAGCTCACGGGTTGTTTTGGAAATAGACCAACTCCTAAAGAAAGAAAGAACAGTATAAGCCGGCAGGTCCTAAGTGCCCAAAGAGGGTCACAGACGGAGGAACTACAGGAGCTCAGAAAAGGAAAGGCCATTGATCTCATCCCTGGGAGCACATGAGGATAGAGTGGTTGACCTAGCAAGGTCCTGGGTTCAATTCTGGTCAAGGGCACATGCCCAGATGGCAGGCTAGATCCTCATTGGGTGTGCAGGCAGCAGCCTGCCAATGATTCTCTCTCATCACTGATGTTTCTATCTTTCTTTCCCTCTCCCTTCTTCTCTAAAATTAATATATATATTTTTTTAAATAAAACAATTATTTTCCATAAATCCCTAAAATAGTGAAGTCTCTGTTATCTATACTCATTAGAATTAAATAATATTGAAATATACTGGGGAATGTGGTACATATTTTTAAAATATATTTTATTGATATTTTACAGAGAGGAAGGGAGAGAGCTAGAGAGCTAGAAATGTCGATGAGAGAGAAACATCGACCAGCTGTCTCTTGCACATCCCCTATTGGGGATGTGCCCAAAACCAATGTACATGCCCTTGACCGGAATCGAACCCGGGACCTTTCAGTCCACAGACCGACGCTCTACCACAGAGCCAAACTGGTTTCAGCAAATGTGGTACATTTTTTTGAATGTTGGTTGGCAAGACTGTAGTCATATAACAAGAATTAATTTACAAAATTGGAGTTAATATAAAAATAACATTTTATTGAAATAAGTAAGGTTGACAGATGTCCACTAAAATAAATTATTATTTCCAACTTAATTAAATCATTTGGCAAGTTTCCTGAGCTGACTCACATGGTTCTCCAGCTTGCCCTATCCCCCAAAATATTTATCAGGTTGTCATTTCAATAAAAATTGGGAAATAGAAACTTTCTGTTTTTCTGTGGGTGTTTTTAACAGTGACACCCGTTTACCTCAACCTTTCATTTTGTGAGCCAGGCATTTACCATGAACCATAACAGCAGAACAGTAGAAAGAGGTGGGATGTTAGAGGCGGCAGGAGCTCAGAGAAGAAAAGGGTGGGGTTTTGCTAATTTATCAACACATAGGATTCCTGCAAACTTTTCACTTTGGATTGCATTTTTGTTGTTAAGCCTGAAAACTCTTTGTCTAACCCTGGATTCCAAAGATTTCTCCTAATTTTTTTTCTGAAAATATTATGTCTGATATTTCACTTCATTTTGAGTTACTTTTGCATAAGATTTAAGACTTAGGTTGCGGTTCATTATTTTTGCCCATGATGTTTGACTTCTCTAGCATTATTTATTGAAAATACTTTCTTTCCTCCCTTGAATTGCTATTTCATCCTTGTCAAAAATCAAATGAGCACATTTGTTTTGCCTCTTTCTAGGTTCTCTATTCTCTTCTACTGATCTGTATGTGTACCTTTCCATCAACACAACACTGTCCAAATAAATTAAAACAAAACAAAACAAAACATAAGAAAGAAAATATCAAATATGTAAATGATGTAGGATCAGTAGCAATGCGATGCTGAGCTATATTGGAACCTGAAGCAAAAGAAAAACACAGAGATATTTATTAATTACTAGAGACCTGGTGCACGGATTTGAGCACCAGTGGGATCTCTCAGGCTGGCCTGTGCCCTCTCACAATCCAGGACCCCTCAGTGGATATTGGACTGCCAGTTTCTGCCTGATCCCTGCAAGCCAGGCCGAGGGACCCCACTGGTGCACGAATCTGTGCGCCAGGCCTCTAGTATGCATATAAAATCTTCGGTTAATCTCTTCCTGCTTTCCCCCCGTCTCCCCTTACCTCTGAGATTCATCAGTCTGCTCCATGTTTCCATGCCTGTGCATTGAGCATCTGCTCCCTGGTGGTCAGTGCATGTCATAGCTACTGGTTGTTCTGCAATTTGGTCGATTTGCATATTAGCCTTTTATTATATAGGATTGTACTTTCTATTTGAACAACTGTAAACCTATTTTTGCTTCATCCTGTAGTATGGGACCTACCAATAGGGGAAGGTCCTTCCCTTAGAAGCTGTGCTCTGTGCTTTGTCTTCTGGTGCTAAACTTTCATGGTCTACTAGGAGTCAGGAACCGAAAGAAGACAATAGAGGAGCCAGCGTCCCTTTTTCATTTGATGTCTGTTCTCAGCCACTCTAAGTCTTCACTGAACCCAGTACACTCAGGGCTTCCTTTCTTCTCTGAGTTTTCATCCCAGAGGATGTATACCACACATATCAACAATCGACTTTCTCACGTTTTTATTTTCACTTATCTCATTTGTTCATGCAGGTTGGTTGACTGGGTCTTAGCACGAGGGGGAACAGGGCAAGCAAGAGACTAGTGGTTGCTGTTTGCCTAGAACTTCCCACAGTCAGGCAGGGGAGCAGGTTTTCACCAAGCTCCTTTAAAAGCAAGGATGCTCCTGGCATGCCATGATTTTGCAGGCATCCCAGAGTGTTAAGTGCTTCTGAAACAGGGAGGTGACTCCCTGGGCCCTGCTGGCTGGAAGCCAGGAACCCATTCATTGCCCCCAGTGCCTTCCCGTCTCCTCCCAGCCAATCGGCGGCTGGAGGACCCTGCTGGCCCCAAGAATCACTGCGGGGAACATAATTTTTATTTCCTTTGCTCACACATGTGCCAGCAAGAAAGACTGTCCTCTGGGTGACCCTCCCTCATTTAAATGCTAAAAACACCTCCCTGGGTGGAAACTTAACATGCTAATGAGACATGTGACCCATGAAGACACAGGTAGTGCCACTGTGCGAGAGCCAAAAAGCACCCCCCTCCCCCCACTTACTTATAAGTCACTTTTCCCACCTAACTCTCCTTGACACACTCCCCGCCTTCGTTCGGAGAGCAGCCCATTGCTCGTTCCCTAGGGGCTGCTTCCCTGAGCACAGCACATAGCGCCTTCGCCGGAGCTTTCCTCGGGTGACCTCTTCTGATCTCCATCCCAGGAGCCAAAGGAGCCCAGGGCACGGGGGCAGTTTCATCGGAAAGTCAGTGATCTCAGGTGCTCACTGAAGCCAGCCAGCCAACTGATCCGGCTCCCAAGGCGGCTCTCCTGAAAACACAGGGCCTGATAGATCATTTTGGTTCTTTTCTTTCCTTACATGCTTTACTGAGGGCCCAGGCCCACGGCAGGTAGTGTGGGGGAGGAAGGAAGGAAGGAAGGAAGGGAAGGAAGGAAGGAAGGAAGGAAGGAAGGAAGGAAGGAAGGAAGGGAGGGAAGGAGGCAAAGGGGGTCTGTTTCCAAGCTGGCTGCAGCCTCACAGGAACATACAGGCGAGAGTCTCTGGACAGGCCATGCCGAGCCATGATGCCTTGAACTAGTCCATCAGGGTGGAAGGTGAAGGGAAAAGGATTTGGGGGCACCTTCCTATCTCCTATTGATCACTGGGAAAGCTTAATCCATGAGTCCTGCCTCCCTCTTCCCTCCCTCCCTTCCTCCCTCTTTTCCTTCCTCCTTTGTTTCTTTAAAAAAAAATATTTTATTGATATTTTACAGAGAGGAAGGGAGAGAGATAGAGAGCTGGAAACATCAATGAGAGAAAAACATCAACCAGCCGCCTCTTGCACACCCCCTACTGGGGATGTGCCCACAACCAATGTACATGCCCTTGACTGGAATCGAACCCGGGACCTTTTAGTCTGCAGACCAATGCTCTACCACTGAGCCAAACCAGTTTCGGCTTTGTTTCTTTTTTTGAAAACTGACAAGGAGCCCAAAGTCATAGCTTGTGATAGTCATAGCTACAACTTCAATGGCGCGCTTACTCTGCCCTCTGGTTGGGGTGACTCTGCTGGGACGTAGTGGAGTGGGTGTGGAGGGGAGGCACAGGTCCCCGTGGTCCAGGCGGGCATTGGTAACAGGGCCTCCCTACTTCCTGATTCCATTGCGGGACCAGTTTGTTTCTAGTGGATGGGGACAAAGTGTCCTATAGAAGTTGTAAGTTCAATACTGATGCCACCTCCGGAAACGGAGCATCAAGCACTGCAAAGATTTTTCTTTCTTCCTTCCTTTTTACTTCTTTATTTTCTTTTTTTGCTTAATCCCTTCACATTTTTCACCCAGCCCCTCAGTCCCTCTCTCCTCTGTCAGCTGTTAGTCTCTTCTCTGTATCTATGAGCCTGTTTCTATTTTGTTTGTTTATTTTGTTTATTAGATTCCACATATAAGAGAGGTACCACATATGGTACTTGGTCTTTCACTTAGCATAATGCTGCCCAGGCCCATCCATGCTTTTGTAAAAGGTGAGATTTCCATCTCTTCTGTGGCTTTGGGGGATTTCATTGTGTGAATGTACCCCCGCTTTTCTATCCACTCATCTGCTGAAGAGCCCTTGAGGTGCTTCCAAATCTTGGCTACTGTAAATAATGCCTCAGTGAACATAGGGGTGTGTGAAAACCAAAGACAAGACTTTTAAAAATGGGGCTATTGTAAACTTCATTTAGGTCATGGGAGTAACAGAATTAGAGATTGGAACTGCCACGGACTGTGGTTCTAAACACGTAGGCAGAGAGAATGGAGAAGCTAGTCAGCGGGGAGAGAAGAATGAAGCAGACACTCAGAAAGACCCAGCGGTGAGGGACGGTGACCAGCTGTCCTGGTGTGCCAGCACAGAAGCGTTTCCGAGACACTGGACTTCAGGGTTAAACTAGGAAGATTCCCGGCAAACCGGGATGAATTGGTCACCTTGCTAGGATTTCTCAGAACCCAGCTTTGTTTTTGAACTTGATTCTATGAGAGATTCCTCTTCTTGCTTATACTTTTTCTAATTGGGATTTCTGCCTCTTGCACACGAGTCCTATTAAAAAATAATTATGCTTTATTTTTCACTTTATAAAGAATTTTTTGTCTTATAACAACTCATTAAGACAAAGCAGCAACACCTCCATTGTAGAGAGGAGAGAATGGAATTGGAATCCTGGGAACATTTATCAAGATCATGTGACTAATGGGTCAGGTAGCAACCCTGGCTTCTCTGTCTCCTGTCAAAGGAGCTTGTACTTCTAGGAAGACTTCTCGGTGCGTAGGGTTTAGCATCTTGCAGATATGGATTTTGCAATCCATAGGCAGTCCACCTGCACTTTTAAAGCAATTCCCACCCATACTTCTTCATTTCTAGGTATGGGAGTTGCAAACTGCCTATAGCCTACACTATTTTAAGCTCTACCATTGTCGCCCCCTTTCAGCTTTTCCCATGAAAAAGTGGGAAAATAAGGATAACTGAAACTCAGAGAGTACCTCCCTTTGGGGCATTATATTAATTATCTAATTCTCAAAGCAATTGTTTGAGGTAGGTTTCTTTTTATAAATAATCTGGAACTCGAATATGGTTCCGTATCCAAAAACCAATCCTATGATATACCACATCAACAAATCGATGGATAAAAACCATAAATCACCTCTTAGACGCAATAAAAACATTGGACAGCATTTGGCATTCATTTATGATGAAAACTCAACAAAGTGGGTATAGAGGGAACTACTCAATATGGTACGACTAGCACAGCTAATAGCATATTCAGTGGTGAAAAGCTAAAAGATTTTTCTCTTAGATCGGGGATATGGACAAAAGGAACTCATAAATTGGTGCAGCCACTATGGAGAAGAGTGTGGAGGTTCCTAAAAAAATTAAATATGACCCAGCAACGCCACTTCTCAATATCTATCCAAAGAAAATGAAAACATTAATTCAAAAAGATACAAGCACTTCTATGTTTATTGCCCCATTTTATTTACAATCGAGAAGACATCAAAGCAACCTAAGTGTCCCTTGGTAGATGAATGAAGAAAGATGTGGTGCATAACCTACCATGGAATATTACTCTGCCATAAAAAAGAATGAAGTCTTACCATTTGTGACAGTATGGATGGACCTACAGGTTATTACGCTAAGTGAAATAATTCAGACAAAGACAAATATCATGTGATTTCACTTTTATTTAGAGTTTAAAAAGCAAAAAACACATACCATACAAAATAGTTCTCATAAACATAGAGAACTAATTAATGGTTTCCAGAGGGAAAGGGCCGGGGGGATGGGAGCAGGACAGGTGATGGGGAAGAAGATGTGCACATTTCCAGTTGTAAAACCAATGTCATGGAGATGTAATGCCCAACATGTGGCATATAGTCAATAAAATCATAATATCCTTGTAGGATGACTGATGTTTACTAGGCAGCACTTCATTAGGTATATTAGTAACGAATAAATGAAACCAGTATGATATTGTACATTACTATATTTTAATTTTTAAAAGGATCCAAAACGCAGGGATTATTGGGTTGTTTATTTAAGGTTCACTTAGCTGTTATTTATTGATCAGAACTATGATCCCAAACCAGAGTTTTCTGCTCCAAAACCCATTGTCTTTCTCATACATAATGCAAACCTCTAGGTATGTAGACTGCACTCTTTTGGAGCATGTGATTTGTTTCATAAGAACGAAGGACAGTCTGAGCAGGTTTTGGGGATGGAGAAAGGTCAGTGACAGGCCGTCTTAGTACAATTCTAGAGCTGCTAGAACAGCACAGCCCCCGAGACAAGTGGCAATTTTTGTTCACAATTTATTCATAATCAATCTGAGATTTTTCCCTTCACGTGTTGGGAAGGCTCTCAAGATGAATATTCCTCTAAAGGCAATAAAACATTTCAAAAAGGTGAAAAAAATAGGCATAACCATTTGTTTCATGTCTATTATTTTCATTTTACATGTAATAAGTATTTCTTATAAAACATAATCATTGAATTATAATATTATTGAAAATATAGACAGATAAAACAAATTACAGAAAGCCATCCCTGTAAAGATTTTGCTGTTTGTTCTTCCAGATTGAACACACGTGTTTTTTTTTTTTTAACCCAAAATACTATCCTATAAAAATAGTTCTGTAAACTAGGTTATTTTTTCTCTTAACAATTCATTGTGAATATCTGTCCATGTGAATGAGCAATAATTTTTATTGTCTTTATCTAACAGACCAGAGCATCAATCTCTTCCCAGATTGATGCCGGTGGTTATGTTTTTAATCTGTTTCTTTTCCCTCCTCCCCCTCACCACCGTTCAGGCCTATCCATGAGTAATGTAGCTTGTGATGAGCTGAAGTATTTAGTAAGCTAATGTTCACTGTCCACAGCAGGGGGCCCGCACAGCTTGTCTGATGAGAAATGAACTGCCTGCAGCAATCTGTTAATGGCAACTAATTTCCCATATTGGATTCTCAGCTTAGCCACTTCATATCTACTTTCAAGCATGACAGCGCATTCAGAATTTCCTTGGAAGTTCCCTCTCTGAGAAGCCAAACAATGTGTTCAAGGGCCATGGTGACCTTCTGAGGTATTGTCCTAGCTTCCCCAGACCAAACTTGGACTAGCTGGGGCCACTGATCTTATAAAAATAAGTTTTCGAATGAGGTTTTCACAATGAGCAGTTTCTCTCTCTCTCTCTCTCTCTCTCTCTCTCTCTCTCTCTCTCTCTCTCTCTCTCAGTTCTAACTATTTTCAGATAAGTTAGTGATGAAAATGAGTGGGCAACAACGTTTGTAAATGTCAAACTAAGTTTCTTCAGAGAGACTGTATATTTACCCCTTCAAGATATTTCATTTTCTTTGTTGTCCTCCAATGGGCTGTATTAATCTGTCTTTTTTTCCTGTTAATGCATTTAAGATATCTAATGTATTAATAAGCTCCTCTATTTTTGCCTTAAATAAATCCTATTATTTTGTGGGCCTATCCAGTTGCACAGAGATTATTGAATATAGCTCAACTTAATTGGATACAGTGATGTCCTGGTATGTGGAATTATTATCCAGAAAAGTTAGTACTTTTAGTTGTCACTAAATTTTCCTATTTTTGTTATATTTCACATTTAAGTCCCCTCCCCCAAATCTACAGGTTTCATGTATTTGTAATGTGATTTTAAAACGGCCCTAAAATTTTTCAAATATGTAATAACTATGACCAAATTCAGAGGAAAATATGTCCAAAGGTCATTTGACCACAAGTTTTATAGGCAGGCAGGTAGGTATAGGGTAGCCTAGCAAATATTGGTGGGTCTTAAGTGTGCACATAAGTGGGAATGTACAGTACACACACACACACACACACACACACACACACACACACTGAAGTTTTTATATCATCAAAGGAAAGCCCTACTCCCCCATCTCACACCCACCACCTCTATTTCAAATTCCTGGTTTCTGGAAGCCAGAATTATGAATATATTTTTAAAAAATATGTTTTTTATTGAATTCAGAGAGGAAGGGAGAGGGAGAAAGAGATAGAAACACCAATGATGCTGAGAGAGAGTCGTTGATAGACTACCTCCTGCATGCTCCACACGGGGGATCGAGCCCGAACCATATGCCCTGATCAGGAATCAAACTGTGACCCCTCAGGTTCATAGGTCAGTGCTCAACCACTGAGCCATGCTGGCCAGGCTATGAATATTTTATTTATTTATTTTGAATTAGATCACTATTTTTTTTAAAATTCTCTGACAACCTCTTCACTTTATTTACATGTTAGTAAGAATGACAGTCTCAAATGGTGCTGTACATCACTTGCAAAAGCAGAGCCTGATATAAGATACTGACACCCTCTTACAAGAAACAAACTCAGGGAGGTAGTCAAGGAAGCATGTGGGCTGCGGGTTCTCACCGGGAACTGACTGATGCATGAATGTGTTCCTGTCAGTGAGCTCATCTCTGTCTACTCCTTTCAGGGAATTAACTTCCCACAAAACTAGACTCCAGTGGTTTATCCCATTCCAGCTCTTTAGGAAGAAGCGAGGTCATTGTCTGCCTTGGAGAAAGGTCATCCCAGGTACTCCCAGGTCATCCCAGGTCCCAACATCTTCTTAAATTGTTCAGGAAACAGTTTGCGTAGTTGCAGATGCACTGATAGGGATCCATTGGCAGACTGGCTTTCTAACATGGACACTTCTGCTCTTCTGTGAGACCTAAGCAATGCCATTATTTTTCTAGAATGTTCTTAACCTTGAAGTGATACAAAACCATATCCCTCAGTGGTTAGGAAAGTAGGCTCTGGAATTCACCTGACTTGGCTTTGAACTGCAGTTCTGCCATTTTGTTTTTGCTGTGACCTTGAACAAGTTATGTGCCCTTTCAAAGTCTCAGCTTTTCAAGAAGTAAGATAGGAAAAATAGTAACAGGCATCTTACAAGGCTGTCTTGAGAAATAAATTACATAAAATATGCAAAATTCTTACGTGAATGCCTGAGACATTATAAATTATTATTAACTGTTGTTATGACTATATTGTTATAACTATTATCATTTTATTTGTTTTCAAAGCATAATCAAGTTATGCATAATTTTTAGGGCATAAAAATTGTAGATACTTGGTTAGATTACAAACCCTGATTAATATTTCATCTCAATTAGATGATGTTCTTACACCTAATGTCTATCAACAATCCAATTGCAGACATTAAAGACTTCAGGCCCTAACCGGTTTGGCTCAGTAGATAGAGCATTGGCCTGGGACTCAAAGGTCCCAGATTCCATTCTGGTCAAGGGCATGTACCTTGGTTGCAGACACATTCCCAGTGGGGGGTGTGCAGGAGGCAGCTGGCCGATATTTCTCTCTCATAGATGTTTCTAACTCTCTCTCCCTCTCCCTTCCTTTCTGTAAACAAACATAAAAATATATTTAAAAAAATAAAAATAAAACATATTTTAAAAAAGACTTCAGAAAAACTCTACCTTTCTACTTCCTTGATATCTGTTTGTTTTATGTTGGATTCTAACAACGGTAAATTAACTGCAGTTTTTAAATCCTTATTTACTTATGTTGTTGATGATAAGAAATACAAGAATACACAAGAATGGCTAAAAAAGTATTCTAGGTTGCTGTAGAAAAGGAGGATTGGCATTAAATATTATTTTTTTTGCATTGAATATTTTTAAAGGGTAGGATTAAACAACTGTGGACAGTAGATGACATCCTTAGTCTATAGTGTCCAATTGCTACTAGATAAAATACCTTATTTTTTTCATTGCACCCAATATGGAAAAATTAGCCCTTCAATTCTTTTCCCACCTCTAGCTTCCCATTTCCTTTGTGGATGGTTCCCATTAAAATCGAACAAAGATGATGTGTTTTCCGGACATCCCCAATTACTTTCTGTCATTACTTCTCGAGTAAACATGTATGTCAAACCAAGTTGTGTATGTAAACTTCACCCCAGCCTCTCCAGACAGGGTAATTCTTCTCCCTCTACCCCCGGCTCCCCCAGTCATTCTATTTCATGACTACTTGCACGGAAATGATGAAGGCTTTATTTTATCTTTTTCTTCCCAAATACATTTGGTAAACTCTTCCAAGCTGTCTTCCTTTATGGCAGAATATTGTCCCCGGCCTATTTATATGCTAATTACGTAAGTGTTACCTTTTACTGACAAGTATTTACATGTTAATTAACTTGGGGAGGAGAGTTAGAATACTAGTTTGCCCTGTTTAAAGTGATAAAGGGGGTGCTCTCTCCTTTGGAGAAGAGAACAAAGACAGTATCATAAAAGGAAATTTTTTAATTACCTCTTCCTGAGAATTAGAAATATGTTTTCCACCCTTTCTTTCTGCAGAGGGATTCTCCCCATTGTGATCGGAGACACAAAAGGAGCAGAGAGTGAACATTCTTCCTTTTCATCTGCGTTCTACGTGGACATATCTGGTGCTGGCCATCTAGGTAGGTGATGGTGAAGGAGAAAATTTAAAAAAAAAAAAAAAAGGAAAGGAAAGGAAAGCAAGCTTGGAAATAGTGTATTTTTAATTGAAAAATACTTGAGGATAAACCTATTCCATGAAAACCTATACAAGTCATTTAACAATAGTCCCTTGACCTCTTATTGTACTGGATTGTCCTGCTCATCACCACAAGAGAAGTGAGAGGAGAGCTGTGACAGAAAGGTGTGTGACAGTGAAAACAGATAGGAAGAAGAGATCCAATTAGGAGTCAATGATGTTAAAAGAACTGCAGTGAAAAGTATTTTAATTTAATGAACAAAAGAAACTTTTACTGTTCAGTGCAGCTGATTAAATGGGAGTGGAGCGTTAAAAGATAAAATGAGACCTACTAAAAATTAAGAGTTTATTTATTCAAGCAAAAATGTAATCTAATTGGGCAGTGACAAGCTAAAGACCAGCTAAATGTGGTTAGGAGAGTTCCACCAACAGGAGGGAAGGGAAGGACTTTTCAGAGAAGAAACAAGTAAAGCAAGGGAATCATTGGATTGGCTGTAGCTTAAGCCCGTGGTCAGCAAACTTCGGCTCGCAAGCCACGTGCAGCTCTTTGCCCCCCCCCCCCCCCCCCCGAGTGTGGCTCTTCTACAAAATACCATGGCCTGGACAAGTCTATTTTGAAGAAGTGGCGTTAGAAGAAGTTTAAGTTTAAAAAATTTGGCTCTCATGCCGAAACCGGTTTGGCTCAGTGGATAGAGCGTCGGCCTGTGGACTGGAAGGTCCCAGGTTCCATTCCTGTCAAGGGCATGTACCTTGGTTGCGGGCACATCCCCAGTAGGGGGTGTGCAAGAGGCAGCTGATCGATGTCTCTCTCTCATCGATGTTTCTAACTCTCTGTCCCTCTCCCTTCCTCTCTGTAAAATATCAATAAAATATATTTTTTTAAAAAGAATTAATGAGATAGGCAAGACTCTGACTTAGGTGATGGGAATCCATCAATATGGAGATTCAGGTCTAGTAGAACTATTCCTACATAGTTGCTTTTTTATATATACCTTGTTTTATTAATGTATCTTTGAAATTAAATTACTTCTAGTTACTGGTTATGTTGAGAGAACAGACAGTAATTTTTCCCTTTTAATAAAGGGTAGAAAAGTTGTCTGGATCTCAAAGCCCTAATTAAACCCTAAAGTTCAGTATATATTTGTAGAAGTGTATTCTAATTGCAAACACAATATCAAAGAGATAACTAATACATTCAGTTATATTCTGCTTAGAAACTCAGATCTAAGAGCTATATGAAATATCACAGGAACAGATTCTTAGACAAAGTCCTACATTAAAAAAAGGAAAAGATTTCTATACTCTCTGATATTTTGTTAAAAGTTCTCCCATGATCCACATGCACACAAATAACATGGGAAAATATTCTCACTTTTCATTTTCCCTTGAAAGTTTAAGTATAAAAAGAAACTGTCAACTTGTTCTGAGACCTCGGAGGCTTTTGCATATAAAGGAGGGAAAACAGTTCCCCGAGCATCCAATGAATAATGATGATAATTATTTAGTATCACAAAGATGCCTTATGATATGAAATAATTCTCCTAATCCCCAGTAAACATTCATTTTTTAAGTCTCTGTTTCTCAAGTCTTTTATTGTTAAAAAAGTATCTCCCCTTCCATAGAGTAAATGACTGAGTATTCACATCAGAATATTCCCCTTTTTTTGTAGCTTTCTCACCGCCCCCTTCATATCTACTTGAAACACACATGATTATGAAAGATGAGAGCCCAATTATTATCTTCTCTGTCACCCCTGCCCTCACAGGTGCCTGGCCGCTTCATGAGTGGGCGCTAACGTCAGGGAAGATCCATTCTCAGTTCGGCTGCCTCACTTGATCAACTCCAGCCTGAATCCAACAACAGAGGTCTGGCTAATGAAGCTAATTGTCATTGTTCCTCATTAGTTTATACCGGGCGGAGACTGTGAAAGGACAAAGGAATGCAGTGTGAAGAAAAACGGTTTTCTCTGACCTTTTGTGTGAGTGCGTGCATACTTGTTTTTATTTTTTTGGCTTAGCTACTTGTATATTTTCCCCCTTTCTCGTTCTCTCATTGTCTTCCCTGGCTCTTCCCCTAGCTGGAGAGGGAATTAGAAAATCCACGCTCTGGCCAAAACCAGTTTGGCTCAGTGGATAGAACGTCGGCCTGAGGACTGAAAGGTCCCGGGTTCGATTCCGGTCAAGGGCATGTCCTTGGTTGCGGGCACATCCCCGGTAGGGGGTGTGCAAGAGGCAGCTGGTTGATGATTCTATCTCATTGATGTTTCTAACTCTCTATCCCTCTCAATTCCTCTCTGTAAAAAATCAATAAAATATATTTTAAAAAAAGAAGAAGGAAAAAAAAGAAAACCCAAGCTCTGAGCGCCGAGATGACCTGCTAGGCTTCTTGGTTCTCAGCTCGGCTGCACATGGGAGTGTCACACTTTTCCTGGAGCCCCTCCTCCCCCCAGAACTGGAAATCAGCATTGAATTTGATCTCCACAGAGGATAAACTCGTATGTTTCAGAAAGCGCAAGCTCCTCTGCTGGACCGTGCGCTCCTTCTGCAAAGGCGAAGGGTCCGTTCACTATGTGGACAGTCTGGACCCAATCAGAATTTATTTTATCTCATGAATGTACTCTCATTGAGGTGGCTTTTCCGCAAGCGTTCTCTGTAGAGCGTAGGATATGGAGCTGGGGTCCTGGCCATCCCTGGGCCTGCCGGCACGAGGGTGGTTTCCGCTACGCGTGCACATCGGTGTCCGGGCAGACAAAAGAGCCATTTTGAGCGGGCACCCTTGTCAGCTGTTTCTCTAATAGGGCGTTTGGTAACATCCAGAGAAAATTCCCGGCTCCACCACCCCTGCTTCATTTGCATAACTGAGATTGATGACCAGGGGAGGAAGGTGTTTACGGCGCTGGGAGAGAGGAATTTTGGGATTAAGTAGGAAGCAAACTGAAATGAGCTGTCTGGAATAATTAGGAAACGCATACTTCATATTTTCATTAGTAGGTATTGCTATTATACCGCACAAGGCCACGGCGTCTGATCAAACTACAGTTTAGTATCTAAATGTATGCAAAAAATTACAGGGGAAGTAGTTACTTCATTACATTTCATGAACTCTTCCGGGGTATTAAATAAGTGGAAATTTGGCCATTAGTGATACTGCCCTAGAATAAAACCAGGGTCATAACAAATGACAAGTATACTCTCGAAACACGGCCCAAAAGCTTGATGATCAAGGATTTAAAAATAAAAACCAAGGGGGCAATATGACACATAATACGAGTCATAACAACAAATATTATTGAAAAGTTATATTCTTAAAATAGTCTCTACCTACATTATATAAAATACCAGTTTGCCGTATGCTTTTTTGTATTTTTTTGAAGCGCCCAAGACAAAATGAATGGTCTCTCATTGTGCCAGGACATTTGAAGAAAGCCTCAGTCAGCTGTGTTAGTCCTCAGGTGGTTAATAACTCCATCTTCTCCACTTAGTCCTTTGTCCACGAACCATCCAACACTGCATCCCTTGGTGGCTCTGCTTGGGATAGAGTTGAAGAAATGAATGGGTTTCTTCTAGCTCCAGCCATAAGCATTCTCTCTTCTCCTCAAATACTTACGGCTAAATATTTTCCTTAACCAGCTCCTGTGTCAAAGTGAACTGATTTATTATATCCACTTCCACAGATATTTACCTACCAACTGACAGAACATTTAACTTTCCTAGGGTTGCTGAAACCAATGACCACAAACTTGGTGGGTGAAAGAAAGTTCTGGAAGCCGGAAGTCCCAAAGCAAGGTGTTGGCAGGTTGGTTCTTCCTGGAGGCTGCGTTCCTCCTAGCTGCTCATCTTTGGTGACAATCCTTGGCACTCCTTGGCTCATAGATGCATCACTCCCATCTGCCTCCGTCTTCATGATGCTTTCGTCTCTGGCTCCGTGGCTCTTCTCCATGTCTATGCTGGATCAGGGTACTGTTGGAGGAATTAGGGCTCACTCTAACCCAGTAGATTCTCGTCTCAAACCTTATCTTCAAGGATCCTTGTTTCAAATTAGGTCAAATTAGGTTTTGGGTGGACATGAATTTTTAGCAAACACTATGAAACCCAATACAAAGATTAAATTGGATTTGGTTTGAGAAACAAAGTCTTAGAGATCACAAGTTTAGGGCTTGCACGATGTCTAACAGATGTCTAATGCAGCCATTTACAACCAATGTGCCGCAAGAATTTTAAAAACATTAACTCTTTCATCACCTCCCAAGGACCTAACGCAGTGGTCGGCAGACTCATTAGTCAACAGAGCCAAATATCAACAGTACAACGATTGAGATTTCTTTGGAGAGCCAAATTTTTTAAACTTAAACTTCTTCTAATGCCATTTCTTCAAAATAGACTTGCCCAGGCCGTGGTATTTTGTGGAAGAGCAGCATGTGGCTCACGAGTTTGCTGACCACATGGACCTAAGGGAATGGCTCCAAGGACTCTTGAGTTTCAAGAGGAGAGGTGGCTGCAAGGGCAGGTCCAGATCCCAAGGTGCTGCTTGGATGGCTGACCTCTTTTCATCACTGTTGTGAAACCCTTTGCTTCAAATAAGACTGACTGGTCAGCAACATATTCTGAGAACAGGCAAAGCATTTCATAAAAGTCTCTCTGGGTGCTTAGGGAGTGGATGTCACCAGCTTAGCATAAGTCTCATTCATTGCCTTCTTTCTGAGAAGGGTTGTGAGAAATAGACTCAGGTGGAGGTACTTTTGTGATTTTTCAGGGAATTGAGGACAACTTCCTTAATTTACATGGAAGCTTCTAAATTCTTTGAGAACCCCCAAGCAGTGAGATTATTGAAATGATAGTGGTTTTATGGACCCTCACATCTGTTTATGAATAACCTCAAACCCTAAGCTAAGCAAATCTATTTAACTCAATGTAATTATAAATATGAGCTTTTATTATTCAAATGATGTCTTCATATGCCAGGAAAACCACTTTGTGAAGCTTATTAACAACCACAGAACAGAAATATTTATTCTCAGAAATGACAGATGTCTTAAAGCAAAACAATAATACAATACCCAACCTCCCCCAAGTGGCAGCTTTTTATGCTAGATGAAGAATAGATATTTGACCTTCAAACCAGTGAGATGTCTGGAAGGGGGGCGGGGGCGGGAATGGTTGTTTGGCCACTTGCTGCTTTAGCTTGATTAATAGGCTTCTACTTGGGTTGATTTGAGATGCTGATTATGAAGTGTTTCCGTTGTGATCCTGTGGAGTCTCTGACAGTCCCTCTCCACCCCCCCACCCCATCGTTACCACCCAGTAAAGAGTAATTCTGCATTGTACAGTCTCTGGCATTTTTTTAAGGGCATGCTGGATCCCTGTTCTGTAGTTTCTAATTAATTTTGTTGCCTGGATTCATTATTTTTCTTTGGAGATGAGGCCAGAAAAGGCGGGCAAAGTGCACACCTTCATCCGTCACACTGTCTCTGGTCAGGATGAGTTCAACCATGGTCACTGCTGCCTCAGGGCTGTGTGTCAGAGTGATGGCAGAGACAAAGGCTGGTTTAAAACAGAGGAGTAGTAGGATCACTTAATCTCTTCAAGGGGTAGTCCCAGGTAGGTGGTGGAAGGCACAGACAGACGCTGGGTGAAGTTCAGCTGTCATTTACAAGCTGGTTACCTCGGGCAAGGTGCTAGGCTCTCTGTCAGTGGTGAAGATTACACAGGTCAATGTGTCTGAAGGATCCGGATGTGTACCTGGCATTTCGTGAATGTTTCTTATTAAGCAAACCAGACAAGAGCTCTTTTCCT
The DNA here is from genome assembly GCA_963924515.1 of Vespertilio murinus. Classification (NCBI taxonomy): domain Eukaryota; kingdom Metazoa; phylum Chordata; class Mammalia; order Chiroptera; family Vespertilionidae; genus Vespertilio; species Vespertilio murinus. Next base: position 6,913,423 of record OZ004717.1, on the reverse strand, counting down.
CAACATCTCCATGACCAATCAGTTGGTTAATTTCAGATACTGGTACAAAATGAAATAAAAAAGGAATAGGAAAGGTTCACTTGGAGAATAAAACTTGGTGTGAGATGGTGAGAAAGCAAAAAGTATAGTTGAAATACATGGGGGGGGGTGTTTAAGAGATTAGGCAAGGGGAGCAGGGAGGAGCCATATCCCAAGAGGCCATTATAAGGGAGCTGGATTTTACCAAATGTAATGAGAATCTACTGGAAATGACATTATGAGATTTATGCTTTTATTTTTTAAATTATTTTTTAAAAATTTCTTTATTGAGAGATTTATGCTTTTAAAAGATCCTTAAAAAAAAAAAAGGTTAGCAGTGGTGGAGCATTGATCTATGAACCAGGAGGTCACGGTTTGATTCCTTATCAGGGTACGTGCCTGGGTTGCGGGCTCCATCCCCAATAGGGAGCGTGCAGGAGGCAGCCAATCAATGATTTTTCTGTCATCATTGTTGTTTCTGCCTCTCCCTCTCCGTTCCTCTCTGAAATAAATAACAATGTATTTTAAAAAGATCCTTTGTTTGTTGTGTGGACTATGAGTTGGAGAGGGCCAGAAGAAGAAGCAGAAAGGTCAGTAAGGGGTCAGCGTCATAGGAAGAGACAGGGTTTGGAATTGGAAAGTCTGCATTTGACAGCTGGTGTGGTCCTAGGTACGCTCTCCGAGACCCGCTTCTCTCATTCAGAATCATGGGAAAGAGTAATACTCTTGCAGGGCTGTTACAAAGATGAAATGAGATAATGTATATAAAATGTTTGGTGAACTCTAACAATGAACAAATACCAGTTCTTAAGAACATTTCTAGGACTACTACCACAAACTGTATTTTTCAGCGTGTGGTCCTCGTACCATCTGCATCAGATCATTTGAGGCACGCATTTAAAGAGCAGAGATGTTAGCTCAGACTCCTAAATTTCCACCAACTTCTAGTCACTAATGCATTCTGATGGGAGGGCCGTGTAGTGTTGTGGCAAAGAGTGTGTAGGCTGAGGCAGGACAGTTTATGTTCAAATTCTGGCTTTACCTCCGTAGTTTCCTTTATCTCTGACTCTTTTGCCTTGTGTGTAAGATAGGAATGATAATTAGAGCACTTCTTGTATTAGATTTTTACAAGACTAGTGAATTAGTGCATGTGAAGGGCTTAGAACAGAGAGCGGCTCATGGTAATCACAAAATAAATATTAGCCGTGGTTTCTATGTCTTCCTAGTGCTGGACACACCATTCAACCCTGGACCTCTCCCCTGCCAGACACAGCCCCTGTTTGTGAGTGCTCAGAACCGAATGTTTATATGACATGGAAGCCAGCCAGGTTTAACAGTTTGAAGCATCAAGGAATACTAAACTAGGTCAAAATACAGGAGAGAGAGAGAGAAAGAGAGAGAGAGAGAGAGAGAGAGAGAGAGAGAGAGAGAGAGAGAGAGAGAGGAGAGAGAGAGATCAGCATGTAATGCAAATTAAAAAACGGAAGTCCCAGTTTGATTTTTTTGAACCAATTGTTAATTGCAATGTATTGGTCTGTGTATATGTCTGTCACCTCTGCTATTGCTTTATGAGCTCTTTGGCTCATGGTCTGTGCTAACACGCGATTCCTGAGTCTTTTTTCTTTATCCCCGCTGATTTCCTTCCATGACACCTGGGTCCCTGTGTGTTATTTCTCCAGTATCTCCTCTCTCACTTCCTTCAGTGGCTTCCATAAGATGTATGGCTGTTCCTTTCATTCCCTCTGATCACTTTTAGGCGATCAGAAAACACAATAAACTCTGCTAGTGTAAGCTATAGAGCAAGCAAGCCTTAGGCAAGAGTGATCATGGCAACAGGCAAATCCCCGCTTCTTGAAAATTCTCCTTGTATCACTTCGCTTCTATGAAAGACCTAACTCAGTACCGGTTTTCACGAACTGAAAGAAATCCAAAGAGGATTTTCACTTTTATTTGAAAAGTCCACAAGTGAAAATAGCGTCCGTTGTCTGATTTTGCAGAGAGCCTTCTAGAGGCAGCAGCGCCCTCAGCAAGGTTCGAGTCCCTGCCAAGCTATCTTCCCTGGAACTGCACGCAGCATCTCGGCGTCAGGCCGCCAGAACTTCTTTTTTCTTTTTCTTTTTAAAAAAAATATATTTTATTGATATTTCACAGAGAGGAAGGGAGAGAGATAGAGAGCTAGAAATGTCGATGAGAGAGAAACATCAACCAGCTGCCTCCTGCACACCCCCTACCGGGGATGTGCCCGCAACTAATGTACATGCCCTTGACCGGAATCGAACCTGGGACCTTTCAGTCCGCAGACCGACGCTCTACCACTGAGCCAAATGCATGAGCATCTGTGTTGTATCTTGATTTATTTTGTGCCTCCGTTAGCAAGATCTGCCCTAAGGTATCAGAAGCTTAGGACAGCCCGTAAGGGTGTGACACTTAGTGTAAAACTGAACATAATTAAGCGTGTTTGGTAGGTTATTTTGGGAGTGGGAACACAAGAAAGTCCATGTCAATGAATGGTAATTGTTTCTTTGCTTCATGCCATTTTGGCTTAAGAAAGTTTTCATAGGAATGCTTTGCTGATGGATGTGTGTGTGTGTGGGGTAGCTGTTGTAGATGACTTTAGGGGGAGCTTCCCTGCCCTGGATTTCCCTGGTTTGCATCTTTCTCCATTGCATCTTTCTCTGAGAAACACATTTCTTCCGCTTTGTGCTGTTCCTCTTGGCGGATGCCTCCCAGCTGGGACTGGGACTGAGAAGTCACCTGCAGAATCGTTGAGACTCTCTCTCCTTCCATCCCCACAAGGAAAGAAAGAACCCGACTGTGGCTGCGTTTCTGGCTTCTTTTTAACTCGCCAGCAGCCACTTGCTCTCTGCTGTTCCTGTTTGGCGGGTGAATCTATTTCATGCTATTCCCCCTTAAGTTTTAAGGACATGTATCTTCATGAAAAGAACAAAGGAAGAAAGACAACTTGTAAATTACCACAAGAAAAACCCCTGCTAGAAGCAGTAAGTTTGCTGACAGATGGCGGAATCCGTTGAAAAGCGAGTACCATATTTACTAAGTCTAACCCGTTTAGTAAGCCAAAAATGTGTTATCTAATTCCATCCCTGGTGTATTTGTATGTTTTGGAATAAACAGATGCCTAATGAGGAATGTGTCTAGGGCGCTTTTGGAGGAACCTGGATAAAACCGGGTTCTGATGCAGAGTTTGATTCTGACAAATATCAAAGGGTGCAGAGTTGAATCTATTGTAAATTAATTTGTCAGAGCAAGGACAGCATTAGAATGTTATCAAAGCAACATCATTAAAAAAAAAACACACACCACACAATGCAACCTAGAATAATGATGCCACATAAATTTGCTTTTAAAATGTCTCTACTACTTATATAGTTTATAACAACTGCACATACTCCAAAGGACACTATCGTTATTAGAAGACTTGGATATGTTCCTGACCAGCACAGCACACTTAGATATTATCCATCTTTTTTTATAAAATGAATTGGAACTCACTCAAGACATACATTTGTCTACATTGTGTGGGACATGGCTGAGGCACAGCACTGCCTCCCCCCCCCCCCCAACCTTCTGCCAAAATCCCAGTTTCCTAAAAGAAAGAAATGCTAATCCTACTACTGTCTTTATTTGAATCCTGAATTTTGAGGCTGTGTATTCACATGAAGATGTATCCCCATCCAGGGTAAGGCAGGAAGAATAAGTAAAGTCTGGGAGACTGTATACATAGAAAGAACTTAAAATGGGCCCAAGTTCTCAGTGAGCACATGGACCATGGTTTCTGGAAAGTGAAACTTGTGGCTGTGACTTTCTTCAAGTAAAACACTGAGAGCAGAGCTCTGCACAGTCAGCATGGGTACCAACACACATGGAGAAGAAGCCAAGGAATTTCATTCTTCCTTAACAAAAAACATGGAAACGTGATTAACCAGTTCATCAATTAATAAACTTCAAAACAGTTGTTGGAGATTTAAAAAATGTCACAATGATAAAAGGGTCAATCTATTTTTTTAAAAAAAATATATATTTATTGATTTCAGAGAGGAAGGGAGAAAGAGAGAGAAACATCAATGATGAGAGAGAATCATTGATTGGCTGCATATACCCTTGGTCGGAATCCAACCTAGGACCCTTCAGTCCTTGGGCTAATGTTCTAGCCACTGAGCCAAGCCAACTAGGGCAATCTTTTTTTAAAAAAAACATATTTTTGTTGATTTAAGAGGGGAAGGGAGAGGGAGAGAGAGAGGGGAGACATGGATGATGAGAGAGAATTGTTGATTGGTTGCATCCTGCACGCCCTCTGCTGGGGATTGAGCTCACAATTAGAATCCTGCCCTTGACTGAAATAGAACCTGGGACCCTTCAGTCCTTAGGCTGATGCTCTAGCCACTGAGAAACCCAGCTAGGCTGGAAAGGGTCAATCTTTTATTGGAGAATTACATGAATGGAATCTCTCTGTTGCTAGTGGGAGTGGGGTTCTCACAATATCTTGAGAAAAAGGATTTTCTAAGATTCACATGGGACAATGAGTGATTTAAATTTGTGGGACGTTATATCCCTCGGTCGGTAAAGCCCATTTCCCTTAAGCCAGTCCTGGAAAAGGTGCGGCTGGGGATTCAGCAGGACTAGAAGCACAGCCGATGTCGAGGTTCCGTTCCAGGGTGGAGTTGAGTCGGGCACAGGGTCAGGCTAATGTTAGTCCATCAGTCCTTTGCGCGTGGGCTCCATGTGGCTCTGGGCCATGTGGGCTAATGCAGGGAGCATGCCCCTGGCATGCAAAAGCGCCAAGAGAACCCCCTTTGCTTAGGAGTGTCAATGTCATGCCTTCCCCTGCTCGCAGTGGCCATGCCTCCTCTGGCCAATGCCCTGTGCCAGGTGTGACTGACAGACAATCACCCTCTCTGCGTCATTCAGACTTTCTTGGGCATGCGCCCATCCTTTCTTTGTCTGGTCCCTTTCCCCAGCATCTGGGAGGACCGACCTGGAGAGTGTTAAACTGCAGCTTTTTGGCGCAAATGGCATGCCTATGTTATCGGGCCTTCCTTTTGCTCCTTTGCTGTTAATGAATTAATTACTGGGTTAGTTAGTTATAATGGCATCAAATCCTCTTAGAAAGTATTATAGTCTAAATGGATAGGCATCTCAACAGAACTTAGAGTACATGAGGCTAAAATGACCGACATAAAAAAGCCAAATGGAGACATCGATCCTAAACGAAGATGTTAAAAAGTTTTCCTCAGTAATTGGTAGGACAAGTAGACAGGAAAGCAGAAAAGACAGAGATGTGACCTCATTGATATTATTAGAAACCCACCCCTAACAACTTCAGAATGTACTTTTTTCTTCTTCTTCAAATTCTTCTGAGGCACGTGGTATTCCACTGGGCTTTAGTGTCCATTTTGGAAACCAATGGGCACCAGCACCCTCTTCTATGTGTATCGGCTGTTTGGTGCAGATGTTATTGGTGCCATGAACATGTCTCCTTCACCAAGAGGGCAGCTGAGCTTCCATTGCTGATGACGGCTTCCATTGACCTCTTAGGGCACTGTCTTTGGTGGATGGGGGCCCTCTCATCTTGCAGAGGCGACCTTGACCGGAACTTCTAGAAGGAAGTTCCATAGAGGTAGCCCATAGCGAATGACCAGCTGATGTGGGGGTGCAACAGGTCAGCTACAAGCTGTAGGGTGCAGTTCATATTCCAGAGCTCCCTATCAGATCAGGCTAAAGCTCAATGAAGAAAAGAAAGAGAAAAAAAAAAAAAGAAAGAAAGCAAAGCTCTTGGCTTTTTCTTTCCCCTTGCCTGCCAGGCAGGGGAGCTGCGTGGGGGAGGCAGCGAGGCAGTGAACGCTGCCAGCTCTTCCATTTCAGTTCCCAAGATAAGAAGGGAAGCAGTCTCAAGTCTGCTCACTTTAGCTTTTTTCTTTTCCTTCTTTTAAGACATAAATTGCTAATAGTGACAACAGAGAAGCTGCTGGCTCCTTTTTATCAAAGCTATGATGCACTGCATTACAAGAACAGAAAATCTTGGGTTTCCTTGACTTGAGTCTACAATCTTTTTTAAATCCAAGAATGCCAGCAGGGTTCAGCAGGTCGTGCCAATCCCATAGAGCCAGGTAGTAATACATGCTTTCCAGGTAGCTGGCGGCATCCCTTTCCTTCTAAAATGCGAAAGGCCCTGGTTCACGGAAATGCCCCAGAGAACATGCTGGAATCTCTTCGGTGTAGGTTCAACCAAGATTCAAGCCCAGAGCTTCCTCTCTCTATCTCTCTGGTAACTTGCTGAGCTGTGCTGCGTAGGCAAGCTACTTAACCTTTCTGAACCCACATTTAGAACACTCAGAAATCCTTGACACATTTCTCTAGAGGCGCCAGAGGAATTAGCGAATAATTCAGCAAATGTATTTTAGGATTCCTGGAAAAGTAAGCTCATGTTTTTAAAATAAATATTGGGTAATATTTTTAAAATATCTTATCACTTTTCCCTCCTACCCCAATGTACTATTTTAAAGCAATACTCCACTTTTTCTTAATTTATGTGCTTATTTGATGTATGTCTTTCCTCTTTCTAGAAAGCTAACCGATACAGCCTTTATTTGATGAAGCAATGTCTAGAAAAACTAAGCCTTGAGCATACTGATTCATTCTTTCTATTATTTTTATTTTTCTCACTAAAAATCTAAGATATATTTAATTTTTAAAAAGTTCAAATATACCAATAATGACTTAGATTGGGGACCATAGTTAGCCTGAACCATAGTTTGCCAACCTATGACTTAGCTGACTGAAGAATTCCATATTTCCCACCCCATACACAAACTCATTCTCTCTCTCTCTCTCTCTCTCTCTCTCTCTCTCTCTCTCTCTCTCTTTCTCTCTCTCTCTCTCTCTCTCTCTCTCTTTCTCTCTCTCATCCTTGGATTAGGATTATTAACAACAACAAAAAGTATAATAAAAGACATCTCATTCTTATTCTATCCCTTCTGTCACCTTCTCAACTACTCCTATAGGTTATAATTATCACTGTAAATATTTACTGAATGGCATAACATTTTTCCTATTGCATGTTTCTCTCATTGAAGAAAAGGAGAGTATTTCATTATATGGATGTATGTTGTTTTGCCCTTGATGAGGTGCTACTAGGATAAATAAGTATTAAGATACCCAGAAAATATCACACAGCTATTTTAGAAGCAGAGTTTGCAGCTGATTATGCTGCTCTAAGAAAGCGTTAGCTCTAAGAAAGTTTGCATTCATTTTTTTTATAAGGAAAATAGCGGTACAGTGTCTTTGTATTTTTTCAACCTTGACAGATGGTAAGTGAGCAGCCTGGGAGGAGAAGTGGCCCACCTTGCTTCTGCAGTGTTAGGAAAGACATCAAAGCAAGAGGCAGACCCCTCAGTGCCAAAGACAATGACTGTTTCAAGCATAAAATGTGAGCATGTCTCTTACTTGCTTAAACAATTGTAAATATTTCCTATTGTTAGGAGTTATGAAAAGACCAACATCCTTAATACGGCCTTTAAGTAGGGTGATCATATCATCTCCTCAGCACACTGGCATGAACTAAACACACTGCGGGCCGGTAGTTTCATTGCTAGCTTTACCCAGTGGCCAGATTAGTTTCTATTGAATGAGTACAAAAAACGTTTCACATAAATGGTAAAGGCATGCTTTAAAATTAAACACTTATGGCATTTTGAAGTTATTTATTAGATGTTCTTATAATTTAATGTATTTTTAAAGTATGATACTTTGTAAAACACTGTGTAATGTGAAGTGAGAATTCTCGTGATCCGTCTGCAACGTGTTAAGAGTGAAAAGTCTGTGTTGTTATTAACTAGAGGCCCAGTGCATGGTATTTGTGCACTTAGGAGGATCCCTCAGCCCGACCTGCACCCTCTCGCAGTCCAGGAGCCCTAGGGGGATGTCCGATTGACGGCTTAGGCCCATTCCCCATAGAAGCAGGCCGAAGCCGACAGTCAGGCATCCTTAGTGCTGTGGCGGAGGCAGGAGAGGTTCCCACCACTGCCATTGTGCTCGCCAGTTGTGAGTCCGGCTCTGGCTGAGCAGTGCTTCCCCTGTAGGAGCGCACTGACCACCAGAGGGCAGCTCTTGTGTTGGGTGTCTGGCCCCTGGTGGTCAGTGCACCTCATAGTGACCAGTCATTCCACCGTTTGGTCTATTTGCATATTAGCCTTTATTATATAGGATTACACTGGACAGCAGGCATAAAATGAAACTGTCTTAGACTTAGGGGGCATCTGTTGTTCTACTCTGACCCTGCATTTGCTTATCCAGTCTCTCTTTCCAGCCTCATGTCGCACCTTCCATGCACTTGCTCTTTGCCTTGAGCCACATTAACCTTCTCTCAAATTCTCAAATGAGCTGTTCTGTTTTACTAATAGTTACAGAAGAACTTTTTCCTCTGCCTGGATTGTTCTTGCATCCACCCAGGCCCCACCCTTCTCTTTGTTTAGGTGCTTACTTTTCTTAAGTGAAATCCTACTTGACTGTCATGCATTAGCTAATAATCATTTCCTCAGCCAGCTTACCCTTCTGCCTCTCTTAGACAGTTCTCCCATCCCACACTCACTGCACCAATACCTCACGCACCATGCACGGCGTTCCTCTAGCATTTACATTCATTGATGTGATTACTTCATCTTGTTTTTCTTCCCCACTAGACTATGGGAGCAACAGAAGGCATGCCACTATTTGAACACTGCACTCAGAAAAGTAGCTGAGTCTCTGTAAGTAAAAAGTGCCTGACACATTATAATGCCTGCTCAATCAATAGCATTGAGTTAATTAATTAATACTGCCTTATACTCACAGAGCTTACATAGGAGGCCTATTATATATACAATAAACACACTTAAAAATATATTTTATTGATTTTTTTTTTAACAGAGAGGAAGAGAGAGGGATAGAGAGTTAGAAACATCGATGAGAAAGAATCATCGATCAGTTGCCTCTTGCACACCCCCTACTGGGGATATGCCTGCAACCAGGGTACATGCCCTTGACCGGAATCGAACCTGGGACCTTTCAGTCCGTAGGCTGATGCTCTATCTACTGAGCCAAACCGGTTTCACAATAGTAAGCACACTTTGATAAGAAGGATTATTATATGTATGTCATTTTTAGAGCATTTTTCTCTTTCTTAAACATTGTTGAATCCAAGAAATCTTAGATACTTACCTACATCTCTTATGTAATCATCCAAGTTTCTCTTTCTTTTAGAAGAAAAATGGAGAAAAATGTTTGGTTTGCACAAGATGAGGTGACTGGCATGGGATTAAAGATTTAGAGTTCAATGACTCTGTTCCACATTCGTGAAATTAATAGTCCATAGTATATTCAGTATCTTCATTTCAGACACATTTACAATCAATACTGATCATTATCACAGTCTTGTCACTTCTTCAGTGATCCTTGTCACTTGTTCATCAATCGTGATGACAGCTGAAATTCATTGATTGGGTATGTCCTCTACAGGCCGAGTTGCCATTGGGAAAAGAAATTTCAGGGAAGCAAGACTAGGCTTAGACCAATTTATAGAATAACCCTAAGTTTTCACATGAGTCCATAGGCAGTCCTGTACCCTCAGATGATCCTTCAAATTCAAGTGCGCCAAGGTCTCTAGATGCTTCCCCATCCTGCCAAGCCTACTTTCAGAAAATTATCAGTTATATACGTATATTGTAGAGAATTCTAGCTTCATATCGAGGTCAGCATTTTAAGTGTTGGCTCCTAATAGGCTAAAGAAATATTCGGGGGTTTGACATGGCACTTAGAGGCCATTCTGTGTCCTTTCAAAATAAAACCTATTGAGGTCCATGAAAAAGAATTAGTCTCCCTCTTCAGGAAAAGTTACTCTGCATTAGTAATTTCACGCTTACGTTTGAATACTGCTTCCATTCCTTCTTAAGACTTCAAGAATCTCTTTGTTTAAAATAACATGAAAAACTTTTTATGTCTAAAAAAAACCAAAAAAAACCCCCAAAAAACTTTTTATGTCTGATAAAAAATGGATAAGTTTAATGTGAAGTTTAGCATCAATAGTTATTACAGCACTGTGTGTGTTATACAGTTAGCTCTAATAGAAATGAGATATTTATTATTATTATTGTTATTGTTATTGTTATCATCATCATCAACCTTCCACTTCCCTTCATTTATTTTTCCATTCTCTTTCACCCTAGTCTATTTAGACTGGAGTATCATCTATTTACCGTAGATTCTTATTTATCCACTTGCCTTGGTCGGACTCTCCTTCCCACCACGGCACAGACTGAAGTAAAGTACACGGTGGCAGAGTGCCCAGTACTTTTATGATCTCCCAGAGTGCTCTCAAACTCTACCATGTAAATTGAAAAGAAGCCATAGCTTGATCCAAAATGAGAAAGAAAGGCTTGTGTCCTCTCCTATTAGAACTAAAGCCTTAACACTTCTACAGTGCACAGCATCCTCTATTTAGACATGGTATTTAATAAAGTATTTTTGATGCATGTGCTGAGAACAGTTCACACACGTCGCATGCGCACCTGCTGGAAATAAAACTAAAATGGGGAACCTTCCCCCAGAACTCCTGACTGAGGCCCAGCTGAGGAGGAGACTGACAACAAGGAGGGGCAGAGACCACTGGACGGAGACCTGGAGGAGGGCAAGGCGGTGCGAGGGGCTGGCCCACCTCCACAAGCGGCGCCCAGAGCGAGGAGGGAGCGCTCAGCTGTGAGGGAGGGCTGGGGTGGCTGCTGAGAGGATCGAGGCCTGGACCCCAGGGGCTCCTAGTTCGGAGCCTAGAGCTGAGAACAGCAACACACGTAACATCCAGCCATTAAAGGTGTCAGGGCCACTCTGACCAGTGTGGCTCAGTGGATAGAGCGTCGGCCTGCGGACTGAAGGGTCCCAGGTTCGATTCCGGTCAAGGGCATGTACCTTGGTTGTGAGCACATACCCAGTAGGGGGTGTGCAGGCGGCAGCTGATCAATGTTTCTCATTGATGTTTCTAGCTCTCTATCCCTCTCCCTTCCTCTCTGTAAAAAATCAATAAAATATATTATATTTTAAAAAAAGAGGCGTCAGGGCTTCTGGCCCTGGGGGAGACCCAAGCTGGTTGAAGACAAAGCTACAGTTTGTTTGTTTTGTTTTTTAAAATCCAGAACACAGGATTTCCATTTGCAGCCACTCACTGGTAGATTCCTATTGCTCAAATACAAGGGCTTTTTAATAACGTAGGTAGGCGAATGGAATGATGGGAACTGTTGTTCATTGTGAGCTCTGATAACGTGTTCGTAAATATAAGGAGGGGTCTCCTACTAAATCTGTTTAGAACATGGAAGTACTTTAGCTGATTTCTGCAGCCCCGGGGCCCACACCACAGCTCCAACACACCGGGAACAGTCTCCGCGGGCATCCTGCATTCTGGCTCTGCCAGAAGAATCTCCATTGTGGCGGGATTTAATTTCCTGCCTCTTACTTAATTTAATCTAACATAGTGAGCCTTGGAGCTATCGGAATCTTAAGTGAGTAGTTTCTGTTTTTATCCGTTCCCTAGTACCAGTGAAATGTTGGGAATTTTCATTGAGAAGTCTCTGGGCATTTTATTCTACTGTGGGAGGATAGAGCAAGACCAAGCAATTTACTTCTCTAAAAATCACATTAAAATGCACGCCACAATTCCTTAATTACCATCTCCACCTAATTCTCTAAGAAGTTCCCCCTAATTGCATTGTTGATATGCACCGACGCGAATAAGATGTTGGCTGCTTCCCCGTAGCACACAACTGTCTCTAGCGCAGCCCGTTCTCCTGTCGGGGAGGCGGGTGTGGGCCCACGGAACCACCGAACGTGGCCTCCCTGCCACCAAGGATGGTGGTAGTTGAACCCAGAGACCACGGAGCATGTTGCTCCCCACAGCGTGTGCCCCTCCCCTTTGCATGCAACCATACACCACAGAGAAATGTCCACACGTAAGGCAACAGACAGAAAATCCCCCTCGGACCAGCGGACAGAAGTGCACATTGGACATTCGTGGAGCGGCACTTGCCAGAAGGTCTGTGACACAAACACCCCCCAGCTGCTGCGCTTTGCTTTCTTGGAAAGATCTTAGGGTTGTTTCACAAACACAGATGTGAAAGGGAAGAAAGAGAGAGAGGAGAAGAGGGAGAGAATGGTCCATGGGAGATGGGCCGCCCCCAGTGGCATCATAGCGTTCAGGGATGGGGTGCAGGTGCCCTCGAGGGATGTGGGCGTCTTCCCCACTCCTCTGAGCTAGTCCTGTGGGTGGCAGAGGGGTACCCACCGCAGCTTACGTAGCTAGAGGGGGATGTCGGGGAGTTCAGGGGATGGCTCAGGGGAAGGGTCTGAAGCCTGATTACAATGCTTTTATTTATTTATTCTTAATCCGCTAAATCCAAGGTTTATCATTTGTAAAAATTACTTCGAAAAATTACCCTTACCTTCCTGTAGGAAATCAGGAAGATCCATATTTTTCTTTTCTTTCTTTCTTTCTTTTTTTTTTTTTTTAAAGCTGTCTATTTTCTTTTTCTACAGATTTTTTACAGAGAGGAAGGGAGAGGGCTAGAGAGCTAGAAACATCGATGAGAGAGAAACATTGACCAGCTACCTCCTGCACACCCCCTACCGGGTATGTGCCCTCAACCAATGTACATGCCCCTGATCGGAATCGAACCTGGGACCTCTCAGTTCACAGACCGATGCTCTTCCACTGAGCCAAACCGGTTTCGGCGAGATCCATATTTTTCTATATGAATTTTTACATCTGCACACATATGGGCACGTGTTTATCTTTTGGTTTAGATTACCTGGTGTATGTTGTCCTTCTGGACAATGCTTTGGTTGTGGAACACATGTGTAAGTGTACTGTAATTGCAGAACTTGTAAACCTCCATCTTCCCCAGCATCATGGGGGCCTGGAGTTTAATTGTGTAGATCAGATTATGCAAATGGTCAAAATGTGATTTTATGTTTTGTAGATCAGGGATCAACTCTAGATTCAAGAGATCATGATAAAACTCTCCTCTAAACTCATGCCTGAGGGAGCTGCTTTGGTTGGTAACACTTACTTTTACTTACTTGAGATTTTTTTGAACTTCAAGTGCATTTTTTTTTTTTTTAGTTAAATGGGAATTTGAGAATTTTTACTCTTATTATCATTGAAACATCTTGGATCACTCAGGATTATAGAAACAAAGCCTTTTTATTTAATATTTAGGGAAGAAGAAAGTGACTTTGTAGATGAATAAATCACTGACAAATTTGGGGCTCTAATATGTGGCAAGTGAAGACTTTTGTGCTGAAATTTTTAAAATAATTACTTCCATTTCAGATGTACCCATCACTTTCTGATGATCTCTGCAATAACTACTATGTCAATTAATGGTTCACAACTTCTCACAGCTTCCTGCCATTGTTCCCAGAACAAAGGCTCTTTAGTTTCGCTTTAAAGATGATCATTAATACGTTTTTTCTATTCCAAATCATCTTTATCTACTCCCCCCTGGACCTGCACCATCTCTGGTGAACCCTGGCAGAGGGTGAGGACCCTCCTAGTCCAGCAGCCATCATGTTTATCCTTCTCATTAGCCTTGCCGCCGTGTTTAGGGCCATCCACCCATCTCCACTCAGATAGACTGCTTCCCCCTGTGCGCTTTCCTAAGCCCTGTATATCCTCTAATGAGAAGTGTCAGGCCTAATTTAAAAAGTCGGCATATAGCCCTACCATGTTTGGCTCAGTGGATAGAGTATCGGCCTGTGAACTGAAAGGTCCCAGGCTCGATTCCGGTCAAGGGCACATCCCACAGTAGGAGGTGTGCAGGAGGCAGCTGATTGATGTTTCTCTCTCATCGATGTTTCTAACTCTATCCCTCTCCCTTCCTCTCTGTAAAAAATCAATAAAATATATTTTAAAAAAATTAAAAATTCAGCATACAAAAGTTCTACACAACAAAAACATTTTAAATGAAATTTTAAATTATTTTGATACTACACAATAGCATCAAGTTATCAAATTCCTGGTGTAAAAAACCCCCACCATTTAAAATGTATAGAATTATATATAAAAAAACTATTAAACATTATTAAACAAAATAAAAGTAGTAGACCTAAACAGATGGAAGGAAATACCATGTTCCTGGAGAGGAAGACTCAATATTATATAGATGTCAGTTTTTCCCAAACTGATCTATAAATTCAATGTAATCCCAAACAATATTTCATTTTCTGTGGTGTGTGTGAGTGAGTGTGTGTGTGTAGTTTGAAAATTAAGAATATAATTCCCATATTTTCATATGGCATGCTAAGGGCCCTGAATACCCAAAACAGTATTGGAAGAGAACAGAGTTAAGAAGAACTGCACAATCAGAAAAAAAGACTTAGCATGCAGCCTTAATAATTAAAACAGTAAGGCATCAATGCAAGGAGAAAAAAAATAAGCCATGATAGAAAGTCTAGAAAAATACCCACATGTATGTAGTCACTTGAGTTTTTGTAAAAGATAGCACAGCAGAATCCTATAACTATATATTGAGACAACTGGATATATATTGTAACCCATACCTCACATGGTAGGCAACAAAATAAAAGTTCCAGATGAAATTTAGATCTAAATATGAAAGATTAAATAATAAAACTTCTAGGAGATAATTTAGAAAATACAATGGTCTCAAGGTAGAGAAGTATTTATTATAGAGCACATAGAACACATAGCATAAAGAAAACGATTAAGGAAACTAAGAATTTCTCTTTATCACCACCAGTGGAATAAGAAGAAGATCATGGAATAGGAATAGGATAAGATATTTCTCACACATAATTAAGAAAGAGCTAATAACCAGAATATATTTTTTAAAAACTATTATAAATCAATAAGGAAAATACATCCACAAGGGGAAAAGATACCTATGTAATACTTTTAACAATAAAGAATTTAAATTAAATAAATAAATAAAATAAAAGGTAAAGAAAGAAAAAGGACAACCAAATAGAAAAATGGTCAAACAGCTAGAACGAGCACTTTGCCAACCATGCTATACTGATGGTTTGGCATTTTCTACCAAAATTCAACATGTGTACAATTAATGATCCAGTGTTTTAATTACTCAAATGTGTGCACAGGCGCACCGCAAGAAAAATACAAGTATGTCCACAGCAGAATTATTAGAAATAGACAAAAACATCAATAATGAAATGGCTACATAGATTGTGGTATATTAATATACTACACATACCACCACATAGTCTACAGCAAGAAAAATATACAAAATTTAGCTATGTCTAACCATGTCTGAGTGAAAAATGTCAGACTCAAAATATATACACATATGCATGTGGGCATTTGTGTCTGTTTATACACACATGTATGTGTGTATTTACATACTACGTATACATATGTTTATTATGTATATTCCCCATAGGAACTCATTAAGAAACAAAAGCTATTGTCTCAGAAAGCTGACATTAGAAAGTGATTCTTGGATGGAGTTTCAGGAGAATGGAACCTCTCTTATAGGTCAAGAAGTTGCTCAGCTAAGCCATTTCTTTGCCTCGGCATCTTTTTATTGTGTTATAGTTCAAAAGCATCTGTAGGTGTCTGACATTCTCCAGTGTTCTGCCTTTTCCGACTCTGCCTGAGTCACTGTCCACATACCTGTCCACTCTGCTTTGTGTGTGATGACCCGGCATGAGAGAACCTGCAGGCCCGTGTCCAGGCATTTCCGTTTTCATGACTTTATTTGCCAGTGGAGCCCTTGTTTCCACGGGACAGAAGAGAATGGAAATCACCCTGGAATGCTCAAAGGTCTCAGTGACCCCTAATCCAAGTTCTAATGCTTGGCGTTCGAGGCAGTTTCCAAGGAGAGCTGTGACACAGGGCGTTAATCTACCTTGTGACAGCGTGGGGTTTTAATGCGTTTTCTGTATGGGAAGAAAGAGCCTCCTACGGAGGTGGTGAAGGGAGTTATGGCGAAATCAATATCTTCATTTCACTGGGGCGCTGGCAATTTGTAGCAATGATATGAGGGATCACTGCACAGGGAGAGCTGGGTGGGCAGAGTCTAATGCACGGGGCACAGACTTTGGAAAATCAACACAAAGGCTTGCTCCGTGAGTCAAAGAAAACAAAGATGAGGGAGAGACACGGAGACATTATCTTTCTAGAAATATGTAGATGGCTTGTTGTTACACTAGCAACGTGATCTAGAGAAATGAGGATTCTACCATATAGAATCTGTTTTGCAGAGGGCATGTGATCTGAAAGGAAAGGTCAATGCCATAAAGCTTGCTTAGGAGTCAATGGAACATAGCCTGGCTATACTTTGAGGTATCTACATAAAAATATGATGCCTCATAGTCTGCTAAAGGTACAGACCAATTAGGAAACCATACAGTTAAAATGCCAGGGATCAGGCCATTCTGCCCTGTCAGGAGGATTGACCGAAGAGAAAAGTGGGGACATTGTCAGAGTTATGATGGGATGAGGGGTGAGTCAGAACACTAACCAGACCAGACTCTTTAATCTTTTCCTCAACTACAGATACCAGGTTTGATGTGAATGCCAGTGTTACCTGAAAAATGAAATTTAATAGCCAGCCGCTGATCTATTTTGATTTATTTTTTTCTCTGGAAACTATTGTTTAGCTTACCCTGATTTGTGTGATATCCCAGTGTTCTATGTGTACTGCTATAGTTAGCAGTAATGCTTTATATATACCTATATGTCTCTTTCTGATACCTTCTAAATAAATAGACAAATATGGATACATATTTTTTTAAAAAATATTTTTATTGATTTTTTTTTACAGAGAAGGGAGAGAACAGAGAGCCAGGATCATTGATGAGAAAGAAACAACAATCAGCTGCCCCCTGCACGCCCCCGACTGGGAACAAGCCTGCAACCAAGGTACATGCCCTTGACTGGAATTGAACCCGGGACCCTTCAGTCGGTGGACCGATGCTCTATCCACTGAGCCAAATGTGTCAGGGCTGGATGCATATTTTAAAGGTAATTACTTATTGTCTTGGTATCTTCATAGTTTCCATAAGTTTAAGTATATACAAGGACAAGCTTTTTTATATCTCACATGGATGTATATTTTTGTTACCCATAGAAATCATTTATCTTATTCTATATGCACAGAAAAGTAAAATGGGAATGAATAATTTCTCAATACTCACTATACATTTTATTGCTTCTTTTTTTCTGACAATGTCAAGGAATAAGGAGTTCCTTGTATTTAGTACTTTTAAGGTTTTCTTTTCCCGAGTCATACATTTTTATTGCTGAGTCTCTAAATATGAGAGCTATTTCCAAAGGTAAAGCCAGGATATATGTAAGATGAAGATATCCAACAAAATACAGCCTGCTGCAGAATTTCCCAAAACTGGTATTCTGTAGGAAGCTGGTCTTAGAGGAGTTCTGTCACCAAATAATTTTGGAAGATGCTGTATCTTATCTTTCTTCTTAGAGATTTACAGCATACTTGGGAGTATTTAAAGCTTTGGTAAATTCTGGGAAAAAAATAAATAAAGGGGAAAGAAAGAAACTGGTTTAACAAAAGCCCAGAATAACTATCTTTAAAAATTCATGAAATGCCCATTAACATCCTGCTTAATTGTGGAAAATTTGAGTTTGATATCCTTTGCAATTCTATCCCTTTGCCTATAGGCATGATGTCCTCCACATAGACTCGTGATGTTTAACATGTACAGTTACTACTGTGTCATACTCTTTGCAGACTAGGATAGAAGCAGCAATGTGAATCCCTCTATCTTCCTCTCTCCCCACTCACCTGCCTTAATGACTTGATCCTCTTTCAAGACCTTCTTCATTAGTGCATAAAATTGTTGTGAAAAAATGACCAATTCAACGGCCATTTGGCTTGTCCAATTAAGCACCCACTGTGTGCCAGTCAATGGAACACTAAGCCAGAAGCCAGACACTTCACAGAAACGTTCCCTGTTCCACGCAACAGCTAGCAGAAGGGACACTGCATCCACACCAAGGATGTGAGGGCACCGTCTGGGAGAGATCACATCTCTTGCCCACATTCCTTTGCTCCTACAGTGTTGCATCTGTGACTCTCTCTTTTTTGTCTCCCAAGCTCCCGCACATTTCGCTGTCTCTCTAACGTGAATTCAGTCAGTCCCAGTGAGATAATAAAATATGACGTGATAAGGATAATGATGCCAATAGTGGTAATTAATAACAATTAGAAAAGTATTATAACCTTATATATGGTCATTGCATAAAACTGATAGTGATGCAATGTTTTAATAGTAGGGCGCTCACTCTCCTTTCTCCCACCTCCACATCCACTTAATCACTAACTCTGGCTGACATTTTCTTTAATATCTCAACAGTCAATCTACTACCACTAAGTTTTATTTTTAATTTAAAGTCTATATTGTTTCAAATATTTCATATATCTTCTTCCCCCTCCTCCCATTGACCCCTCCCTGGCTGCTTCCACCCCCCCCCCCAGCACGTGCCCTCACCCCCCTACTGTCTGTGTCCATTATATGCTTACATACAAGTCCTTTGGTTGGTCTCTTAACACCCCTCCCCCCAGCCTTCCCTCTGAGGTTTGACGGTCTGTTGGATACTTCTGTGTCTCTGGATCTGTTTTTGTTCATCAGTTTGTGTTGTTCATTATGTTCCACAAATGAGTGAGATCATGTGATATTTATCTTTCTCGACTGTCTTATTTCGCTTAGCGTACTGCTCTCCAGGTCCATTCATTGCTGTTGTGCGTGGTACCAAGTCACCATCTTATCTGCTCTGGATTTTTACTGCAACCAAGGCTCAACTGGTACCCTTGTCTTCCTCCAACCCATTTTGTGCACTGCAACCACAGTGGCCTTTCTCAAGTAGACCTGATTATTTGATTACTCACTATTCAGTGTAAAACCTTTGTAATTTCCCACTGACAATAAGTTAAAGGCTGAACGTAACAGGTTTCTAAGATTCCCTCATCTTTTGGGCCACACTCTTTTACCTCTTTCTAGGCCTTATCAATATTAAACTAACAACTTCATTGGTTCTAAAATGCACTTTAGTTTCATTTCATAACTGTATAACTCTGCAATGATGATGTGCTTTACAATCAATAGTTCATCATATTTAAGTGGCAGCAATTTTACTTTTTTTGGTCATATGTAAAATGAAGGATATCTGACGATTGATAACTTCATAGATTTGTGAGATCTTGCTCTTCACTTAGCCTATCGTGTCATGATCTCTTATTTGGTGAAATATTTCCCTGGTTCTTCCTTCTGCCTGGAGTGCTTTTTGAACTTCTCTTCACTACCACTTGTAGTCTCATCTTTCCTGTGGGAAGACTTTTAGGATTCTCCGAGACTGGTTTAAAGATGTTAATTTTTCCTGTCAGAGCATTACTTTATTACATTTATGAATGGTGATTTGAAAGGATTTCTATAGCTCTTTGATACTCCTTTCCTTTTTATGTGAAGCCTAAATTGCCTTCCCCTTGAGTGTAGGCTCTATATAGTGACTCACTTCTAAAACATAGAATGTGGTAGAAATCACCGTGTGTCATGTCTAAGAGTCCATAATAATAAATAAAAGCGTAATATGATAATTAGACTGGACAGCCAAACAACCTTCCGGATGAAGCCGCAGAGGTGGGGGCTGACACCTGTTTTTCTCTGTCTCTTCCCATTCTTTCCCCTCCCTCTAAAAAAACCCAAAAAACCAAACAATGGCATAAATATACTCAGGTGAGGATTAACAAAGGGGGGGGGAGGAGAGAGGAAAAGAGAGAGAGAGAAAGAGAGAGAGAGGGAGAGAAAGAGAGAGAGAGAGAGAGAGAGAGAGAGAGAGAGAGAGAGAGACTGAGGAAGGAAGGAAGGAAGGAAGGAAGGAAGGAAGGAAGGAAGAAAAGAAGGGAGGAAAAACATAATTATACATTTAATGCCCTTAGTAAATACTAAGTTGTTATTAGCTATTATTATTATTTCTGTATATTCATATTTGAGACCCTGAAAAATAGAAACTTTTAAAAGTCTTACGTCATTCTTTGCCGTGCCTGGTTTTCAATCAGGCATAGGTGTCCTGTCCATGCTTCTCTATTGTTAACGGTTCTGAGCTCCATGCTGAGCAGACAGTAATAGTTCCTCATGGTGGTAACATCAACATCCAACTAGAAGGCATTTCTCTATCCCATTAAAATATTTGTATAGTGTTATATTTCTTTCTCTCTGTCTGCTGTATGATTGATGGTGGTATTTTAAAATGTTGATCCTTGCCTTTCTGTACTCGCGTGATTCCTCTGAGAGCCACGGCTCTGATTTCCCTTCTGCAAAGTGCCATCTGTGTGCAGGGGTCTTTGTCGACTGCTGAGATTCACTGAGACTCACTGCAACTCTCTCTCTCTCTCTCTCTCTCTCTCTCTCTCTCTCTCTCTCTCAATAAGGAACAGAACTAACATGCCTAGGATCCCTTTGAACACCCGCATTTCTTCTGAATACAGTTCTAGCTAGATGCGCATTTTTGTCCTGTGGGTGGAAATGCCAGCTAAGAAGCAGCAGAGGAAGACAGACAAAAGGCAGGGTTCGGTGGGATGAGGAAAGGGCCCGGTTGCTTGGATCTCCTTAGATGGGACATTTGGGGCAGATGTGGCTACCAGCTCTTCTAAAGAAAAACACACACCGGAGTTCAGAGCCATGAACAATAGTAAAGGAGGAGGCAGGCAGCTCACTGGCGTTAATCTCAGCCCTCACAAGCAATGGCACCGGTGACATTTGACCATGTGACAGATGAGTGAGTGGAGCGCCCTGGGACCGTGGTAGTGACAGTTCTCTTTTCCTGCCCTTGTGAATTATTCAGCGCCGGAGCAGCGCGGGCCAGAGGAGGGGAAGGCAGGAGGAAAGGGCTTCTGCTGCAGATGAGAATGGCTGCTGACAAGTCCATTAAAAAACAACAACCCGGCGGTCAAGCTGCGTCTGCTGTCTTCCCGACGTCCTCCGCAGGTTCAGCGCACTGACCTCCTTTAGACGTGCGAGAAGGTGGCCGAGAGGAGAGCTAAAAGCATCCCGCCTTGGTCTGCGTGTGTCTGTGTCATTGTTAAAGATAGGATGCTTCATCTCCTCAGTTCATACGGGCTAGTGAAGCCGAACTCCCTACCCACACCTTTCCATCCCAGAAATCACTCCCCCCGACGGCAGTGCTCCCCGTTGCTTTGGTTAGATGCGATCATCTTCCATCCTTCTCCCTCCGCTGTGTCAAACCTCTCCCCCCAGTAGAGTCTGTGTTTCTAAATGTGGTTGTAAAACTTCACAGGCAAGTTGGAAAACTGTCGTGGCCAAAAAAGGAACCCCCAAGCAAAAATAAAGCAACACCCCAAACCTTGGTACATCTTTAAAAAAAAATTAGAACATAACGTTTTTTCAATGAGCTTAATTCCTTCTTCTTTCTCTGCATGGGGGGTAGGCAGGGCAGTGTTTCCATGTAAATACTCCCTGCTGAAAGGGATCCCAATGAAATACCTTGAAATGAGGTCATGGAGAGCTGAGGACGTGAGGATTCCCGTCGCTGGCCCAGCCAGGGCGGCTAGAAACTGCGACCCGTTCCTGTGGGATCAGGTCCCCCCTCTGACCCTCCCTGCCCAAGAAAAATCCCCGGCAGCGTCTTGTGTGTCTTTAATAGATTTTATGTGACATTTCCCGAGTATTTTACACCCACGTCTGGAGCTTCCCTCCGTAAAGCATAATAAGTGGGCACTCCATCTCCATTTTCTGGAAGGGTGAGATGATACAACAGCAGGCTCAGTGAGGAATAAATCCGCTACGACGTCGCGCGCGGCCCCCAGATGCTCTTTCCCCCGTCCCCCCCTCCCCGCAGCTCTCATATGTCTTGTCCTCCGTGTTCTCTCTACAACAACGGTATGATCTTTCAAAGCATGTCCTTTCTCAGCCCTTCGCTGCCAGGAAAGAACACGACAGGGGGGTGGGGACGTCGCCAAAGGTTGCGTGGTTTCACGTACGCAGCTGTGGTGACTACAAGGTGGTCTTTCTGTCCCTCCCGGGGGACCCCGGTCTTCCTGGGGTCACCGCGGCCCCTGGAGTCCCCCTGGGGCTGCACCCCGCTGCCTTCCACGACAGCCCGGCTCTGAGATGTCCATCTCCTGAGCTTGCCATCTTTTCCATTTCATTTTGCACGACGTACCTCCCTCCCCCTCCCCACTCAGCCCCGCACATCACGCTCAACAGCTTTGCCCCTAAGCAGACTAAACGGCTTTGCGTTAAACTTAAATCAAATTTTTATTATTATTCCCATTTCTTTCCTGCTGGACCAGGTTAATCCAAATGTGCAGCCCCTTTTCTGCTAAGCGAGGCCTACCCAAAAGCAGGCTGCTGAACCAGATAATCAGAAATAAGAGTAGAATGTCTGCCTACACGTCTGTGACCACAACTGGAGTCCTTTCAGAACAAACAAACAAACACCAAACAAAAAAACCCTACTATTTAGAAAAAGGTTTGGGAAATTTTTTCCTACACTATCACATTATTTGCTAAGTAAACTGTTTTCCTGTCTCTACTTGACCAAGAGGTAAGGAGGAAGCAGGGATTGGAAGCAGGACATGCCGGTATAACAAGGGTCTTCTCTCGAGGGGTTTTGAATAAGGTTGCAGAGCAGCTCAAAGATTAGAGGGAGGGACGGACAGTCATGATCTCAGACAAACCCTGGATGCCAGCAGAGGCTCAGGACAAGGTAGAATTGCAGGTGCATATAGGAAAACACGTCTGCCTCAGATTCTCGTCAATAAAGCTGATCCCATGATTTGCAACCTCTTCCTCTAGACTTCTTTTAGGTCCCTAGATGGTTCTCATCCGCCAAACTCACTCCCCGTGCGCTCGGGAGACGGGTGTGGGGTAGGAGGACAGTCTCTGTGTTGATACCAGGTAAGACTTAGGGACACCAGCAGTCGCTCTAATCAGTGCTTAGGAGAAATCAAAAGCTTTGCTTAGATTCCGTGCTTCTAAATGCTCAAGACAACAACAAATGGTTAATTGCATTTTTCTGAAACTTTAATGATAGAACAGCCCTTAGTGGGTAGATTTTCTGTTAGGTGCATTTTTGTCAGAGGTCTCATCTTTACTTTTCATCAGGTAGAGATAGTAACAGGGAAGGAGATGCTACGTGGGGGGAGCCGTTATGCAATCCCCTGGTCACAGTATGGCCCCCATCCCACCCTGCAGGACCTGGGTTGCCCTGGGCGGGCACTGCTGCTTCAGCGTTCCACAGGAAGAGGCGGGCACAGCTCTTCTTTATTTTCTTATTCCGGAGGAAGTACCTTTTACAATCCCTCGGTCAGGAAAGGTGAAAAGTCTATGCCATCTTCTTTCACTGGCAGCCCACGATTTCTCAGGTCACACCCATTCTGGGTAAACCTAGAGCCATTCTAACTGTAATAAACATCTGACAACATGGGACCCGAGCCTCTTATTCCCCCCAAATGGTTCCTAGGCTTTCTCTGCAAGTAGGTTTCATCAGACACCTGCTGGCGAGCGCCATTGAGAAGGAGGTAGGTCCTCCCCATTTCATTGGACAGTCAGACTGCTGCTGTTCATTGTGACTATTCAACAAGTATTTGCCAAGTGCTTACGCTATGCCAGAAACTGTGCCCCAATGAGAAAATCAGTAACTGTGGCACAGCTTTAATCTGGGTGCCTTGTTATACTTGGAAATCTACCTATTTACTTTGGGAGTGAGTACTGTTTATGAAAATGGAGGGTTTTAAGTTCTTGGTCCACAAGTACTCAAGTATGGTGATAAGAGGGTAGTTATGTACATAAATAGATAGGATAATTAGGCGACAATGACAAGTTGCCTGTCCATTCTTAGACTTGCCAAGTCTAATCTACCAAATCTTTGCAGGCAACATGATGCCTTAGTTTCACTGTGGCCAAAATAATACTGTTATTTTTTCCAATCAAAAGAGAGAAAAAGGAAGTGTTTTAGAGAATATTAACTGTATAACTTCTTTGTAAAGGAGAAAAAAGAAAGGTGTGATCTTCTCATTTGAAGGATAACATAATGGCTCTGGCATTTATCCTGTGATCTTTTTAGCTGCATTTATCCTGGTGATCCTTTTAGCTGCATTTACATTTTCGTTGCCTAGAAGCTGTGGAATCAATTGAGTTCAGAGAGGAAGGAAGAGAGAGAGAGAGAAACATCAATGATGAGAGAGAATCATTGACCGGCTATCTCCTGCATGTTCCCCACTGGGATCAAGCCCAGGCATGTGCCCTGACCAGGAATCTAACCATGACCTCCAGGTTCATAGGTCAATGCTCAACCACTGAGCCAAGCCAGCCAGACTGAACCAATTGATTTGTTTAAAAATGTTTCCAACTCTTCGAACATAGTTGATTATTTCCCAGGTTGAATAACTCACCTTTCAAGTGGCGTCAGTCCTGCTGCTGCTGCGAGCCTCACCTTCGCTCTCCCTCAGGGGCCACACAAGTTAGGAACCAGTTGTTGGAAAGAGTGACACGGATGACTTACTACCAAAAATATCCCTCAAACTAACTTCAGAAAATACTTTCCCCTGGATTATAAATGAAAAAAAAGTTTGTATAGGCATATAAGTCTAAAATGTACTTCATTTTTTAATTTTAGATTGTATATGTGGGGAGGGGAGGGAATCAGTTGTTCAAGGTGATTTATGGTAATAAAACCGCAAGAGAAATATGGACAGAGGCCTTGTCCAAGTTTCAGAAACTAGTTTCAGGAAGAACTCAGTATCTGATCTTCTTGAGCAGGTTGGAGCTTGCTACCAGTTTTCTACGTTTTGAGGTTGGAGATGAGAATACTGTTTCTGGGCCGCGTGGGTGGTGTCTCTCTTCAGAGGTTGTTTCTGAGAAATGACAGTCACAGTGGCAGTGGAATTTGTGGTTCTGCTCCCTTGTGTCGTGTAGGGCAGAGGTTGTTTTGATGAAAGTGAGGAAACTGTGTGTGTGTGTGTGTGTGTGTGTGTGTGTGTGTATGTGTGTGTGTGTGTAGGGGGAATTGGAAAATATGTCAAGAAAGAAAAATCCTGTGAAAATTACATTGTCATTAATTTTGTATTTTTTCTTTATTAAGTCTATATTTCCTGAATGACTTTACAACACTATATAACCCTAATGTAACCCAAACTTACTCATTTTTAATGTAGCTTAAAGTTATGCCTTGGGTGGTATGGAATACCCAAGATTCATGGAACAGGTTCATTTGCATTTGAGTCCTCATGATGTGTAGCATTTGTGGCTTACAAAAGTTCTCCATCTACCAGAATTTTGAGAGTAGTAGACTCAGCACTTCTCAGATGGCTTATATCCTAGGAGGAGGATGGGTGGTTGAGGACAAGATGCTATTCTGAATTGCCTGAGTACCACAGAGGGCCATAGACTGCAGAATCCCCTCACAGGGAAGGGTCTCAGCTGCTGGGGGTCCAGGACAGATGGCTCCCTTCCCTGTCAGGAGGGCAGCATTTCAGGACTATTTCACTTTTAGGTGGGACTTAAAAACACCAAATAAATAAGCAAACAGAAGAAACAAACCCATACATACAGAGAACAAATCAATGGTTGCCAGATGAGAAGGGGGTTGCGGGGTGGGTGAAAAAGGTGAAGGGATTAAGTACTAATAAAAAAAGTCGAAGTGATGTACAGCATAGCCTAGGGCCGTGGTCTGTAAATTGTGGCTCGAGAGCCCCTTAAACTCTTCCACAAAATACCACGGCCTGGGTGAGTCTATTTTGAAGAAGTGGCGTTAGAAGAAGTTTAAGTTTAAAAAATTTGGCTCTCAAAAGAAATCTCAATCGTTGTACTGTTGCTCTTTGGCTCTGTTGACTTAGGAGTTTGCTGACCACTGACTGCCCTAGGGAGTAAGTAGAGTGTGGAATATTATAACAACTGTTACATGTAGTAAGGATCAGATTGGCATTAGTCTTGTTGGGGTGATCACTTCATAAGGCATGTAAATGTCTAATCACTAGGTTGCACACCTGAAGCTAATAGAACATAGTATATCACTATAATTATAACACACATTAAAAATATATTTTTTTAAAGAAAAGCATGAGGTCTGCTCAGGATATTGTGGAGGCCTAATTGGCTGTGCTCAGCACACAGCTCAGATAGGCTCCATGCCACCATGTAATGTAAAAGGTACCAGGCAGGCAGGGGCTGTAACTGCCTGGCCTCGGCTCCTCAGCTTTCCACCGTGCTAACTGCTGTAGGTGCGTAACACGCATAAGAAGAAAAAAAGAAAGGATAACATTTAACATCCAGACAGAATGCAAAAATTAGAGAAAGAGCGAGAGTACTTTTTACTTTAAGAATGATTCCAGAAAACCCCAATGGCATGGCTGAAATGTTCTGAATATATTATTTTTCTCACTGGAACAACTGATTTTTTTTAGAGAGCGTGGAAGGGAGGAAGGGGGAGATAGAGAGATAGAGAGGGAGAGACACATGGATGTGAGAGAGACACACTGTTTGGTTGCTTCCTGCATGTACCCCAACAGGGGCCTGGGGATCAAACCTGCAACCCCGGTTTGTGCCCTTGACTAGGAATTGAACATGTGACCCTTAGGTGCCTGGGGTGACACTCTAACCACTGAGCAACAGTGGCCAGGGCTAACTATGGTTTTAATGGCCATCACGACACATCGCCTTCCCTTGCTTCTGGAATCATCTTTCCTATTCTCATGCTCTTAATTCCTCACCTTGCCTCTCCTGTTTTAGTGCTTGGCTTCTGTTCTTTTCCTAGATCTTTCCTTTGGTGAACATTTCTACTCACTCACAAAACAAAACCAGCTATTGCTTTGGTGGCTAGCTTTATTTCTGGCTCCGATCTTGTTTTCCAGTCATTACCTTTTCTCTCTCCTACCGCCTAATGGACATTTCTAAGTATTTTGCTATTATCTTAAAACCAACAGGTTTATGATTAATTCATCATCCTCACCTCCCCCTCATCCTAGTCCTGGTTTCTTCTCTGGCTCCTCTTAATAGATTCATGATGTTCCCAGGTTCTCAGCTGCAAAAGGAAGGCACGTTTTGACTTAGTCCTCTGTATCCCTTATTGTCAGTCATTCTTCCTCAGTCTTCTTTGTGTCTTTCCTTTCGTTTCTTCCCCTTCTCTAACTGCCACCCCGCAATCCATCCGACAACTGAGCTTTTACATTGAACCCTACGAAGCTGCCACTTTTTTTGCTTTTTGGTCAACATGATCGAGAATGGCAATTTCCCACGGTTCATTCTAACACAGTAGCTGCTCAGAGATGTCTACTTGGGTTCATGGGGAATTAATGAAGTTTGGATCCCAGTCCTTTCTGAAACTGCTCAACCTTGTCTTGACTCTCAGTATTGGAAGCATTTTCTGGTGCTCTCAAGGGCGTATAAAGATCTTGGTTTCCCAGCCATGTCTACATAGCTCAGACATTCCTGTGGCCATGTACCCTACCTACCCCCTCCCCGCCCCCCCCCAACCCTACCCCCAGTTTCCGGGCAGGAGGCCCCGAGAATATATTTTCATGATTCGGCTTCAAACACGTTTCGCAAGTAGCAGTGGAATACATTTTTAATCAGCCAGTCGGAGCTTTAATACCTGCCCTTTGTTTCCTTGCTCCTGCCAGAAGGAAGAGCGGAGGGAGGACCCGCGGCTCCCTTTGTTTCGCCCTCTGCGCTGGCAGTCAGCTGGCCGTCAGGGCACAGCTCTGGGCCCATCTGTGCAACCAAGCTTGTGCCTGACTGGCATGGAGCATCACTCAGGTGAGGGGCCCCGAGATCATCTCCTCTCCGTATGTGTGACCAGAGGCTCCTGTGGCTGCCCCCTCCTCCTCTGGGCGACCCAAATAGACAAACCCACAAGCGATGCTTTCTGTGGCAATTCTATCTGTTCTCGTAACTTCTTCCTCAAATCCTCTGTGAAACAAGTCAGCCCCCAAACATATACATCAACGATACATTGGAAACATTCCAAATGGTAGTTTTTAAACTGTGTAGACATGACTGGGAAACCAAGATCAAAGTTCACTGCTTTGAAAGATCTTTTGTATTGAAAACAGGCATTTCCGCTCTCATTATATTGAAAGATGAGTACAAATTGTTTTTCTGCCTGAATGCTTTTATCTAAAGTTTGTATTATTCAAACATATACATTAGCAGAAAAAAAACAGTATAATAAACTTTCACGTACCTATCATCTAGCGTCTACAATTACCAACGCTTCGCCAACCATGCTTCATCTATCCCCCATAGTTTTTTCTTGGAATATTCTAAAGCACAATGAGCCACTTAACCGATAAATATTTTAGTATGGGTAGCTAATGGAACACAGCATATAAAGATGAAGCTACTGTGTTATTTTCACACCTAAATGTTTAATAATAGCAATTATTCATTTCGTTGAAATGCCCGGTTCGCATCCACATTTCCCAGATTATCTCAAAGCCCCACACAGGCTGCAAAGAGTAAGTCTCTAAACCCCCCTTTACTTGTCAGCAGTGTCCCACCACTCTCCTTCCCCTGCCACTGTTTCATCCCTTATCCAGCAGCTCTTCCCACTCTCGGAATTTGACTGATGACTTAATTTTCTGGGTGAAAATGTTTTGTGGGTGATGCTATAGATTTGCTACGTCCTCATAGTAGGAGGCATATACGATCTATTTGTTCTGCTCAGTGTTGCTAAAATTAATCAGAGGGATTGTCAAGACCTCCACTTCTCATACTTTTCAGAGGAAGCTTTTAAGTGTGTACATAATGAACTGTACCTTCCCATCCAACAGATCTTTCCAGAACACAAGCTTCAGAGCCCGGTGCTCAGCGCTCAAGGGCAACTGAGAAACCTAGGAGGTCCAGCATTGAGCATTTGGCTTTAAGAGAGTTATACCCCCTGTAAGAGAGGCAGGGAGACATGGATATATGCATGAGACTGAGCAAGTAACATTGTAAGTCTTAGAAACCAGTACAAGCAAGGCATTGTGTGTGTGTGTGTGTATTTATTGATTCCAGAGAGAGGAAGGGAGAAGGAGGGAGAGAAACATCAATGATGATGATGAGAGAGAATCATTTACCAGATGCCCCTGCATGTCTGCTACTGGGAATCGAGCCAACAACCCATGACCTCCTGATTCATGGGTCTGTGCTCAACCATTGAGCATCACTGGCTGGGCGTTCAATAGAAGACCTTTGCAGATGCTGTTTGGTGTGGAATTACACAGATGGGAGAAAGAAATAGTGTCGGAATACAAAAATGGGAGAGGGACATGGCAATTTAAATCTAGGTGCATCTAATTTCAGAAGGTGGTCTCTTAACTGCAATTACTTTCACCTTCACACACACGATGACAATGTTTCTCCTTTCTCATAGCCACACACGGTTCTTCCTCCCATTTTTGTATCCCCATTTCCCCGGAAGAAGTGCCTCTGAGCTAGAGCGAACGGGTTTGCAGGTCTCGCCAGCAGAAAGAAGAGAAGAGACAGGCTACCTAACATGACCTCGCTGAAGACAAGCGGGAGAGAAACCTCAGTGGGTTCTGGGGACAGGTTGTCCCATTAATACCATTTTCTCATTAACTCTGAACTCGGAGAAGTACCTGTGTGTGAAGGAACCCTGCGGGGATCCGTGATGACCGGCTCTGTCACAGCTCAATGACCGGCTCTGTCATAGCTCAATGCACTGGGTGTCGGGGCCCCGGGCTTCGGAGGATGGGCTGGGAGGTGACTTCACTGAGAACAGTGGTTTTCAAACTTAGCGAGCTGGTTGAAAGGAGAAAAGGAAGAGATTTTCTTTCTGGCAGAGGCAGGTAAGCCAAGCATCGATGCAAGGTGTCTGGGGCCGGGGGAGGGGGGGAGCCTAGGAATTTACACTTAAAATTATATATATATATATATATATATATATATATATATATATATATATATATATATATATATTGATTTTTTTACAGAGAGGAAGGGAAAGAGATAATTGGAAACATTGATCAGCTGCCTCCTGCACACCCCCTACCGGGGATGTGCCCGCAACCAAGGTACATGCCCTTGACCGGATTGAACCTGAGACCCTTCAGTCCGAAGGCCAACACTCTGTCCATTGGGCCAAACCGGTTTCAGCAGAATTTACACTTTTTACAAGCACCCTGGATGCAGGTAGTTCAAGAACTACATTTAGAGGAATACGGCCCAGGAGAACGCACGTCCAGGGGGTGAGCAGATGGTTGGCTTCGGGAGCGCACAGGAATGGTCTGGGCCCCCTTTGGTAATGGGGTGATCTTTGCAGTGTATGCTCTTTCACGCTGAATTCCCCCCGTGGTACCCACAGAGGTGGGCTCTGTTTGCATCCCCGTGTCACCCCCGAGGCAGCCAACGCTTAAAAAAGCTCCAACCGGGGACACCGTTTCTCCTCTCCCACGGCCACGGAGAAGCTCTCGGTGCCACGGGTTTTACCGGCTCCTCTGGCCAAGGACCACGTTTTCGTTGGCTGGTTCGCAGGTTAGAAAAAGACGACTCCACCATCTGACAGAAGCCTACCTCCTCAGGTGACAGGTGTGAATGAATGCAAGTTCCCGGGCCCAACCCTCTGCCAGCTGCTCTGCTCCCGCCTCAGCCCCGCAGATGTGCATGCCTGTTTTCCTCCACTTGCAGCAGGAGAAATGGCGTGATTTCTGTAGGGGCTCAGCAGACGGTCCGAACTGCAGTGTTTCCAAAGATTAAGCTTGCTTTTCTCGCACATGGCTTTTAAAGAGATGGAGCTGGGGGAGAAAACTGTAACTATTTTAAGAAATAAAATACAATTTTATATTTATATGGTGTTTATAAAATACTTTTTGGCATATATATTTATGAACTATATATATATATATATATATATATATATAGTCATAAAGTATTTTATAAAATACATGTGAAATGGTGAAACTTTGTGAGAGGACCGAGATGTAATGTTTTACTACTGCACTGATTGAGTATAAAAGTGAGAGGTATTTCACTCGTGTATTTTTCCTTTAAAATCCCTTTCAGTGCCTGATGGTAATGTGGAAACAGGTGACACATCTT
Source organism: Vespertilio murinus (assembly GCA_963924515.1). Lineage (NCBI taxonomy): Eukaryota > Metazoa > Chordata > Mammalia > Chiroptera > Vespertilionidae > Vespertilio > Vespertilio murinus. The sequence goes on along the minus strand of OZ004717.1, from coordinate 6,882,307 downwards.
CAACTCCATTTAGATTTTTGTTGCCGACGAAAAACAGGAACCTCTTTGAGGCCTCCAAATATGTCCTTGTGATTCAGTTAATAACACCGAGGATAAAGCAGGATGAATTTCAAACTCTGGCCAGCATTCAAGTCAGCGGCCCCTCAATCCCAAGGGGGCTGTAAAAAAACATGCCATAAAGTATTTTATAAAATACTTTAAAATGTATTCTGTACTTTCATTGGGTGGAAGCTGAAGAGAAGAGAAGGAAACCCGCACCTTTGCAAACATCTGACGTTTCAAATAAGTTTAATTTATGTTTAATAAGACTTTCTGTAATGTCTATCTGGGAGGTTGTGTATGGGGAGTTGAATTACTCATAGTAACTTCACCCCATAATTGGTTTTTAAAATGTACCTCCGATAAAGATAATAGGGGAAAAAGAGCTATACGGACCTGCTGGGTTACTTGGCTTGAAAGAAACGCTTATCAGATTTACTTAAAGCAAATCATCACGTTCCATAGGTACCGTTTATTCTTTGTATCTAGTGAAATGCATAGGAGTTAAGGAAAGTCAGTGATTTCTCAAGATGGGTTGCATTTGCCCTTGATGTCTAAGGGGAAGACGGCATTGAACTTCCCGGTTCTGGCCCCCCCCATGGCAGAGAAATACACTTTAACTACAAAACAGCACGTTCCGAGTCTGTGTTTTCTCTGGGTACTGGTAGCAGGAACGCAGCGTTCATTTAAATTAAGCCAGTTCCTCCGATAATAACAAAGTAATTAAAGAAGCCACCAAGGAAAAAGAACCAATTTATTTGAATCCTGTTCATAAAAACTACAGCGAGAGCCTGGAGGTACTAAAGCATGTGGCTAGGATGGCAGATTGATGATGCTTTAAAATTCTGCGTGAAATGCATCTTGATATTAATTCAGAGCAGTAGTCCTCATCGGAAAATAATACAAGATGCAAAATGTCTCATCCTCCTTAAGAGAAATGACATTCTATTAAACTACAGAAATTGTCACATAGCTTGAAGTCCACTTGACCTCTAGTAATACGTTCACATCAGAAAATTTCAAGGTACTCATATTTTTTTTACAGTTCCCTTTGGGATTGAGGGGCCGCTGACTTGAATGCTGGCAAGAGTTTGAAATTCATCCTGCTTTATCCTTGGTGTTATTAACTGAATCACAAGGATATATTTGGAAGACTCAAAGAGGTTCCTATTTTTTGTCGGCAACAAAAATGTAAGTGGAGTTGAAGATGTGTCACCTGTTTCCACATTACCATCAGACACTGAAAGCTATTTTAAAGAAAAATACATGAGTGAAATACCTCTCGCTTTTATACTCAATCAGTGCAGCAGCAAAACATTACATCTCGGTCCTCACACAAAATTTCACCATTTCTCGTAGTGCATTTTAACAGAATGGTTGCTGCTTTGTGCAAAGCAGAGCTCTGCCATATTTCACTCCTCCCCTCGAACCACGGGCCCCGGGGATGGCATCTGCCGGCGAAGGAAGCAGGAAAAAAGCAGCTACATCACGGGGCCTATTGACTGAAAGATGGCAACCCTGTCTTTTAAGAACAACTTAGAGGAAAATATTAATTTTTAGGAACTTGAATTGAGCTAACTTGAGAGAAGAAGAATATCCAACTTACTCATGAATAAAATGAAAAACAAAAAACTTAAAACTGTTTCATGTCCATACAGTAATAAAAATAAGACCTCAGTCCTTGTTATAACCAGTGAAACAGGAAGAAAGAAGCCGAGAGGGGAAAAATTAAACACTGGGATAAAGTAAAAAGAGGGAAAAAGTGAAAAGAAGGGTTTTGGCGTGGACAAGTAGAACAAAAGGAGAAGGATAATAGGACTCAATTTGGGGGGGGAGGTGAATCTGAGAGGAAGAGGAAGCTCTCACGGGGCAGGAAGAATTCAGTGCATCTTCACAACCAGTCCCCTGCTCCCTGCAATCCATTTCCTGAATCCCTTTTGCCATCCTCTGTGTGACGGATGGACTCCCTTTGAGAGAGTAAACTCTTCATCTTCTGAATCTCTCACGCCCACTGGCTTGCTCAGTCAGAACCTGTATGCAGCCCCTCCTTCAAGCCAAGTGTGGACAGAAGGAAGACTTTTCGGAAGTTTTGACCTAAAAGCTGTGTTTTACCTATGGAACTTCTTCCATTTTAGCGGGTTACATTGTTATCTTAAATCAGGAATAGGTAAGACATTTACTAAAAAAATCCAACAACAGCAACAACAACAACAACAACAACAACAACACACACACACACACACACACACACACACACTTGCCCCAGTTAACATGGCCGCAGTTAACATAAGATTCAGTGAGGAACAGATCTAATATGGCTGCCTGCTCATTCTCTAGCACCTGTATACATGTTGAGGGTAGCTGTTTCACTAAAAGAAGTATTTATTATGCCGGAGATCTCTCAGTTTTCTGTAAGTAATGTGTGTTGAGTTATAAACGTTCATAAGAAAGAGCTTATCGGGCCGATGCTCTGGGGCTGCCTCGTTTTTCTGAACCCTGGGCCAGCGGCTGCCTCTACTTGGGATATATGAGCACACGGAACAATCTGCTGTGCTCCCGAAGATGCTGATGGAGCAGCATTACGCTCTGCAGGCATGTCCACGTCCTCCTGTTGCTAAGAAAGAAAATGACAGAAGTAAGTGTACCAGCCTTTAATGTCTCAGTTGAGAGAGTTAAGATCGGGGGAAAAAATCCCAGAGCCTTCAAAAGAAGCTCCTGAACAATTAAACAATGTTCACGAGGTCTCTTTTCTGAATGATATAATCAGTCAAATTCTACTAAGTTCAATGAGCTGTGTAGTAGGTTCCGGGGACTGAAAATTGAATTTATACATAATCCCATGAAGGCTTATATAGAGAGAGACTCTGGAAGAATGTCTATACACACACAAAAAAAATGATACCGGTTACCACTATAACTTCTCTAGGATAGAAAGAAGACAATTAGGTAGAACAGTATTCACTTTAATCTGTATTTTTTAGCATTTATTATGCGCATACATTACTATCATTTGTTCATTCACTCATTTGTTCCACAAGCATTTGCCCTGGCAACTTGACCTCGTTAACTAACCAAATCAGCTCCCTTCTCAGTTAACCTGCAGAATCAGTAAAGTAAAAAAAAAAATCAGCATCAGACCATTAGAATGACTCAAGATTCAGCTCCCTGTCAAAACAGCTCACGAGCTGGAGAAGGGCCCTTTTATGTTGTACCTCTCCGTTGCTAGGAGATGAACTTGAACCACAGAAATCTGAACCGAACATCAGACCGTCTGCCTTAAAAGTAGCAGACGTTCCATCTTATCTGTTTAATAGGCTTCACTCTGATATTTCCAAATGAAGCACGCACCACCTCGGGGAAAGAACAGCACGACCCCGTTAACGCGTGTGCTTGGATTTGAATGCTGGCGTGGCGGAATCGGGAGAATGAGGGAGAGGAACCAGCTATTGATACACCAGCTTCAGGAGGTTGAGGGTCCTTAACACAGGTTGGGTGTGGTGTGCATATTTTCATCTTACGTTAAATACTAGCTAAATAGTTTTTGTTTCAAAAAATTATTATATATATATATATATATATATATATATATATATATATATATATTGGTTTCTACCACCTGGTTACCCTTCGGTTGCTTGGTGCTTTAAGAATTCACACGCTCTGCAATATGATTTCAATATCTGAATTCATTTGAATAGGGAGAACAGTTAAATATGGATTGTTCACAGATTATTTCCAAAGGCAAGACCTTATTATTGCCAGCCCACATGTCACCGGCTGCTGAGTGACACCACGCACCGCATTAGATGGAAATTAAAGGCGAGTCTCTTTGTTGTGAATTAATTCAGATACTCCCGGGAAATCAGGGCACGCGGCAGATGTAGAGCAGCCCCTAATCCGAGTCCCAGGGTGAGCAGTGCAGGAGACAGAGGTGGCAGGAGTTGGGGGGCCAAGACACCACCACGGTGCCAAAGCAGAGGCGAGAATACCCTGTTTCTCCGGTGAGGTTGGACCGTTGTTCCCGGCGCCCAGACACCAGGTTACCCCTCCATGGCCGAATCCTCCCCTTCTTTCTTAGTCACTGAAGTCGGAGTGGAGGCAGACTTCAGTCAGGGCCTCCTTGCTTTAAAACATGGGGCACTTGCTTTAAAACACGGGGCTGTCCTCTGGAAGGCTTGCCTACTAAGGGCAGGATTCCTGTAGCGCCGTGGTCGGCAAACCGAGGCTCGAGAGCCACATGCGGCTCTTTGGCCCCTTGTGTTTTTAGCAGAGGCCAGCTTAGGAGGGCCCTCGTTAAGTTAATGACAATGTTCCTACCTATATAGTTTAAGCTTAAAAAAATGTGGCTCTCAAAAGAAATATCAGTCATTGTACTGTTGATATTTGGCTCTGTTGACTAATGAGTTTGCCGACCACTGCTGTAGGGCAAGACGCTTGGTGGGTTGCTGAAGGATTAGTTGTGGACTTTCTTAAAAGTCTCTAGCCTGGCCGGTGTGGCTCAGTGGTTGCGCGTTCATGGATGAACCAGGAGGTCACGGTTCGATTCCCGGTCAGGGCACATGCCCGGATTGCAGGCTAGATCCCCAGTGCGGGGTGTACAGGAGGCAGCCGATCAATGATTCTCTCTCATCATTGATGTCCCTGTCTCTCTCTCCCTCTCCCTTCCTCTCTGAAATCAATAAAAACATATTTAAAAAAATAAAAAGTCTCTTGCCGAAACCGGTTTGGCTCAGTGCATAGAGTGTCGGCCTGCGGACTGAAAGGTCCCAGGTTCGATTCCGGTCAAGGGCACATACCTTGGTTGCGGGCACATCCCCGGTAGGAGGTGTGCAGGAGGCAGCTGATCGATGATTCTCTCTCATTGACATTTCTAGCTCTCTCTCTCTCTCCCTTCCTCTCTGGAAAATCAATCAAATATGTGTTTAAAAAATAAAATAGGAAATAAAAAGCCTCTGGGCATGCCCCCTTCCGAGGGGCACATTTCTCGCAGACGAAGCAACCTTGGCGGCCTCGGGCTTGGCAGGAGCACTGTCTCCCGGCTCCTGGGGAGCCCCCCCCCCCCTCCAGCTGCCTCCACAGGAGCTGGCCTGCAGGAGCCTCTGGCCTGGGCCGGGCGGCGGAGATAGTGCTGCTTTGCTGCCTCCTCAGCGGCTGCCTGGCTGGTGCGTCTCCATGCAGCGCCTCCGGATTTCCAATCTCCCTCCGGCAGCCCCATCACGGCATAATCCTACTTGGATGCAAAATTAGCAGCCGCCTCACATTTTACTCTTCCTTTCTAATTGGCAGCCGCCACGTGCTTGGATTAAACCCTTCCAATCGAGCCTTCCCAGCGCCCCGCGTTCCGCTTATCACCGGGCCCACCTGCCGCCGGCCTCCTCCCGCCTCTTATCAGCGGCGCCGGGTGCTCTCTCCGGGCCGCTTCCCGCTGTGCCCACCGGCGCCTCTCACCCACGACTCAGCCGCGGGCATTTGGGTAAATCCTAGTCCCGAGCCGCCCTCTTCCCTTCATCGGCTACTCTGCAGGGATCGGTGAGTACTTGCGTCCTCCTGCCTACACAGTGAGCACAGCGTTCCTATTATTCCAGCGTTTTCTTGTTGTTCTGGGTCTGTCTATGGTTTGACCTCTTCTTCCTTAAGCCTCCTCTGACTCCCCGCCCCCACCTACTCTTCAGTCAAGTTTCCAAAGCCTTTTCTAATCCTCAATAATATATATTTTTTAAATACAATCATTGCTTACAAATACCTGCCCCACTTTTTTATGAATCGGTATGTTTCTCTGGAGACGGTACTAAGGGATGAGACTAGACCTCAGTTGCTTCTCTCTTAGGTGAGCTGGTCATGTCTGCTTCTGAGGAGGAGGGTTAGCTGAGCTCCGAGGTGAGGCCGCTGAGACTGGTGTTTCCTGTTGGCTAACCCTTCAAGGTTTAACAGTCAAGTAGACTGTGGACTAAGAAAGTTTGGAGGAATGGAAAGTGAAAAAATGATATGTGAGTTGCAGAATTTATCGGTAATAATAGAAGCATAATATGCTCATTAGACCGGACAGCTGAACGACCTTCCCGATGTCCTTCCGATGACCTTCCAGACAAAGCCAGGGTTGCGAGGGCTGAGGTGAGCACCCGTGGCTGTGTGGGCTGAGCCCCTTGCACAGATTTCATGCATCGGGCCTCTAGTATATATATAACCTCTATGAGGATATCTTCCCATTTATTTTTAGAGAGATGCAGAGAGAAGGAAAGATAGAAATATCGATGTGAGAGAAACACATGAATTGGTTGCTTCCTGCACGAGTCCCTGACCTGGGCACAGATGGGGGAGGAATCTGTAACCAAACCAAGGTTCATGCCCTTAATCGGAATCAAGCCAGAGACCCTTCAGTCCGCAGGCCAATGCTCTATCCACTGCTACAAACCAGCCAGGGCTGGAGCACTTTTTAATGGAATGCATTAAGATTAGAAGAAGGAAAGTCAAAACCAGATCTAAGAGAGAAGGTCAATTGTAGAAACGGGCTTGTAATTAAGCTTCCAGTGCATTGTAACAGAATAGAAATAGCGCCTTCTAGTAGTAAAGTCTGATTATTTACCCCTATTTCTCCTCCTCTTTACTGGGTATGGCCCCCTTCAGAACTCATACAATTAACAGCAGTACCACCAACAGTAACGTAATTAATATTAGTGAAGCAGTCTGAGGTAGTAAAGTGGCATAGGAAATAAAAATGGTATCCATGTAATATTCATATTACATTTAATAACTATTGAAATATTTATAAATTATCTTACATTTTATGTTTGCGAAATGCTTCACCACCACTTTTTATTAATTATTACATACCACTTACCCCTTGGCACTCGGGTTTCCAGATGTAGCACTGCTTCCCCCCCCCCTTTCATTAATCTTAAAGAAACATTTAGCTTTAACTTCCTAAATTCTCATATCTGAAGTGTTGGGTCACATAGAAAACCATTTTTTTTAATCCTAACAGAAATAGACAGTGTTTTTGCAGCATCTAATACCATCCTTTTAAAGCTCAGGAAAGTGGAATGACTCGTCCAAGGTCACAGAGCTTGTCCTATTAATGGCTGGGCACATAGAAGTCCTGATTAGCTTAATCCTCACATGGAAACCAGAAAACTGTAGCTGTGCTCACTGGAATATGTAGAACTAGGATTTCGTGACCAAATCTGAGCGACATGCTTACATTTTCCCAGAGTTTGAATAAATCAGTGTGACTAGAGTAGCATCTACCTAGCACTGTTGAAGTTTAGGTTCAATAAAGCCATGAATGTTTTCATACTAAATGCACTTTCCTATATAGGTTCTGATGCCATGAAATGGCGATCACTCATGACTTTTCCCTACTGCCTGTGATCTCCAGTGCCTTGGTTCGTGCTTTAATAGAATAGGTATTACTAGAGGCCCAGTGCACAAAATTCATGAACTCGGGTGGTGGTGGTGGGGGGGAGTGTCCACAGCCTGGCCTGCACCCTCTCACAGTCCAAGAGCACTCAGGGGACGTCCAACGGACAATTTAGGCCCATGGGGAGCGGGCCTAAACTGGTAGTCGGACATCCTTAGCGCTGCCATGAAGGCGGGAGAGGCACCCACCATCGCTGCTATGCTTCCCAGCCACGCACTGATCAGCAGGGGGCATCTCCTGCATTGAGCATCTGCCCCTGGTGGTCAGTGCACGTCATAGTGACTGGTTGTTCCGCTGTTCGGTCAATTTGCATATTAGCCTTTTATTATATAGGATGCAGACAAAGGGGAACCTTAGTGCACTGCTGGGGAGAATGCAAACTGCTGCAGCTTCTGTGGAAAACAGTATGGAGTTTCCTTACATGAAACTCTCATTTGATCCAGGAATTCCACTTCTGTGACGATAGCCTAAGAATCCCAAAACACCAGTCATAAAGAATACATGCACCCCTGTGTTCATAGCATTATTTACAATAGCTAAAATCGGGACACAGCTCAAGTGCCCACCAGTAGAGGAGTGGATTTAAAAGCCATGGCGCATTTACACAATGGGATACTACACAGTCATAAAAAAGAAGGAACTCTTACGCTTTGCCACAGCATGAATGGACCTGGAGATTATCACGCTAAGCGAAATAAGCCAGTTAGAGGAGGATAAATATCACATGATCTCACATATATGTTGAATCTAATAAACAAAACAAACTGATGAGCAAAATAGGTCCAGAGGCATAAATGCATGGAACAGAATAACATATATCCGAGGGGAGTGTGGTGGGTAAGAGATTAGCCAAAGAGTATGTATGAATATATGCATAACCCATGGACACAGACAGTAATGTGGGGAAGGGTGGAGACTGGGGGGAGGGTGGCAAGGAGGGAACATTGGAGATATCTATAATATGGAAAAGCTTATGAAGGTCAGATTTACACATTAGATAACAAACAAATGCAATTATATTTGAAAATCTATTAATGGTTCATTGAGTTCATAGATCAGATCACTAGACTATTGTTCATTTGTGATAATCTCTGTGTATGTGCTATGCCGGTGTGTGCAATGTGTGTGATGGAAAAGTCACAGCTTTTTAATTTTTAAATGACTTAGGATCAAGTACAGTTGACTGTATATTTTGTTGTAACATTTTTTTGTATTTTTCAGTTTGAACATGTACAATAATTTGGCTTTTCCCAATTTCTCGCTTGTAAATAATATTTTCTGAAGTGCAAAAGCTAACACTTCACTCAAAAGCTCTCAGCTTTTTCAAGAAGAAACATGTTTACAAAGATTAATAGCCTAGAAATATCCTTATTAAAAAAATTGTCAAAACATAAGCAAAACTTTTCTTTATAGTCATTAACTTGCTTTTATTATGGAATAGTTTGCCATTCACTGAATAAAATAGATTACTTTTACTGTAAGATTATTTGTTGCTATTTTGATATAACAGCATAATAAATGGGATACTAAATTTGCCATCTCCTCATAGTTACTGTATCCCTATAAGGTATTCCCGGTGTCCCAATAATGCATCTGTGAAATTTACACATATCGATTGGCCCCTGATACAGAAAATTTTAGAATGAACCTCCTTGTCTGCCTGTGTAATTGGAGATTACACTCACTTAGCTCTTCTAGCCCGAAGCTCTTGGTGTTCTTTGCTCATCACTCAAGACAATGGCAAGTTATTGTCAGAATTCTGCTATAGTTGGGGAAAGGACTCGCTAACCACAGAAGTCGGAGGGAGGTGAGAATTCTCTCCAGCCTAGTGAGTCTGGGAAAGTTTCCAATCCTGCAGTGCTATAATGAAGGCCAGAAGCAAGCCGAATCTTACAATTGTAGGTGACATTAAATTATACTTGGTGTTTCACTGACAACGTTCTTCTCAAGAAACTCATTGTACGAAAACACTTATTTCCCCAAACTGGTTAAATTCTACATAGATTTTTAAAAAAAAATTCATTTCAGTTAGATTTCTCACCTTTTTCAGAGAAAATTATAACAAAATAATAAGTCCATATTATTATTAAGAAGAGAACTTTTGTGATATAAATATTCCACAACCATCTGGAAAAACAAATGCATAATTAAAAAGTGTAACTAAACTAAACTAAACGTTGTTATTGATGTTACTAAAATTGATGAGCTTGTGCTCTCAGATTTGAAAAAGTGTTTTTCTTGCTCCAGTGGGGGATATTTTAAACTTTGGAGAATAGTGTTTTTGATTAAAAATCAATCACAAACTATCATCTCGGTACTTTCCAAGCCACAATCAGACGATTTATTCAGGATGGTTTTAGGCATTTTTTTCTGATTAGAAAATTGAAGTCCCTTGAGGAGTCCTCTACTTCACTTATCTAAGATATTTATTGCTTCCAAGGAAAACATTTGTGAAAATTATTTTATATCCGATTATTTTTTTCTCTTTAATATGTTTTGCATTTAGACTTGCTACAGTTGTAGAGGTGTAAATCATAAGTGCTCCTCCTCCTTCTTCTAGCAAGGTTTCTTCTTTTTTTTTTCCCTGCAGTATATTTTTATATGATTATTTCCTATAATCCCCTTCAGGTAATTAACTGGGATTTTCTTCTTAGCATAATTTTTTAACATAAAACCTTATTCTTCCTTTACAATGAGTATTTTCTTTATTTTTATTCCTTTCATCTTTTTATAGTTCTGTAGCCTTTTACCTAAGTGATGCAGCCCCAATTTTTCTGTGCTCTTTTGTCTGTATATACTATCTAAACTATTTGAACTTGCTTTGAGCTCATTACACTCCCTGATCTTCCTCCCAACTATTTGATCAGCCCACCAAAATGTGCTTATAGAATATGGACAGTAGTGTTGATAGGAGATGATTCCCAATCTAACCTTGCTTAGTGAGATAAGAAAAATGCACACCAAGTCATTAAAAAGCACCAATTAATTAAATGCTAAATGATAGTGGAAATTCCCAGAGAGTCAACATGTTTGTTGTGCCAAAAGTGCTTTTCTAGAAAAATTGCTCAAAAGTAATTTTTTTTTGTCTATAATTTATCACTTTTTAATGTCATGGGATCTGGCAACTCTGATCTACAAATGATCTGCCCAAAACCTCTGCCTGAGCCAGCTGCAGGCTAACAGGAGACATCCAGGGGAGGTCAGCAGGGGGCTCGGCATGAACTCTGCCCCACAGAACATTCCATAAGAACTTCTACATTGGACACAATTAGCTTCTCCCTTTTGTGGCATTGGATACAGAACATCTGGGGGCATTGGGGAAATTACAACAGCAGTAAGAGACGAACAATGAAAGGATTAATTACCAATGGGAGGGAAGCAGAGTCTCCCATCCCAAATGATGCCTTTTGGGGATATTGATTATTTTAAGCTGATAATTTTGGAGAAACAATAGACTCAGGAAAAACCTTGGACCTTTACGCCCCCTCCCCCCACCCCTGAACTACCTAAAAGGAATTTAGATAGAGGACTTGAGAAAGGGAGATTTTTAAATATATATATATATATATTTTTTCTAGGAGTGAGAATTTCATGGAGATTCAGAAACACAACTGCATTGTGGAGTTGTTGCTAAAATGTGTTATTGGGAAAAAGAGGTCTATAAAAAGAAACTAGAATCTTGAAAAAGATGATTAACCTATCACTGTGATTATTGTCTTGACTCATGAAAAGACAAAGGAGTGAATAGAGTTGCATGTAGCCATGTAGGAGTCAGGGTGGGAAGTGCTAGATTTTTTTTTCTCCTTATTTGAAAACATGAATCTCACCCTCTGTGGTCCATGCAGACATTTGAGAGTCTGAAAGGTGCACAGGACGCTTGTACTATAGATATACTAGAGGCTCAGTGCACAGAATTCATGCATGGGGGGGAGGCCCTCAGCCCAACCTGTACCTCTCCCAATCTGGGACCCCTCGGGGGATATCCGACTGTGAGTTGGACATCCTTTCACAACCAGGGACCACTGGCTCCTAACTGCTTGTCTGCTGGCCTGTGTGATCCCTAACTACTCGCCTGCCTGCCTGATTGCCCCTAATCACTTCTGCCTTGGCCCCTACCATCACGGCATTGTCTGGAAGGACCTCTGGAATGATGTCTTGAAGGTCGTTCAGCTGTCTGGTCTAATTAGCATATTATGCTTTTATTGTTATAGATATGTCCATGTCCTGTGTCTCTTACTGGATTTTATGGTGCAAAGCAAGGACCATTGAGTTCTCTATGCTGTCCTGCATAGAAAAATATCTCAGTAAGTAATTATTCAATAAATAAATATTAGGGTCTTCTCCCTGTCAAATATTAGCAGTTCAATCAAGGTGAAGGTATTCCAATCCTCCTACTCCTTTTTATCACAATTAAACTATTTCTGATATGTATAAATATCTATGACTACATAGTTCTTAGAGTTTCAGAGGATGGTGCTCAACCTTGGCCACACATGAGAATTACCTGGAGACATTTATAAACCGCTGATGTCTGAATCCCATCCCTAGAGTTTCTGGTAGTTGACTAGAGATTCTGATTTATTTCAGCCCAAGCCTAAATTTTTTGTGTGTGTTTCTAAAACATCTTTCCATATGAGTGTAATGTTAAGCCAAAACTGGGAACAAGTATGGAAAAGCAACAATGGCAAGTAGACAACAGAATTTAATACTATAAATTAGTTATGGGCGAAAACCCTGTGGAGAACATAAAGATAAGCAAAGCCCCAAGAAATTTACCATTTGGGACATGTATGAATATTATCACTACCATCATCAACACAAAGAATGCATTGTTATTATCACCTTACTAGGTCTTGAATTGAAGAGATGCAAAGATTCAGTCGTTTTTGCATCTTTAAGTGACTATTTTAAGGCATTGTTTATTGCCCCTCATACTGCAAAACATACAAAGTTTCTTCAAAGAAATGGAGGTGAAAAAAAAAAACCCCAAAGTAAATTTATGTAAAAAGAGTAAGACAGCCACCTCTCAGACCCAAAATGTCAAGCTTGTAAAAATAGTATTCTTGGGAATTATATTTGATCATTTGTTAAATATGGGGATATAAAATGTAGAAATCCATGTGTAATGCTTCAAATCCCTAATCTGGTTTAAAAGGTCAGTTGAACCCTAAAAGGACTTGACATTTTACCTTTAAAAGTCTGACTTTTGGACATAAGAGTTAACATTTCAGCCTGAATGACCTGAAGGATAAATACAAAGCTGGTTTCAATGGAACTATTTAGAAAGCAGGGGATCTTCTAATTTGTGAGATAGCATTCAGAGAGCTTTTCCCATTAAGAACTCAATCGACTGAAAAATTATTTCCTTGGATAGTCCACAATCTTTCAAGGCTTGTGTAAATTTTACGCAGGAGGTGGGCAGTGTGTGAGGCTCAAGATATAAAACACCATGGCACAAAGGAAGAAAAACACCTTATGAGCCACAGAAAACTGCTAAGCCAGTGAGCTATGAACATTACCTCTACCTACCAGCTTCTCCCTCAGGTGACTCACAATTCACTTCCTAGATATTGATCACAGTTTCATTTCTTCAATGGCTGTTTCAAATGATCATTATCATCAATTAATATTTATTGATCAAGTCACTATTTTGCCTTTTGGTGTGGTTTAAACTAAAAGATTACTCATGTGAACACAATCAAGGCTTAGATTGTAATTCTATATGTTGGTTCTGTTATATCATTTAAAAATAAAATTTAATTTTTTGCCTCATTGATAAGGTTAGCAAGTATGCTTCCAACAAGTAAAAATGTAGGGAAAAATGAACCAAATATGATAGTCATCTTCGGAAAATTCATTTTATAAAATAAAAATGAAGTCTGAAGAGTTGGAGTTTCTTATCTATGAGGGACACTTCGTTTTTTTTTGTGGGTTTTTTTGTGTGTTTTTTTTTTAGGTCAGTACAGTGCATTTAATGAACTAGAACAATACCTTAAAAATAGAAAAAAGGTAATTATGATGACAAAAGTGAGAATGTCAGGGTAATTCATTGATTTCTTTTAAAAATATTTTTATTGAATTATTTTTAAATTACATTTGACATATAATATTACACTAGTTTTAGGTATGCAACATGAGTATTAGACATTTATATACCTTACAAAGTCATCACCTGTCTGGCACCACACATAGTTATTGCTATATTATTGACTATACTAGAGGCCCAGTGCATGGATTTGTGCTCTGGTGGGGGGTGTGTGGCCTTCAGGGATTGGCCCGCTGTGGGAGCACCACTCATCCCAGTCAGCTGAGCGGCTGTGGACCCTCAGTGGCTGCTGAATGAGGAAATTAGTCTGAGCTGATATTTAGGGGTGATGTCTTGTGTTCGGGTTAATGTGTTTTGTGCCCTGAAGGATCCTGGTGGACAGCTTTGCACCCCAGAGCCACTCGGTGAATGTCCTTGATGTGTGATGCCAGGTTGGTGACACCATCGGGGTTGTTCAGAGCAGCTGTACCCAGAATCCTCAGCCATCAGGGCATACTCCCCAGGGGGTCCACACTGACCTCCCCTCTTGCCATCCCCCTATGCCAGCTCCCACACTCTTTCTGGAACACACCTTAGAGGGTCTGCATCAGCTGGTGGGGTCAAGCCAGAGTCTGGATTGTCTCAGGTATTTGATTGGTGCTGAGACTTGGCCTCACTCTGGGTCTGCGGGAGCAGCCACTCATCCCAGTCAGCTGAGTTGTGCTCCCACTGTGGGAGCACACTGACCACCAGGGGGTAGCTTCTGCATTGAGCATCTGCCCCCTGGTGATCAGTGTGTGTCATAGCGACTGGTCATTCTGGTCGTTCTGACATTTGGTCACTGGCTTTTATATATATAGACTAGAGGCCCAATGCATGAAGATTCCTGCAAGAATGGGCCTTCCTTCCCCTGGCTGCCAGCACCGCCTTTGCTCTGGCCAGAGCGCCTTTCTGTCTTCCCATGCTGGGGTGATGTGGAACGCCTGTGTCCCACCCCACCCCCGGCCACTCAGCACCTGCATATGCAAATTAAGCCACCAGCTTCGTTGAGTTAATTTACATACTAACTTCTGATTGGTTGGTAGGAGTTGCAACGGTATGGTCAATTTGCATTTTCTCTTTTATTAGTGTAGATTCCCTATGCTGTACTTTAAACCCCTGTGGCTATTTTTTTTTTACTTGCAATTTGTACTTCTTAATGCCTTTTACCTAAATCGAGGCTTCCATGAAAGTATTTACAAGGATTATTTAAGTAGAGATCAGACTTTCAGACACGTTTGTCTCTTACTCAGAGATTTGCCTAGGCTACTGAGGAAACATTTCTTTCTTTCTTCTTACTTAGCATCATGTCCCTGTTGAGAGAGAAGTCTGAGATGGTCAGACTTCATAAAGTGGCCTGCTCAGATCTCATAAAATAATAGAATTTTCATATGGTTTTTTTTGTTAGCAAATGATTATTTATTGAAAAATATACTCTATACAACTCCCTATGTACTAACTGGTTGATAATACAAAGATAACTCAGATACTTATAGCCTGCCTATAGTGTGATTTCCCTAAGTTGCCAATGCTTTAAATTATAAACTCTATTAATCTGGTAACAATTTATATAAAAGTACTTGTAGAAAGCTATAATCTTTAAAGCATGGAAACTACTAAATAATAATTTGTAGGAAAAATGTAAAGTCTTGAGTTGTTGGCCATGAGAGACTGTTCTAATTTTTTCTGTTTGTATTGCTATATTTTCAGCTGTACAATGTATAGGGGTGAAGCTGGAGTATTGTGCTTTTTCTAGGTGCCAGTGAGACAACCATGAATGTTGTTGAATTCATATTTTCCAAGACCCTATTCAATGAAAACTGAGCTCAGCATCTACCCTGTTTCCCTGAAAATAAGACAGTGTCTTGTATTAATTTTTGCTCCCAAAGATGCGCTAGGTCTTATTTTCAAGGGATGTCTTATGTTTCCATGAAGTATGTCTTATTTTCGGAGGAGGTCTTATTTTCGGGGAAACACAGTAATAATGATGAAGAACATCCACAGGCCAGTGTCATGTCTTTCATGGGAACCTAGAGGAACTCAGTAACAAGCATAAAGGACATTAAAGTTCAGATGCTGGGATAGGAGGAAGAATAACAGGTGTACAGAGCTGCTATGCTCTTCTTTTCTTTCAGGCTTTGAAAATGCACTTACCAGTGCTAAAGGGGAGAACAGGCTGTAAATAAACCCCTAGAAATAAATTGGACTACAGCACATCAGGTTCTACTTTAGAAAATAATTATGTCAAATTCAGTCAACAGGAATAAAGTCATTTTAATAGAACATTATCACAGGATCAATGTCTCTAACTTAGAAAAACATCACCATTTTCCTTTCACATCGACACTTATTTTTTGATAAATGCTTTTGCTTTGCCTCAATATTAATTTCTCAGCCAGGTACTATTATACTGTGACAACCTTCTTTTCCATTGTCATTGTGTCAGGTTATTTAAAAGGATTGTAGGTAGATATATTTGCCTTTAGAATGCAAAGAAATAAATGGCTTTCCTATTCCTTATTTATTAGAGTACTTGGTTTCAGAGAATGGATCTAGTGACAATTACGACATGTTTACAAAGGTAGGAAACTGAAACGTATGTTTATAATAGTACAATATGTAGCTATGAGTTGTTTTCTTCTAAAAATATAGGAATTTAGTAATCATTAGTAAGATTACCCTATTTATTAAAATTTGAAAACAACCCATTATTTCTTTGAGTAATCTGATCATATCTCTTAGGTAACATAAACAGGTATTAGAAGTTTGTCTTATAATTGTAGAGAAAATGGTCAACTTTTATCAGTGATGTATATTTTCTACATAATAAAGTTTTCCCATTGTGTTTTTAACAATTTCAACAAAGAATAGAATAAGAACAATATAAACAACCCTCAAGGTGCTGCTTAGAGTGTATCTGAAAGTTGTAGTAAACTAAATAAGAGATGTGACAAATGTTTTGATCCACAAATAGTTTTGGGGGTATTTTTGTTACACATTTGAGAGAAATGAGCAAGAACAACATTGAGTTATGTTGTCAAAATCTATTCAACTTTTGAAACAACTTAAAAAAAACGAGAAAAAATTCATACTCAGAAGATTTGCAAAAATTTTAAAGTTTAACTGTAATGGTGATGAGGATGTAAGGAAATATAAACTCAGATATATGGTTTGAAATTTAAATTTAAGAAATAATTTGGAGAGTAAGTTGGCAAGGCATAATTCTATATAGTTTAAAATAAATTGACTAGATTTATGCATTTCAACATTAATAATTAAAAAAAGGTATAAAACACTTTACTGAAAGATAACTCCAATAGAAATACTATTTAGTTAACTTTTTAAACTATGCAAGATAGTACTTCTTAATCTCTTTTACCTAAATCAAGGCTATAAGTAATTTGTGGAGACATTTTTTAAAAATAGCTTGGAATGATGCATACATATAATAAAACATCCTAACTTTTGAATAATGGTTATTCCCAGTTCTCAGGAAGAAAAAGATGGTATAATTGGTGAGGATAAAGGAATTTCAATGTCATTTTAATGTTTATTCCTTAAAGAGAAAGGTTTTTTTTTTTTAAGGAAATAAGGTAAAGTATTAACATTTCTAATTCTTTCTTGTGAGTACATGTTGTAAATTTTAAAAATTACTATTTTCTTTTTTCTTTATGTTTTAAATACATTTGATACTTAAAAGCACCATATTAGTAAATGTACAACTTGCATCTTTTTCCATACACCCACCACCAGTAAGATATCTAGGTTAAGTATTTTTATTTGTTTATTCTTTCACTAAATATTCATCGAATAGCTGCGTTTCTCTTATTTGTAACAGATGATCACTCCTCTACGCTCAAGAACAGTAGATTCACTTAGTTAAGAAATGCATTGTTTTATTCTAACTAAAATATTTTCTTTATCCTTGCTTATTTGATTTATTGAACTAGAGCTTTGCTAAGAACTAGAAGTTACCCAATACAAAGGTAGGCTCCTTCATGCCTGTAAGGTTCATTCAGGCCGAATAGGTGGTCTCTAGGCTGATTTCTGGAACTCATATATCAGAAAGAATTTCAGAGAACGTGAGCTACTTAAAAGAGGATGGCTAGCATATATTTTGCTGCAATAATGTTACCACCTACTAACACATCATTTCCCAGAAGGAATGACATTTTAATATAAAAACCATAGTAACATGGGCCTTTAAACTAAATGCACTTAGCTTTTTGGTAAATTTGCTACATTGTCCTTATTTATATGTTACTGTGAACCTGTAAAAGTTCTCCCATGTACCAGCCCATGAAAACTGCTGCCCTCAACGACCCCCGTGCTATTGACCTTCTGTAACCATACGGAATGCGTGAAATATTAGCAAATAGATGCTTTTTCCCCCTTTACTGAAAGCTTATAGCTGGCTTGAAAGGGACTTCCTTTCTCAATCACTGATACAAGTTGCTATAAGGCTTGCATGTATGCTTATCAGTGAAGGGAGATTAATTTGAGGTGAATACATATTTTTAAAAATATATGATTCACTGAAAAGTTAACATGGGCACTGATAACACTTGGCTTGTTTTAAGACATGTAGGTTGTCTCTCTGTCATGCACAATCCTATATAATAAAAGAGTAATATGCAAATTGACCCGACAGTGGCAGGACCAGTGGGTGGGTGGTTCCAGGCCAGCCAGGGCGAGTACCAGGGGGCAGACGGGATGGCCGCTCTCTGGGAGCAGGCCTAAGCCGTCAGTCAGATATCCCTTGAGGGCCCCTGGAATGCAAGAGGGTGCAGGCTGGGCTGAGGGACAACCCCGCCCCCATGCACGAATTTCACGCACCGGGCCTCTAGCGCTAATACTAAAGCCAAAAGGAGAAGAACAGGTGGGATCCTCATTAGGTGTGAGGTTCCTTGTGCCCTAGTATCTGCTCTCAACTCTATTCAGAACCCAAGAACCAGGATAAACTCTCTTGAAAAAGTCCCTACTGATCAGAACGGTGTCCCTGCAGCACCCGGATGGCCGCACCTCTGACACAGACAAGCATGAAGGCCTTTAGGGCTGAGGCCCCACAGATAAGCTTGTTTCCAGCAGAATCGTTTGTCTCATTGTATTTAAAGAATAGGAATATACTTCCTCTCCTCCGTGAAACCAGGTCTTCAATAATTGGGAAAATTATAGCGGTCTCTTGGACATGTCCCTGCTTCTTTTCTATTCTATAGTCAGTGTTTCCCAAACTCCTCTCGTGATGAGAATCACCTGGTGGAGTTGTTAAAAATACAGATTCCTGAATCCCAACTAAGAGGTGCTAAGCTAGAATTTTGGGGACCATATAGGTAAAACTGTATACTTAACTACTTTTCTAAGCTTAGAGCATATAGGTAAAATTGTATACTTAACTCTTTATATGCTCTAAGTTCATATCTAAGCTTAGAGCACTAGTTAAGTATACAGTTTTACCTATATGGTCCCCAAAATTCTAGTTTAGCCCTTCTCAGTTGGGACTCAGGAATCTGTATTTTAACAACCCCACCAGGTGATTCTCATCATGAGAGAAGTTTGGGAAACACTGCGGTGATTCAAAACACCCCTGGAAAGTTACAGGTTGTGCATAGCTAATGCTTAGAGCAACAGGATCCATAGACTCTTATTTCTTCTCTTTTCATTGGGGTTTCCGAAACCTGGTGGAAAGCTGTGGAATTTCAGGGGCACGGCAGTCATAATCCTTAATTCAAACAAAGCAGAAGGAAGAGCATTCCGAACATCTTAATAAAAACGTGGCAGGCATATAATAGGCAAGATCTAAATGTCTTTGTAAAGAGTCCGACACTAAGGCAGCCGTTCAAGTCTGATCCTCTGCCTCTTCCACATGTGGGAGGTCGGGATGCTATCAGGCACTTACTTGGTCCAGATGCGTTTCGTTTCAAAGCACTTACGCTCAAGAACTTTTTCAAGTTTGGCTGGTCCTGTTTTACTCATCGACTCATGTTTAGATTAGAGGAACAAATGATCAAGCTGAAACTCATTCCGAAACAAAATTCCTTCCCTCCCACAGTAGAGTGCAGAAACCAAGCTGCAGCCTTTGCATTTTCCGCCATCTGGCCCACAGTGTGGGATGATATTAGTAGCATGTCGGGAAATTCTTTCCCCTTCTCTCTTCAAGACACAAAAAAAAAATAGGAAAGGGAAAAAATATAATCCCAAATCTATAGTACGAAGAGTATTAAATGAAACATCTGTCTCACCAAACGAGTAGATGAACTTTGCAGGCTTCAAGCTGCTGGCATTCATCAAGTACATGTTTTCATTGCTGAATGCTGTAAATTTTCAAGACGGTGACATGAAACTGACTTACTGTTTCATTGAAATCTCAAAATACATGTTTTGTTTTGTTTTGTCTTTTTTTCTCTCCTTTGACAACCTTGTTCTTTTATTTAAAAAAATATATTTTTATTGATTTCAGAGAGGAGGGAGAAGGAGAGATAGAAACATCGATGATGAGAGAGAATTATTGTACCCTCCCTACTGGGGATCGATCCTGCAACCCAGGCATGTGCCCTGGCCGGAATTGAACCTCAACCTTCTGGTTCACAGGTGGGTGCTCAACCACTGAGCCTCACCAGCAGGGCTGATAGCCTTATTTTTTTTTTTATGAAAGGCAATGCCCATTGAAATGGTGAGAGGTTGCTGAGATTCTGGTCAAGCTGAAGCCATTGAATAATTAAAGAAAAACTGCATAATAATATCTGCCAAGAGCTGACACAAACCTTTTGCTAATACCAAGCCAGAATCTTAGTTGCTAAAAGAGCCATCAAAAGCATCGAGGAATTTAGGCAAATGTCATGAAAAAAGAGCCAAGATGAAGCTTCAGATATTTTAAAGGAAAGATACTTTCAAAAAATACATATCCGCTTGATGGATGATCATACATGCTACTAAATTCAGTACTATTCGGTGAATACAGATAAAAGGGAAAGTGTCTCTCTCAAAGTCTTTCTAAAATATTATCACTTTGGACAAAATATAGCATAGCCCAGTTAGGGATTTGAGCTTTATTAAGGACTAGAGGCCTGGTGCATGAATTCATGCATAGGTTGGGGGAAGAAGTGGGGGAAGAGAGATGGACCCCACAAGGTTGGCCAGCAGGCCTCGATCTAGTTGTGAAGATGTGCTGAGGTAGCGGCAAGCAAAGACCACGGACAGAGTGCCCCAAAAGGGCTGAACTCCATCTATGCTCTGAGGTGGAAATATAGTTCTACTTCTCTGCCCATGAGGGCCTCCTCGCTCTCCCTGGGGCAGAGCTGCTGACGGACAGTTTCTCTCTCCTACCTCAGCCGCACATTTTCCTGGGACTCTGACCCCAAGCATGATAGGTAGCTGACTTTGACCAGTGGTGGCACACCACCATAGGAGCACTAGCCAATCAGGGAGCCCAGAAAGGTGCAAGGCCGAGCTAGAAGTGGCTGACTGGGGACAGGAGGGTGAGTGCCGCAGTGTGATGGCAGAGGTAAGATGGCGGTGCTACTTTATGTATTTGCAGTTAGGCTGCTGACTTGCCCGTTCTGCCTGCTCCAACCTGCTACTCTGATTAGTATTGGGGTCACTCCTCCTACAGGCTTTCTGGACCCAGATTCTCCAGTGCCCTGATCCTTAGCTTGGGGGAGGGACCTGCTGGGGTGAGGGACAGAGGGAGGTTGGCTGGCCACTGGTCATGGGAGGTTGGCTGTGGGAGTGCACTGACCACCAGCTCCTGCATTGAGTGGCTGCCCCCTGGTGGTCAGTGTGCACCATAGCAACCAGTCATTCGGTTGTTTGATTGTAATGGCCACTTAGGCTTTTATATATGTATACTAGTAGCTCTACGCATGAATCCGTGTGCCAGTAGCTCACCAGTAGCTTGCTGCCACCCTCCAGTAGCTCTCTGCCCACTGCCCCGTCCTCCTGTAGCTACCCCCCCCCCCAGCCCCTGTCTCCCCTAAATAGCTTGCTGCCCTGCCCCCTCCTATAGCTCTCCACCACTCACTTGTAGCTCCTGCTGATCCGTGATCTGGTCGTTACTCGGCGGTTGTTATGCTTCATGGTGTAATGACCATTTGTATATTACATCTTTATTATATAGGATAGATAAGTTTCAGAGGGCAATTAACAAACATTGGAGGCTATACTTATGGTACTATAATGAGAACGCTTCTCAGTCATTGTAGATGCTATTCCATTTCAACCTGGCCTCTAGTTGTATGTCTCAAAGAAGGTCAAGGATACTAAATTGAATGCTATTTATTTAGAAACTCTTCCCATAACTAGTTTGACTATTAAAATTATTCTATGGTTGCCATAGTTTAGGGAAACGTGGAACTTGATTTTCTGAATCCCTTTCAAAATTTTCAGGGAAAATGAGTGATGAGGAATACACTGATATACCATGTGCAAACTATGCCAAAGAGTTTGGGTCATGCTTTCTTTTCATCACTCCCACTTCATCCCCTATCACTTCTTCTTTGGGTCATTCACATTTCTGATTCAACTTTACTAATTTTCACATGGTCAACAGCAATAAATTCTAACATTCTTTTAGAGCATATTCATTTTTCAAGATAAAAGTTTTATCTGTTTTATTGAATACTGTATTCTCAGTGCCTAGAGCAGTGAGTGCCGGGAACATAATGATAGGTATTGAATGAATGAATACATTTTAACATCAACACTGGAATGGAAGATAAATGCATTCTTCACACTATCTGTAAAGAACTTCTGACTTAAATAAAAATAAAAATTGCACAGTCTATAAATTGTTATTTTTAGAAAATAAATAAAAAATAACATGCATTATTTCTTTATTTTTATTGTTGACACTATTACAGATATCCCATATCTCTCCCCTCCACCCCCACTTTGCTCAACCCCACTTAGCTCCCACCCCCCTTCTCTCTGGCCATCTCCATTCTGTTGTCTGTGTTTTATAGGCTATGTAGACATGTTCTCTAGCTAATCTCTTTACCTTCTTTCATCCAGTCCCTCTTCTCCCATCCCTTCTGACCTCTGTCAGTCTGTTCCCTGTAGCCACACTTCTCTGTTTCTGTTGTGTTTGTCAGATTATTTTGTTCATTAGATTCCACATATATGTGAGATTATATGGTATTTGTCTTTCTCCGGCGGGCTTGTTTCACTTAGCGTACTACTCTCCAGGTCCATGTTGTTGCAAAGATAAGAGTTCCTTCTTTTTTATGGCTGCGCAATATTGCCTTGTGTAAACGTACCAACAGCTTTTGTATTGACTCATCTACTGACAGGCACTTGAGCTGTTTCCAGATTTTGGCCATTGAAAATAACACTGCTATGAATATAGAGATGCATATATTCTTTCAAATTGGTGTCTCGGGATTCTTAGGACCTGTTCCCAGAAATGGGATTGCTGGGTCAATAAAAGGCAGTTCCATTTTTTTTTATTTTTTGAGGAAAGTCCAAACTTTTTCACAGTGGCTGCTCCAGTCAGCATCCCCACCAACAATGCCCGAGGGTCCCCTTTTCTCTATATCCTCGCCAACACTTGTTTGTTGATTTATTGAGAGTAGCCTTTCAGGCAGGTGTGAGGTGACAGTTCACTGTGGTTTTAATTTGCCTGTCTCTGATGACTAGTGTTGAGCATTTTTTCATATGTCTATTGGCCATCTGTATGTCCTCTTCGGAGAGGTGTCTGTTTAGGTCCTCTGCCCATTTCTTAATTGGATTGTCTTCCTGGTGTGGAGTTATAGGTTTTGGAAATTAACCCCGTATGAGATGTATCATTGGAGAATATGTTCTCCCATAGAGTGGGATCCCTTTTCATTTTGTTGATGGTTTCTTCTGCCTTGCAGAAGCTTTTTAGTTTGATGTAGTCCCATTTGTTTATGTTTCCCTTGGTTTCCTTTGCCCTAGGGGGACAAAATTGGCAAAAATATTGCTATGAGCGATGTCTGCAAAGGTATAATTTTATAAACACGTGTGGCTTTTGAAATATAACATTATTAGTCTTAATAGTAGCATAAAATAATACATATTTACAAATTTTGATATTTTGAAAAAATAACCCATATGATGTGACTAAAATGGGAATAGAACATTAAGTTGTTAAGGAGAAAATATTCAATTTCTCCAATCCCTCTGCCAGCCATGATTCCCTCCAAGTTACTAGAGTCAGAGAGCACCCCTGATAGTTGCTCCCTGCAATATTAATGCTCCTCTAACAGCTCACACACAGAATATTAGGTGCTAAATATTTCACTAAGGGCATCGTTTCTTAGCAGGCTTCAACCAAGCGGCTGCTGCTTCCTTCATTTGTCTAAAAGATGCACGGTGAGAACCCGCTCCTTCGTACGGGAATTTTCCTACAGAGTCCGCATGGGTGTCACCAAGCCACGGGCTTGATATGAATTTGTTTCAGTTGGAAAGCGCTCTGCCAAAGAAAACACACAGGGAGTTGTTTGCGTAGTGCACACAACATTTTTTTTTTTGTTAAATATGGCTGCACCTGTGTAAACACAAACTTTATTTCCAAGAAGTATCCGTGCAGCTGCAGAGGCTTTGAGCTGGAGCCAGAGCAGCGATTTTCATTGTATCACGTGATGCATGGAATAGGTTGGGGTCCGTTGTCAATCTCAAGACTCAAATAAGAAGGTTCATTTATTTTAACGTGGACATTTTACTGTAGTTTTCCCCCCAAACCTTCATAGGAGGTTGACTTTACTTTCCATGTATGTTTCATACGGACTTATTATAAAAGTTAGAATTAACCAGGGAGCCATGTTTTCAGTCACGCAAAGGACATCAGAGAGAGCAGTTTTTCTCCATTCATTCGTCTACTCATTCTTTCTTCGTTCACGTGTATGTTCTTGTATTTGGCCCAAAGGATAGCCAAGAACTATGGTGATCTTACAATTGACTTGATGCAGACCTTATTTACTCTTTCCCCCAAACAAGTGCACTGTTTTTTTGATGGAGCGAACTCTAATTACAGAGCAAAATTATCATCATGAGATACCCCGACCAAAGAGAGAACATTCTTTTCCTTACGACACTGCTGAAGTGTGGCAGGCAGCTAGACCAGGAGTGGGCAAACTTTTTGATTCGAGGGCCACAATGGATTCTTAAACTGGACCGGAGGGCCAGAACAGAAGCAACCTGACCATGCTGGCACTCTCCTCTTGGGCTGCTGGTGAAGGAGCGGAGGGGAGAGCAAGAGAACCCTCCGCTCTTTCGGCTCCGCGGGCCGGATAGAACAGCCGAACGGGCCGGGTCCGGCCCGCAGGCCGTAGTTTGCTCACAGCTGAGCTAGACAGACAGGAACAGGGCAAGGACAATGGGCCAGGTACAGAAGGGCACCTGTGTGAACAACACTAGGTCCGTCGAAATTGGTAAAATAAGGAAAACAAAGACCTTGACAACCCCTGTTCCCCATAAACTGTCCCCCCCCAAGCATATTTCTGGTCATGTGATTTAGACCCCCTCACCTTTCCTTATTGTTAGCCATGCAGGTGGGACCCTCCCCTGCTCTTTTCTCCCCTGGCATGCTGCTAGTCATGTGGTAGACCCCCGATGAGGAAGAACAAGGAGCTGAAAAGTGGCCTCATGCAGCTCCCACAGAGGCCCCTATGCGACCACTCCCTTGAGCATAAATCCCTAGCGGTAACTTCCAGGCCTCAGCAGCAAGACCGGACAGCAGTGTCAAGGTTGACATCAGGACCAGCGGCATTGACCATGACCCCCTGCCCTTGTGCCAACCGACTGGTAGAGAACACAACCCGGAAAGGACACACCTGGAAAGATGGCGCACATTTTTTTAAGATCCTTCCCTGGAGTTCCCCTGACATCCGGGCCTTTGGAGAGGAGCCCCGTGGTTGTGCCTCCCAGGGGCACGCCCCAAACCCCCTCCCTACCCCCCAGCACATTACCTTTACCTTTCTCTCCCCTAAGCTTCCAGGAGTCTTCCTTTGCCTCTGAGACCTGTTTCCTGGCCCCATTCCTCCACGGCTCACCTCTTCCAGCTCTGTGACTTTCCAAATGAGCTGTCTCTTGTAGGTTGAGTCTTGGCTTTGAACACTTTCTTAGCCTGAACCCCAGCACTGAGGCTGCCGAGCCAAGGCCAGGTGTGACTCCGTCCCTCTAACACCTGGTGGCGTTTCTGCCACTGCCAAGAAGGGCTCCCGGGGCTTCCTGAAGCCTCTTCATACGCAGTGAGCTGTGCATCCATCCCAATGATATCAAAGTAGTAGCAACACGCTGTAATGTTAAGTTCACTGCATTTACTTACTAAAACCATTTTAAGCATCCTCTTCTTCACGTACACTTTCATCCTTTATATACTTTTGTTGCTGCTGCTGTTGTTAATCCTCACCGAGGCTGTGTTTCCATTGATGTTTTAGAGAGAGTGGAAGACAGAGGGAAAGACAGAGAGAAACATTGATGTGAGAGAAACACATCAACTGGTTAGCTCCTGCACACGCCCTGACCCGGGCTGGGCCGGGGAGGAGCCTGTGACGAAGGTATGTGCCCTTGACTGGAATCGAACCCAATTCTTTTTGGTCCACAGGCCGGGGCTCTATCCACTGAGCCAAACCAGCTAGAACTCATCCTTTATATACTTTTAAACTTCCCACAGTCACATTCACATAAATTAAACAAAATCTTCTGTCTTTGTTTAAGAAAATCAAAGAAAGCATTTTTTTATTTGATTTTCAAAAAATGTAAGAAAACATTTTTTGTTTAAAAAAATGGCTTTTAATGGGTTTTCAGCATTATTTTTGCCCTAGCTGGTTTGGCTCAATAGGTAGGACATCGGCTTGCAGACTGACGGGTCCCAGGTTTGATTCCGGTCAAGGGCATGTGCCCAGGTTGTAGGCTCAATCCCCTATAGGGTGCATGCAGGAGGCAGCTGATCAATGATCAATGATTCTCTCTCCTCATTGATGTTTATCTCTCTCCCTTCCTCTCTGAAATCAATGAAAATGTTAAAGAAAAGTAAAACCATTTGTAATATCGCAATGAGCTTTTGATCCGGAAGGACTTGAAGCATTTGTTTAAGGCCTGCATGCACTCCGGAGGAGATGCCTCCGCTGAGAGCCCAGGTCTCTGCAAACCCACCGGCCGATAGGAGAGAGCACTGAGTGGGACAGAGATGTGTCCCTTCTTCCTCTGAAGGCTCTTTATAAACCTCCTTCATCCTGAGGGGAGGATGGCGATTGCCATCTATTGAATATCACATCTACCAGTACAATAGGCATTTTATAATTCCAAGCTCTACAACAGTATTAAGTACTAATAATAGTCTCATTGTGTAGACTGCTCATGGGATAAAATGGCTTTTAATGGGTTTTCAGTCTTTTTTTTTTTTTTAAATAAACTTACTGGAAATTGAACATTGTAAATGTAGGTTCATTTCTTTTTATAGTTAAAAAAAATACAAAGGTGTGTCTCCAAGCTCACATTTCAGGCTTTTTAAATGACTCTTTGTATCTGCTTTTTATGGCCCTGCGAATGGCACAGCAATTTTTGGTTTCAATATATAAACCGGGGCCTGTTTTATGTATAAAACCGTGTCGTTCCATCTCCAAACACGTTGCCCACCCGTGCCTGGAAATTAATTTTTTATTGAGCACGGCCTTAAAATATAAAGCATTAGTTGATTATGGGTAACCAAATGATCTTAGATGTCCGTGGGCCATTATGATAAAATATTAAAGTCATTTTATATCAAGCAAAAAAATTAAAATATACAGCCCCATGCTCTTGATTCGCTTCCTTTAATTCTTTTGCCCATTAAAAATGTATCTGAGCGCTGGCAGCTCCACTGGCTTCCAAGATGCAGTTACTTTCATTTTGAGAAACCCCGGGTGTAGGAGTGCATTGGAAATTTCAGGAGTCCAAAAAAGGGGTGGCCACTAAGCTTCCTCCAACCCAAGACGAGCCCATGATTCTCTCTTCCGTCATACATTTAGACACCTTCTCAGAAAGTAGCACTCAGGGATAAACTCTGCTGCAATAGTCTCTTTTGAAAAAGAGAGAGAGAGAAAGAAAGAGAGAGAGAGAGAGAGAGAGAGAGAGAGAGAGAGAGAGAGAGAAGTAAGTTGCTTAATAAAGTCTAAATCATCCCCTAGGTTTGCTAATAGCAGCACCCATGGTTATAAAATTAATCAGTCTCCGCTATTACGGAAAATTGGCGGAGCTGGTATTGACACATCTTCATCTGCATGTCTCATCAGAGGGGCCGCTGCCAGCTAGCCGCGAAGCCCCCGAGGCCTTCCTGCGCGCAGACTCTTGCCGCTCTTCAATTAAGGGACACGAAGCCGCCAGCCAGACAGCGACACATTCATTTCTTGATGACTCTCTACGCTGTGCCACAGGCTTATCATTAAGAGAATATTTGTCACAGCAGGTTGCAAAGATCCTCGCGCTATTAAGAGGAATTGGAAAAGCATCACTTTGTTGCTCTCCACCTCACACAGATATCTTTCATGGCTGGGATGGCCATTAAAAACAATCTGTTTTATTGCATTCTGAGAGGATGGCGCGGAGCACACACCGTGATTTATTTTTGAGGCAGAAGCAGGCAGGGAGGGCGCGGTGGAAGTGTGGTGTTGCAAGTGAATCTCCAGGAAAACAGAGTCCCAAAGACGGGCTCACAGCACGTTTCTGGAAGAAATGTATGGATACCTCGACTCAGGGTTGGCAGACGTCCCCAGAGGATGAGGAAGGGTATCTCTGGGGAGTATCTCCTGAGAAGGGAATGCCTTAAAATGTTTGGCTCAGCGGCAGAGCGTTGGTCTGTGGACTGAAAGGTCCCGGGTTCGATTCCGGTCAAGGGCATGTACCTTGGTTGCGGGCACATCCCCGGTGGGGGGTGTGCAAGAGGCGGCTGGTCCATGTTCCTCTTTCATCGACGTTTCTAGCTCTCTATCTCTCTCCCTTCCTCTCTGTAAAATATCAATAATATATATATATTTTAAACAAATGGGGGTCACTACCTTTTCAGACCATTTCCAGAAATGCTCGCCTCCTCCTCCCTTCTCGTGGCCAGTGGGCTTTTCCAGGAACTGATGATGACATGGTCTCCTATACTTAACATATGAAACTGGGGGCACTATTCCTGGAAATACTGCATCCAGGTATTGGCGTATAACCAGAAGCCTGAACAGGCAGAAATTTGACTTGTTCTACTCGGACCCCTGAAAATGATCTTTCAAAGCAGACACGGTCTGTGGAGGGAACTTGACCAGACTCCCACAGAGAAGAAATATTTCAATAGTTTATAGGGTACCGTTGATTGCTACAGTGATTTCCACCTAAAGAGTGGATGAGCATCAATAAAGGCTCATTCACGCTGAACTTTCAGTAATTGACTCATAAGGAGCTTAAATGTAATTTGTTCTTATGTAATGCAGGCTCATAAAATGCATAATTTTTCTCACCCAGCGGAAGATTTATCATTAAGAGGTTTTATTCAAGGCTAGAGTCTTAAAAAAAAAATCGAATTTTTCTCCCCGACCCCCCCATTCTAGCAAAATCCTCCAGTTAAAGAACCGAAGTGCTTTAAGCACCCTAGTCATGGTACAGTAAATTACATTTTCTCATTTGGAACATTGTAAAAGATTTCTCTGCAGCGTGATTTATCATGCAACAATTAGGAGCCCAAGGGAATTGGATGACCATTTTAAATTTTATCAGCTTGTTTCAATAAACTGTTAATGTGACCCTAATGTTTGGGAAGCACTTTAATATAATCAGATTTTGGTTGTTCAGTCTACTGACATTAATGGCTACCTCATTAATCATGGCATTCTCACTGAGACCTTGGAGCCTGAGCTGAGTTCAGTGAGCCAATTCTTGCAATAATAAAAACAAGCCATTTTTGATAGGGAAAAAGTCTCACTTTCACCATGAAATGCATTTTGTTATTTCTTTGGAATTGACCGGGGCTTAGCTGGAAACTCTAAAAGCTTACAGACTAACAATTTAAAAACACTTTAGGCTTAATCCCACATCGGTCCATCAAATCAAGGCCTCTTATAATCATTGCCTGTGATGATTTTCTAGTATTGAAAAGTATAGAGCTTATAGAGCAAGACCTAACAAATCCTAATAAGTAGGGAATATGCAAATTGACCATCACACCATCACAAAAATGCCGGCGCCCATAGCCACAGGATGGTGGCACCCAGTCCCCACAGCCCCACTGGCGTCCCCCAGTCCTTTCGGCCCTGCCGGGGAGAGGGGTGTTTGTGGCAGGCACCCAGTGTGACCAGACCCACCCTCAGCCCCCCAGCCACTCAGGGCCTCCTGAGGCTCAGGTAACCTGGGCCAGCCAAGGCTTGCACTGCCGGCAGTGGCAGCAGCAGTGGTGTGATTGGGGTGTTGCCTTCCCCTGGCTTCTGAGGGCACTCAGACTATGAGAGGGGGCAGGCCAGGCTGAGGGGTCCCCGCTCCAGTGTATGACTTTTCATGCACCAGGCCTCTGGTACATAATAAATGTCCCTCTCCCAGGCCTGGGTAGCATCTGGTGGTTTGCACAAATCCCATAGAGCCTTCAGCTTTTAAAACCCTGGAGTTGATTCCTCAGTGGCTTTTCCACAGAGGTGTGAAAAAAGGTACTGTGTCGCGATTTATAAAATTTCAGGAAGTTATGTGTAAAAGTAGAGCTTGATTTTAGCACTCCTGGCTTTTTTACATTGTGATTACAGACACTCTCTCAGTCTCTTAAAAGTCTGTAGAATTGAAAGAAGTAAGATTTTTTTTTTAAACCACAGTATCACTGTAAGTTTCCTGCTTGGATTACTACCATAAAACGCCTTTGTATTATATGTCATGACTGGAAAAGAGGACCAGTGCCATCTGTTTCTCACGTTATGGTTTCGTTTTATTAATTTTTCTTAGTAAACTTAATATTATATGGTCTTACTAGAAACAGAGTTTATAAAACCATACAGGTAGCTGGAAACAGAAAAATCAGATGTGTTTCAGCCAAGCTAAAAAAAAACAACCCTGTGCTTTAAAAATATTTCCTTTTGGGGTTCAAGGAAATCTCATTATTAAAGTGAGTGGTTTGTATTCTGAGTTTCAGATGATCCTCAAACATTAAACTATAGAAAATAGAGTCTTAAAATCAAACTTGAAAATTCATAACAATGCAACCAAACATTTCTTTGCAGAGTAGATTTTTTTTTTGGGGGGGGGGGGTTGTAATATGACTGAATCACATCAACGATGTGAGAGAATCATTGATCGGCTGCCTCCTACAGTCGCCTCCTGGGAATTGAGCCGCAACCACGGCATGTGCCCTTGACCGGAATGGAACCCGGGATCTTTCAGTCCACAGGACTGCGATGTCCCATTCACTGAGCAAAACCCGCTGGGGCCACCCTCTCCTCTCTAGCTCTGTGGTGTCCACGCTCTCCCTTCCTGGTTCTGCTTCCTGCCCTCGTCCTGCTCACCACCTCCCCTCGCTGAGTCTCTTGGACACCCAGGCCTTCCTTGGCTTCCCCTCCTCAGAGGCCCAGACAAAGAAAACGTGTTCGTAATCCTTGCAAGCTCTGTTAACATTTATGACAGGAAACCGGGCACTTATTTTATTTGAAAGAGTATTAGCTGCTACTGGAAGGTTACAGTCGTAACGACTGTTCTCTCTCTCTCTCTTCAAACATGTAGGATCTTTTAAACAGGCCTACCTGAGACCTTTGTATCCCATTTTTATTGGTGCGAGGCATTTTTTTACTATAAGCAACCTGAAAATTAATAGCTTGTGTCACGTCAAGAGCTGCGACTCTGTGGCTTGGTTTCAGGTTGTGGATGGGTAATATGCATAGATGCCATGTGGTAAAACCATGTGCTCTTGTGCAGTCTGTGGTGCAGATTATGCCTTAAATTATTCCTTAAATTCATCTGGCAGAATGCTGTTAACAGATGCATGTTTATTCTCAGTAAACTTGGACTTATATTCTGCTAATGCTTTAGTCCAGCTATTTTCAAACCTTTTTAAGTATGGATCAAAAGCATAACAACAAACACTTATCCATTAAGCAAATAAAAATGTTAGTATACACTGAGTGGCTGGATAATCTGGTATGTGTGTCTGTATATATATATATATGTGTGTGTGTGTGTGTGTGTGTGTGTGTGTGTGTGTGTATTAGAGGCCCGGTGCATGAATTCGTGCATGGGTGGGGTCCAGCCAGCCTGGCCAGGGGGAGGAGACATGGCGGTTGGCTGGCCTGCCTGCTGTTCCAACTCCTGGTCCAGGGGACAATTTGCATTTTAGCCTTTTATTATATAGGATATACACTGAGTGGCCAGATTATTTTGCGTTCAGAGATCATCATCATCTGGCCACTCAGTGTATAAGGGCCCAGAGACCCAACTGTTTAAGCTTTCTTCCCCAAGAGACTCCTAGAATTCTTCCTTAAATTTTGAAAACCATCATGTAGATTATTCCAATCTCTGGGATCACAAACTAAATTTATAGCCCCGCAAGCTTTAGGAAGGTAGGCACAGACCTTGTTCCATATGGTGTCTTTTTATTTTTTATTTTTTTCAACTGTGACAGAACTTTCTGTGAATGACAGGGAAAATTACATAGCGGAAGCAGGTGAAAAATTCATCTCAGCTGGCACCATCATGTTTCCTGGGAGATAATCGTCCTTGTTTAGTACAATACTTAGGTATGCCTTTTAGAGTTGCACCTGAGACCTTCCAGTCATGAGCTCTGAAGACACATTTTAACATGATAACTAAACTGCTCCGCTGAACACATGTGCAGGAAACAGAGGGCTGGGAAAGGATGAAATGGAAGAATGGTCGGATGCGGGGGGAGAAGCAATGAGAGTCAGGTTGGACAGTCAGGGACAGACTCCCGAGTTGTATTTTTAAAAGCCAAAATGTATAACTATATTCCATTATAATGTATTATATGTTAATCCTCACCTAATGATATTTTTCCATTGATTTTTTAGAAAGGGTGAAAGGAAGGGGGAAAGACAGGGAAACACTGATGTATGAGAGACACATCAACTGGTTGCTTCCCAAATGCCCCAACCAGCACCAGGGATGGAGCCTGCAACTGAGGGTGCCCTTGACCAGAATCAAACCCAGGACCCTGCAGTCAGCAGGCTCTGTCTATTGAGCCAAACCAACTAAGACATATATCCCATTATAATTTAAATTATCCTATATAGTAAAATGCTAATATGCAAATAGACCAAGCGGCGGAACAACTGGAACAACCAAGCAACCGAAAAACCGGTAGCGATGATGTGCGCTGACCACCAGGGGCCGTGTGTGGAGCCTGGCAGGCGTTAGCTGTGGCAGGATGGTGGAGCAGGTGAGCCGGGGTGCCAGACCAAGGTGGGGCGCTGATCACTGTCATTGGGGCAAGCCTCAGGCAGTTACTGAAAATTCTTTGCTCCCACGTGCGATGGTCCGCCTGGTGCTTGTGCCCCCTGCCGGCGCTGGAGCTGCTGCTCACACCCTCTGCTGGTGCCTGGTGCCGGCCCCGATCACTCAGCACCATCAGGGGTACAGAGGATGGGCGAGACCCACGCCTGTGCCCACGGCAGCCTCACGGCCCACAGTTCCTTTCAGGGTGCACGAATTCGTGCACTGGGCCCCGAGTATATTATAACTATGTATTGCTCCCACTTTATGGAGCGTCTGTGGTTTAGATGCTTTATCTGTCTTGTTTTTAATCCACACAAATATTCTGTAATGCGCAGGATGTCCCCACTCTACGGACAGGGTATTCATCCCCTCAGGCAAACACTTACTGACAGCTAGCTGGTGGATCCATACCATGGTAGGCAGAGTCTGTGCTGTAGTTGAGAACAACGGAAGTTGACCTTTGGGGTCTCGGGGAGTTTCACTTCTTTGCTTCATGCTGGTGCTGAAAGATCCAATCCTAAGTATGTGTTCAAAAATAAATTAATACACTCTGATAAGTCAAAGTCCTTAAGCACGGCCGCTCTTTATGAAGTTAATCATCTTGGCTTTTCTAGTTCTTTGCATTTTGTAACAGATCCAAGATGGAGAGATAAACTGCTAGAACCGCACACCTGACCATGTGTTATTGATTACTGTAGGCACCTTTCAGAGCTGCTCACGGGTCTTGGAACAGTACTTGGAATTTAAAATGTCGTCTTCTGTGCTTGATGTGCTTAATTATGTCAGCACCAGCTGGATGGAGATATTGACGGGAGAGTACAACCCGGCTGCCTTCCCTCCATCATTCAAGTTCAGTGGCAGACTTCCCCCGTGGTCCCCCTCCCACCTCCATCCGCATAAAGTAGCTTGAGCCTAGTGCTCCCATTTTACATACACACACACACAAAAGTGCACGCAGAGACAGGTGTTGCTATGGTTTCAATCTGCAGTAGTAAAGGTCTCCAATACAAAAAATTATCGTCAATAATTAAATTGCTAATCGCCACAGGAAGCGCACACCGTGTTAGGTTCCAAATGATGTTTTCATGCTTTCTTAACTTATTCTCTGGTGACAAATTTTGATCAACTTCTTTCTCTTTCTAGGGGTTAGACCACAAAATATCCCATCTGCTCTCATCACCTTTGGAGCATAATGGCCTTATAAGTCTAACAATAAGGTAGGTAGATACTCAATGGTGGTATTTGGTTTCTGCCATAAGCGTAGAAGGAAATGTATCATTTTGCAGGCCTTTAAAAGGTGGGTTTTTTCCTACTTATGTAATTGAACAAATATTTATTGAATGAATGCTATGTGCCTGATGATACAGAGCTATAAGACACAGAAGATACAGTTCTTTTCTAGAAGTTTATCAGTTAGCAAGGGACACTGGCAAGCAGGCAAGAATTCAATATGTAGAAATTCACCGGTTGCTTGTGGAAAGGACTTGGGAGGACAACCCAATATTATAGCGGCTTATTTTAATATTTAAAAATAAAATGCTTAAATACTCTCCATATAGGAAAACAAATTCATCAATACCTAGAGAATAATTTTAAGTAAATGAACAAAAACTCAAACTGTGACTGCCTAATGCAATGTGTAAAATACACTGAGTGGCCAGATCATTATGATCTCTGAACGCATAATAATCTGGTCACTCAGTGTACTTCTCTTAAGGATCTCATTTATTTGATATCAAAGATACTGTAAATCATGTACCTGATCAGATTTCCCCTTTGCACTGGCTGATAGAAAGCTCAGGGCAAATAGGTGGTTGATTGCCAGCAAAAGTCCAGAATACTTTGGGTACCCATCTGAGATACAGATACACTGAGTGGCTTGATTATTATGTGTTCAGAAATCATAATAATCTGGCCACTCAGTGTATATATTTTATAATAGCTGAGGAGACTGATCACTTTTTTATAAGTTAAAGCACAATAGATTTTTTCCCCAGAAATTTTGTATCCTTAAAATTCTATAATATGAACAATGTAAATAAAATAGTCATATTTTAAAATCCTATACAATAAAACCCTAATATGCAAATCAACCGAACAATGGAATGACCACTTGCTATGACGTGTACTGACCACCAGGGGACAGATGCTCTATGCAGGAGCCGCCCCTGGTGGTCAGTGCGCTCCCATAGGGGAGTGCTGCTCAGCCGGAAGCCAGGCTCACAGCAGTGCTAAGGACCTCTCGGGGGATGTCTGACTGCCCTGCAAGAGGGTACAGGCCAGGCTGAGGGACACCCTCCCCCGTCCCAGTGCATGAATGTGGTGCACTGGGACTCGAGTATGACTATAATAATGATTGTAATATTGCTATATGAAATGAATATAAGTGGCTAATTTGCTACATCTTATATAAATGCTTAAAATATGGACTAATTAGGAAATATACTCAGAAATTCCTCCATAGATTAGTCATGAAAAGCAAACAAAAAGATTTTGATATAATATGTAAAGTATTAAAATACTGTAAGTGAATTGTTTTCCATAATTGATCATAGATACACAAATAAATCTCACTAGTGTGGTGCATATTTTAAGTCCCAAAGTTAACCACTTTTAGTGTTCTGTTTGTCCTTATGTAGGTGTGTTTGTGATTTATTTGTAAGGAACAGAGATTTATTCAGGTTTCCTCTTACATGGAATCCTATAAAAATAAGAAAAACTAGAATTTTAGCCAATCATCAAGGAAAGCCAACCAACCAACTGTTTTAAGTAAGAACAGGAAACCGTGAACAACCAGGCCTTGTGGCAAAAGGGATTGCCTTTGAGAGCCAATGCAATTCTCAAGTTACCGCATTGCCTTCTCTCCTTATCAGCCCATTCTTTAGTCAGCATCTCATTTCCAGCTATCTGGGCTTCCCTTGCTGTGTTTTCACTTCTGCTTCCGCCACCAATGAGCTATTCTGCGCGTTTCCCAACCCAGTCCCATCCGGGAGGACGATCTGATTAGTGTGGGTATCAGAATCGTGACTATGTGGGTATCAACATGTCACGCATGCTCTCTCAGGAGCCCGTGGGTGCCTTGGAGTTTGCTGCCCTCCCCAGTGAAATCGCCGTGGCCCAGACGGCAGGGTCCGGTGGCGGAAAGTTCGACCACCTATGACTGAGCTGCCACCTGGAGGCCTCTGGGAAGACCTTCACTGAAGGAATAGCACTTGCCTCTGACACGTGCAGTGTGTGACCCAGCTGCTCTGCCGCGTGCTGACATGAGCACTCTTCCTGCCACAAGCTGGATTCTCCTCAACGTGCTTCAGCTTTCTCTGGAAACATGAGAAGCATGTAGACCCATGGTTGCCAAACTGTGGCTCGCGAGCCACATGCGGCTCTTTGGCCCCTTGAGTGTGGCTCTTCCACAAAATACCACGGCCTGGGAGAGTCTATTTTGAAGAAGTGGAGTTAGAAGTTTAAGTTTAAAAAATGTGGCTCTCAAAAGAAATTGCAGTCATTGTACTGTTAATGTTTGGCTCTGTTGAGTAATGAATTTGCCTACCACTGGTGTAGACAACATGGAACAGCAGAAGCACATGTGTTGTTTTGCAGTAGACAAGAACATTTTAAACAATCCTCAGCATCAGGTGTCATAGAAAGTAGAAGAAATACAAATAGGACTTAAGGAGCTAGGGATGTTCCAGGTGAAGCTTTATCAAGACAAAATGAAACAGTTAGCTACCTCACTGAGTGAACTGGAAGCAGAGGTCAAGAACGGTGCACTCCATCAATGTGTCAGTTAGCCAGCATTCCATCGTCGCCAGGAGTTGTGATTTTACATACCTATCCCATAGAATGGATATACCATAAAGGTACAGAGTCGTGTCGCTTACTATTAATAATTTTAAATGTTACTGGCCCGTTTGTTAACAGTTACTGACTGCTTATTATGTGTTACCTAGAAAATGATGTATCAAGTTATTTTGGTAAGGTAACTTGTCAAACAATAACCCAACCCAAAGAGTTAACAAATCTCAATTATCCTCACTCACAGATGAGGACACTAGGTCACAGAGGGGTTTAATTATTTGCTCAAGGTCCATTCACAGCGGCTGAGTGTTGGGGCCAGGATTTGGTGACAGGCAGACTGGGTCTAGAATCCATCCTCTTCATGGTCACTGTTTTATACTAGGTCCTAGAGAGAAATGTCTAAAGGGATAGAATATTCTGACTTTGGAGGAAAATTTAGCTTTCCTGTATGCTTCTTCTTAGGAAATAAATTTTTCTTTCTACTTTTAAAGGTCTAGGTCAGTGGTTGGCAAACTCATTAGTCAACAGAGCCAAATATCAACAGTACAACGATTGAAATTTCTTTTGAGAGCCAAATTTTTTAAACTTAAATTTCTTCTATAATGCTCACCCAGGCCATGGTATTTTGTGGAAGAGCCACACTCAAGGGGCCAAAGAGCTGCATGTGGCTCACGAGCCACGGTTTGCCGACCACTTATCTAGGTGATAAAATTTCAGGAATAAGAAAGGAAACTTCACCCTGGCCAGGTGGCTCAGTTGGTTGGAGCACTGTCCAGTACATGGAGGGCTCAATTCTTGGTTAGGGCACATACCTAAGTGTGGGCACATACAGGAGGCAACCAATCAACATTTCCCTCACTCTCTCTCTAGTCAATAAAAACACATCATTTGTTGATGATTAAAAAGAAGAGAAAAAGGAAGGAAAGGAAAGAAAAGAAAAGAAGGTTAAAAAGAAGGCAGAAACACTTAGGGAAGTTGATTTGATGATTGATTTTTAGGAAGAGTGGTTGGTCTGCCAATATTAAGACTGTTCCTGGTTTTCATACTCTTAGATGCATTATATACATTATACCATTTAAAGCATTTACCTTCAATTTTTTGCTACTCTCTACATGTCCACTAATTTTAACTGTTGTCTTTTTAAAAAGTTATCTCTTATACATAGGAATGCCTCTGTCTCACCTTGTCTTAGTACTATGGGATTCTCTGTTCCCCAACTTGCAGAGGGTAGCTGACTGGTTAAAGCCAGGCTAGGTCCATTTTGAGGTGTAGGAATTGGGGGAAGTAAGAGTGAGCAAAGTAGGTGTGTGTTCTGGGGGAGGATGAATCTATGTAGTTTTGGGATTCTTTGACAACTGGCTGCTTAATTACAATGTCAATGAGCCCTGTATCAGGCACCCTTATTTGGAAGCAAGGATAAAAGAAACTATCAAAGCCATCCATTTTTTTGTGACTCATCCTATCTAATAAAGGGGGAATATGCTAATTTATCCTCACACCATTGCAAAGACGGCAGCACCCACAGCCATAAGGGGGGGATATGCTAATTGACTGCCCTGCCCTCAAAGATGGCGGCGCCCAGTCCCCTCAGCCCTGCTGGAGGCATGCAGCAAGGCCAGCCTGAGGTACAGGCAAGCCCTTGGGTAGCATCTACCCAGCCACCCAGGGCCTCCCGAGGCTCAGGTAATCAGGGCCGGCTGAGGCTTGCACTGCCGGCAGTGGCAGCAGCAGAGTGTGATGGGGCATTGCCTTCCCCTGATTGCCAGGTTGTCTCCTGCCCCTGAGGGCTCCCAGACTGTGAGAGGGGGCAGGCCGGGCTGAGGGACCCCCCTCCAGTGCATGAATTTTTATGAACTGGGCCTCTAGTTTTACTATAAAAACCCTGCCTTTTTGTAGGGTTAAAAGAACTCTCTCTTTTTTTAAGTTTTAATTTTTTTTTTTATTGATTTCAGATGGGAAGGGGAAGGGATAGAGAAATAAAAACATCAACAATGAGAGAGACTCCTCAATCTACTGCCTCCTGCCCTGGGGATCGAGCCTGCAACCCAGGCATGTGCCTTGACCCAGAATCCAACTGTGACCTCCTGGCTCAGAGGTCTGTGCTCAACCCCTGAGCCACACAGGCTGGGCAAGACCTCTCATGTCACTGCTGGAATACTGGGTGTCAGAACACATTCTCCAGCAACACTAACTCAGACACAAACTAGAACCTGACTACTTGGGCCTGGAATTTTGTCCCAACACCTTTTTGAAATCCGATGCTCTGAGGGGTGACATCTTTCTCCACTCATGGTTTTCACGAGAAGGGACTTTCCTGAAATGCACCCCAAAAAACAGACATGGAGGGATACAAAAGAGAAGGGGTTTTCCCTGATGAGAGGGGTTTTTCCCTAAATGCAACCCCAAAAAACAGAGCTGGAAGGATACAAAAATAGCACCTTGGTTTCTGCCATAATTTTTCCTTTATCATATTTCTTTCTCTTTCTTCTCTCTCCTGTCCCAGATGATTTCTCATCCTGAAAATGGACTTCAGGCTCATCAAGTTCAAAAGCAGTGTGTCTTCAATCAGTTTTTGTCATGTGTCCCACCTACATTGTACCACCTACAAGTATTCCAGTGACCGAGATCTGTTCCCAGCTTACCTTCAACACTAAGATTATGGCCAAAACCGGTTTGGCTCAGTGGTAGAGCATCGGTCTGCAGACTGAAGGGTCCCAGGTTCGATTCCGGTCAAGGGCATGTACATTGGTTGTGGGCACATCCCCGGTAGGGGGTGTGCAAGAGGCAGCTGGTCGATGTTTCTCTCTCATCGACGTTTCTAGCTCTCTATTTCTCTCCCTTCCTCTCTGTAAAATATCAATAAAATATATTTTTAAAAAAGATTATGTCTAGCTTCATGCTTTTTGTACAGATATATTCTAAACTTAAAGAAAAATAAAGCAAGTCACACCGAAGAATTTTTCATTAGAATAGAATTATGTGTGCTGATTTAAAACCTTTCCATGAAATCAATACTGCAGGATACAGTGAAAGGCAAGACATTTATCTTTTTGAATTAGCAAGTGGACCGTGTTTTGTCTTAAAGAGGGGACATTGCTTTGTAAAGCGTATTTTGTTCGTTTGTTGGGTACTCTGTTTACTTAAACTCTAGTTTAAATTATTTATGGTGATGCTTTATACCTGACTTTATAGTCTGAATAAAAGGAGGCCTCAATGATGTTCTCTGCTATTAACTCTTTGCTAAGAAGCATTCATGATCGCTATTATCCGAGAGGCTTTCCCAGAATAAGGAAAAGAATTAGCATGCTTTTAGCATACATTATACATACTGAATTCAGTGCTAAGGAATATGAATCTCTCTACACAGCCCACGGAAATTCTGTTCTATTTTGTTATTTTATTCTTTGAGAAACGATGTATCTGTTTTCTGATGCGCAAGGTGTTTTGTGGATAACGCTCGCTCATTAGGGTTAATGGCATTAAGATGCAAAAATCTCTCCTGCTTTGTGAGAAGAGCAGGCCCCATAATATATCCAGGAGGAATACTCTGAAACCTTCATAAAACATTTATATCATTTGGATAAAAAAAAAAAGAAGAAGAAGAAGAACAGAGCAACCTCCTTTAATAAAACATTTGCCCCTATTACACTGTGCTGCCCTGATCATTTTACTGAAGAGTCACACAATACATTTACATCACATGTACATTTTGCAAACAATGAGAGCACACCAATATCTCCATGTTAAAGAAAATTGCCTCTGCACAGTGAAAATGAGGGTTTTGGTAAAAACGTGCATGTTTCTCCATTGCCTGGTTTACATGTATGCCATTCCTAGTTTGGGTTCCATGGTCTCCAATGCCATGATAAAGAAGAGAAAGCTCATTTTTACTTAATTTTTTTCCATTAATTCATAATGGGAAAAAAGTAAATAAACACTCACAGAACAACCACACACTGAATTTATTTTGCAGTATGATTTTCGTTACATGTTAAATGTGACTTAGCTGAAATGTTAGCAATGCGAAAAAAATTTCAAATAATATTAAGTACTTTTTGGAGTCTCTAAATAAAAATAAAATTTGAAATATTACAGCAAACTGTATTACTGCATGTACATAGATGCATAATTTTTATAGATTCTGACAAAATATTTCTGGTCAGTTTTGGGTACAACAGTATTCAGTTAATATTTAAGTATCTTGAGCGAAATATTCCACTCTTCTTGAGGACACGTTAAAGTGTTAAACATCTATGTTCTCCACAAGTAAATAACACATTATATGGTTACATTATGACCAGATTATATCTATTAGTTACTGCTGTGTACCATGTAAATCTCTAGACTCCCCCTGGGAAATGAGAAAATCACTTCAGACTTCAATAACTAACCATCAGTTATTGCTCTGGGCAACAATAAAGCCGAATGCAATTACCTAAAGTGAAGTTAGCAGTGTAACAAATGAAACACAGATTTTTCTTCCTCTCCAAATAAACGTGGCATCTCCTCACCCCACACTATTGTGCGTTATAATGGGATCTTCTAAGCAGTGCATTGTCCGAGGAGTCTATTTGATATTTGAAATATATGGGATTAAAATTATTAAACTACTTTTCATGACTTACGGTAAGTTGGCTGGTGCTCCAAACAGCAACAGAATCGCCTAAATAAATAAGTAAATAAATAAAAGCCAGTGAGTTCCACAAAGTGGCAAAATGTAAGACATTTCTTTTGTATAATAGACTCATGTCTTTAAAAATATTGAGTTTTACCAATAAAAATGTTAAGACGTTTTACATGGTCTGTTTATGCAGCATAGTGACTAGCATGAAAAGTGATAAAAAAAAATCATTTTCAGAGTTAGCTATACCTGAGCTTCCATGGTTAAAGCATTTATTGAAACGGACATTAAAAGGGAAGACGTGGTTCCAAATAATTGCTCATTTATAAATTTTACTCAGACATTATTTTTTTTCCTATAGCCCCAGTTATCCCAAATTGATTTTTAATTTATTATTGGTATGCATTTCCTATTTGTCACAACAGAATGCAATTATGCTGAGAGAGATTTCCCAGTAGAAAGTTAATCGTGCTGTTTCACATTTTGTTTAACCATTTTTTATGGATAATTGTAGTCTGTGTTTTGGCATAGACCTTCCGAAACAGTAGAGGTCCTGGCAATTTGGCTGTTAGCATACATTTGGTGGTGAATATAGCCTTTCATTAGCTCTGTATTCAAATAGCACTGCCAAAGTATTTTTCATGTTCTTTGCTCATTTCTGTTTATAATAAATCCTTGGAAGCTTGAAGCTGACATCTGTTTTCTGAAGTAATCCTTTCTCTTTCCTCTATGGGCACATACTAACTTGTTATTGTAGGGCTGTTTATTAGAGTTGGGCTGCTAGCAATTATTATTATTAAAGAAAAATGGATTGTTTTGTAGGGGGGAAACACACAGGAAAACTGCATGAATGCTGTTACAAAAGGATATGTAAAAATTGGCACCTACACACACTGACAGCATCTGCTTAACTGCATATTTATATTCTGTAGTTTTATTATATGTTGAGTAATTTGAGGGATGTTTAATTTCATGGACCACACACAACTTGAGAATAAAATTCATGTAACAGAGTAAAATCTTTATTGAATTTGCTTGTCTGAAAACCCTCTGCTAATTCCTTTATCTCATTCCAATGGGTTCCTCTTTCTCTCTCCCCTTCCCAATCTCTCTTCCTCCAGTCCCTCTTCCTTTCATCACCATATATTGACCACTTACTGTACTGTGTTCCAAGCTCTGTAAGCTGACAAAGGCAGTTCAAAGGTCAGTAAGCTATGGTCCCTAACCACAAGAAGCTCACCATCTAACGAGGAAGACACATACACAAAATGTCCATTATTTTAAGTTAGTGAATAAAGTTTTAATTAGGATGTGTCGTGGCGCGCGCGCGCGCACACACACACACACACACACACACACAGATGGTAGTCATTTTAATGCATACAGTTCTAGTGCCCTTTGCCCTCTCACCAAAATTCTTGGCTCATGATGTACACAGGGTTTGATGGAAACATCCAATTACAAGAGTCCAAAATCAGTCTGTATTTCCTCCCACTCATTTCTTTCCCCTTTTTCATTGGTTTTTAGAGAGAGGGGGGCGGGGGAGAGAGGTCCATTTGTTGTCCCATTTAGTTATGCATTCATTGGTTGATTCTTGTATGTGCCCCGACCAGGGATTTTACCTGCCAACTTGGCGTATGCAGATGATGCTCCAACCATCTGAGCTACCTGGCCGGGGCCCTCCCACTCATTTTGGATTCCTATCTCCTTCCCCTGGCTTAGAATAAAATTCTCGCCTTAATAATAGTTCTGCTGTAGATATTTACCTGATCCCTCTCCAGATACTTTTCTGAAGGCTTACAAATACTTCCTCTCTCTCCCCTCAACTTTCCATCTACACTTTGCTCTTCTGCTCTTAGCATTGGCTTGTTTTTGGGTTTGAATGTATCTGCAGTTTCAAGTAGAAGGATAATTGGAAGAGAATGGGCTTTATATTCAGATTGAATTTGAATCCTAGCCCTTCTAATCAGTAGTGGGCTACTTGAGTCAAGTTTTCTATCCTCCTCTCAGTTCTCAGTTGCTTCATTGATCCATGGGGTTGTTTCCCACGATACAGATTTTGGAAAATGGTTTAATGATCCATCTTTGTAAAGTACAGCCCAGTGTTAGGCACATGGTAAATGCTTAATTGATGGTGTTGCTCTTTCTTCTTCTCCTCTTCTCTCCCACAACTTCTGTCCACACTAGACCTCCATTGCTAGAATCTCTACTACCCCATCCCTTCCACTGTACTTATATACTTACTTACAACTCACCTTATGCTACACATAAAATACCTGCCCGTTTCACAAAATAAAGATGTTTTTATATGGTAGTTTTCAAATTCCTTGACAGTCTTTGATGAATTATCAAGTACAGAAGTTTAAAAAGTATTGATTTAGTTTTATTTTCTGCCTTTTTACTGTGCTAACACTAACTCCTTAGAAATTTCCCAATCTCCATCAGTAGAATGCATTCTTATCTAACAACCTTATCCACCAATTGTCTTTCTTAAACCACATTTAAATACTCACAATGAAGCTTAAAACTATTTCTCTTTCTCACAACATTTTTATTATAACACTAAAAAATTAATAGAGAGATTAAAATTAATATGGGAAGGGAATTATATCAATATTAAGTAGGTTAAATATTTAATATTTGATTACATGATATAATTATTAATCATTCTTTATCTTACAAACTCCAATTTTTAACTGTGCTGAAGAGCTTTATTCGGTATCAAAGCATATCAGAGGCAAAAAGAAAACTAGTCTTCTGGCTTCTGTATTGAAATATATTGCTGTAATACATTCTTTAAATATGACAAAAGATAGATGGGCCCACAAAAGATTTGTTTTCAATTATTCTTATTTATAATTAGAGGCCCAATGCATTAAATTCGTGCCCAGAGTAAGCCTTCCTTCCCCAGGCTGCCAGCACTGGCTTCCCTCTGGCACCTGGGACCTGGGCTTCCCTTGCAGCCCTGGCTTTGGATATCTTATCTAATTAGCATGTTACACTTTTATTATTATAAATTATTTTCCATCATATCTTCCTTGTGGTGACATATACAAGATAGTTGGCCAGGAGAGAGGGTAGGGATGGTAACACAATGTTTAAAAATAAAAATACTAAAATCACAAATAATATTCTTTGTTAAAATAAATGTTTATTTTTAAATTAGAGTTAATATACAATACAGAAAGACCACTAAAATAGCTAAATCCCCTGATGAGCCTGATTTTAAAAATTATTAATAATTACAGGTATTCTCCTTGTCATCATTCTTTTTAGCTTCCCCACAACATTGTCCATGGACCTCTGTGTTTTATTTTTATCATCAGCACTTAAAACTGAAGAGCGCCTGCTCTGGTCAGTGCGCTCAGTGGTTAGAGCATTGGCCGGTGCACCAAAGGATCTCGGGTTCAAGTCCTGGTCAAGGGTGTGTACCTGGGTTGCAGGTTTGAACCCTGGCCACCTATTGGGGCTCATGCAAGAGACAACCAATTGATGT
The DNA here is from genome assembly GCA_963924515.1 of Vespertilio murinus. Lineage (NCBI taxonomy): Eukaryota > Metazoa > Chordata > Mammalia > Chiroptera > Vespertilionidae > Vespertilio > Vespertilio murinus. Next base: position 6,837,483 of record OZ004717.1, on the reverse strand, counting down.
GTTCCTCTCATTTCAATGTTTCTCTCTCTCTCTCCCCCTCCCTCCTGTCCTTCCTTCCACTTTCTAAAAATCAATGGAAAAATATAGTGGGGTGATGATTAACAACAACACTAAAAAAAAAAAAATACTATATAGCACCCTGTATATTTTGCTTTTTTCGGGGGTGGGAGGTATTGTCTGTCATACTGACTTCCAAAATCTAAACTCCATTAGGAGGAAATTTTGTTGTTGTTATTGTTCTCTGCTAACTCCTCTGGAGCCTTGTACAGTGCCTGGCATAAGAATTAAGTAAGCAGAAGAATTGAATAAATTTTAAATTTAATTTAAGTAACTTATTTCATTATAACTAATAACTAATGCAATGAGGAAATATTAATAATATTTTGAGGTAATAACTAATGCAATAAGGAAAGTGGGTTAGAAAAGAGACGCAGATGTTCTGGTTAATTTAATTTTGTTATTGACAAATAGAAGTTTCCAACATTTGAGAAAATCTTTATTTTTTAATTTTTATTTTTTTAAAATATGTTTTATTGATATTTCACAGAGAGGAAGAGAGAGGGATAGAGAGTTAGAAACATCGATGAGAGAGAATCATCGATCATCTGCCTCTTGCACACCCCCTATTGGGGATGTGCTTGCAACCAAGGTACATGCCCTTGACCGGAATTGAACCCGGGACCTTTCAGTCCACAGGCTGATGCTCTATCCACTGAGCCAGACCAGTTTCGGCGAGAAAATCTTTATGAAATATATTTAATTTTGTTGTTTTAATAAGCAATGTAAAAAGCATAATATCTGGTCTCTTTAGTAATTCCAGCATTATTTCAATCTTACCACATTTTGACCAATATTGAATATTGTTATACCAATATTCTATTTTTAACTTACGTTAATTTAAACATTATTTTTTGAGGTGTAATTATTTAGAAAGATGCAGGAAGACTACTTTGCAGTACTCATATTCCTATGACTAGCTGGCTAGTGTCCATTTTATAGACCAGCAAACTGTTTTCAGAACAACTTGCTGGGACAAGCTATTTCAGAAGGATCTGCTCAGTGGCAGAAATCCTTTATTCACTGTTTTCAGCTTGTTGTTGTTTTTTTCCACTCTTGATGGAGTTTTAGGATGTATTCCTGTGCATATTCAGCACAGTATTTTCTACTGGATGATTAACCAGATACCAAGGTGTCGAGTTCCAGAATTCTGAATGTATGCTTCAAACATCTGGAGCTATCCATATGGGAATGTACAGCTGTGTTTATTTCAATGATTACGCATTTACACGACTATAATACATTTATTTAAATGTGTAATCTCCTATATGTGAGAATATTTCAAACAAATGTATTTGCTGTACTTATTTAAGATGCAATTGAAAATAATTCAAATAAATAATTCACCACTTTTTATTTAATCTTACAGTATTTATTTATATAAGGTACTTCTTAATATATATTTATTTTTAGTATAAAGCCAAACATTTTTTAAAGAAACAATGGGGTTACAAGTCATACAAATAAAAAAAAATTTCAGGTAGAGGTATTCGTAGTTAAGCTTTCAGAGGAATTCGGAATGTTTCTTTTGCTCCAATAATTTCATAGTATGGTTAATATTTGAATCTCAAAGCGATTCTCCAAAGGTATTTTTGCTTTTCTTCCTTTCTTACTACCACTGTATCTAACAAGGTAAGCACTTCTGGGTTTTGGTTTAATATAGTTGGAAAAGGGTTTTACTATTTTACCTCCACACCCCCCAATCTGGTGATCACTAAGATAATCTCATTTAACTGCTTTTATTTCTGTGAGAGGAACTGGAGACCAGCAAATGATTTAGGAGGAGAGAAAAATAAACCTCTTACTCGATTCAATTCCTGGCCTTGATTTCAGAGAACCTTCTAGTTAGTCTACTTGTCCTTTTGTATAGTATTTCCTTTCTTAAGGCTTTTTTTTTTTTTTTTTTTTAAGCTATACTGAACTGGCCCAAAGGAAAGTGACATTTGAGCAAGAGAAAAGTTAAATTGGAAGTTGTATAAGTTTTTGAAATAATTTTAAATTCAATGTACCACAAGCATAAAAATAATGTCTGCAGGCACGTTTTCATTAGTTAAATTATTGAATGCATGTAACTTTTCTGAACCTCGGTTTCATCATTTATGGCCCGTGGGCAATACTATATCTCGTTGGGTGTTGTGAGGATGACATGAGCACAACGTATAAATTATTCCATTGTCACATGTTTTCCAATTGATTTTGTAAATGTCAAAGTGCATTCCTGGGCCTTCCTGTGAGCATCAGTTGTTGGTCACGTTTCAGGAATCACCCTTCCTGTGGTGATGCATCTTTATGGCTTGAACCGGCAAACGACATTGTTTCCTGAGAGCGTGCGTACGTGCATCCAGGATGCTCCCTGGAGACTGTGGATGGATTCTTTTCTATTTTTTAAATAAATCTTTATTGTTCTGATTATTACAATTGTCCCCCCCCAATAGCTCCCCTCCACCTGATTCCCCACCCCACCCCATGCCCTTACCCACTGCCACTGTCCTCATCCATAGGTGTAAGATTTTTGTTCAATCTCTTCCCACACCCCTCAGATCCCCTTCCCCCTGAGAATTGTCAGTCCACTCCCTTTCTGTGTCCCTGATTCTATTATATTCACCAGTCCATTCGGTTCATCAGATTTTTTATTCACTTGATTTTTAAATTCACTTATTGGTAGGTACCTTGTTTCCCCGAAAATAAGACAGTGTCTTATATTAATTTTTGCTCCCAAAGATGCGCTAGGTCATATTTTCAGGGGATGTCTTATTTCTCCATGAAGAAGAATACGGTACACATTTATGGTTAAATGAAAATAAAGGAAATTTATTACCTGTATACGGTACGGTAGCACAGTAGTTGTCAACACAAACCAGACAAACTGTGAATCTTACAGTATCAAGAATTTACTCATTTATTCAATGACAATCATGTCATCATCTTCTGGAACATCATCATAACAATCCAATTCCTGAATTTCCTGGTGAATTTCTTGTGACTCCATTTCTTTCAGAATCAGTGGACCAAATCTCTCATGTTTAGCATAGCGCTGTCTTTCAATGAGTACTTCTTGTCACGGTAGCCTGCTCGCAGTGCATTTGCCATGCAACTGTCAGTGATTTTCTCCCATGGATTCTTCCCCCAAGTCCCAACTTCTTGCAGTTTAGGTTTCACCAAGTTTCCACACTGATTTCTCTCCATTCACACAGCAGTGACGTCAGGACTCCGCATAACGTCCCTGGTTGCTAGACGCCAGTCGGGGCGGCCCTAGTGACCAGTTTACGGCAAATTAATGTTCATTCTGAGATGGAGCCTGGGGGCCTTATTTTCAGGGGGGGGGGGATGCCTTACATTTCACTCAGAAGGAAACCTGTAAGTAGGTCTTATTTTCGGAGGATGTCTTATTTTCGGGGAAACACTATATAAATTTGTTGTCAAAGTGGATGGATTCTGTGTGTGGGTGACAAGCATTCAGTAAATTGAAGGGGTGCGCTTTTGTGTTTTATTTTTTATATTTCGTCCTTATTTCATTGTATAGATTATATTTCTATTGATTTCAGAGAGGAAGGGAGAGTGAGAGAGAGAGAGAAACATCAAAGATGAGAGAGAATCATGGATTGTCTGCCTCCTGCACGCCACACACTGGGAATGGAGCCTGCAACCCAGGCAGGTGTCCTGAGGCCTGGCTCATAGGCCCATGCCTAACCCCTGAGCACCACGGGCTGGGCGGTGTCCTCATCTTAACCGCCCACACTGTGATTTCCAGGTCGGTGTCCGAACCCAGGGTTCATGTCCAAGGTGGGTCCAGGCCTCAGGGAGGATGTATTGGTGACCTCATGGATGGCCCGGAGGCGGGGGCGAGGCCGGCCAATCGGAACGCGGGCTGAGGCCTGGCCCCGCCCCCTCCCGGAGCCCCGCCCCCCGTACCGCGCTCCGGAGGGAAGAGTGCCGCAGGCCGCCCGCCCGCTCGTCCCGCCGCCGCCGCCGCCGCCGCCGCCGCCTCTCTGACAGGCCCCGGGCGCCGTCCGCCGCGGGTCCCGAAGTCCGCCGGCCCTCGCCTCGGCCGCGCTGAGGTGTGTGCGGGTGTGTCCGGCGAGGGCGACCTGGGAGGGAGGCGGGAGGCCCGGCCCGGAGCCTCGGGATCCGGGGCCGCAGGCGGCGCATCTCCTCCCCGGCGGGCCCCAGGCGTCTCAGGGCCCGTCTCCCCGCTCCCGGGGCGGCGCCGGGGCGGCCCGGGCCGAGGGGGGCTGTGGACGAGGAGGAGCCGGGCCCGGGGACACCCGGTGGGCGCTGCCGCGACGGAGGGGCCCACCGCGGTGGGAATAATAAGCTGCGCAGACCTGGGGGGGGCTGGGGTGGGCGTGGCCGCCGCGGTTGCTAAGCAACGCGCGGCTTCCGCCCGGCCTGCGTGGAGGGGCGGGGCCTGCCGGGCTCTGCAGCCTGGCCCCGCCCACCGCCCCAGCCAGGCCTGCAGGCAGCTGGCTCCTTTGTGCTGGCTGGTGACTGGCGTTGGTTTATTTCTATTTTTCAGTTCTCCGCGTTCTGTCGTTCAGACTCAGGCCTTCTTTTTCTTCTTCTTTTTTTTTTTTTGCCATTTTACGCCCCTCCACATTCTCCTCCCCACCCCCCGCTTCCTTTCTTTTTTCTTTTCTTTTTTTTAAAACAAATATATTTTATTGATTTTTTACAGAGAGGAAGGGAGAGAGAGAGAGAGCTAGAAACGTCAACGAGAGAGAAACATCGACCAGCTGCCTCTTGCACACCCGCCACCGGGGATGTGCCCGCAACCAAGGTGCATGCCCTTGACCGGAATCGAACCCCAGACCTTTCAGTCCGCAAACTGAGGCTCTACCACTGAGCCACACCGGTTTCGGCCCCGCTTCCTTTCTTAACAAGTATCTGCAGACCAGCAGGTGCAGAGAAGATCTGACGGGTGGTTTTGTTAGGGATGGGGGTGATAGGGGGGAGGGGAGGGTTCCTGGTGCTGGATGGACCCCTGAGCCCACAAGGTGCTGGTGGCCGTGTGGGTGGGTGGCTGGGAATAGGAGCAGAGGAGATCTGGTTTCTACTCTCCCCGATTCTTTTTCTTGCTGCTGCCCCTTTGTCTCAAAGAGCTCTTCAGGAAGCAGAGGCAACGCATTGTTGGACAGTAGATGTGTGATCTCCCCCCCCCCTTTCCTTTCCCACTGTGGGGAGGGGTGATGGCAGCGTTGGACTCCCCTTTTTTGCTTCATTTGGCCCAAGTTAAGTAATCAACTCTGAGGTGGTAACCACAGATAACTGTCTCTTCTTTGCCCACGTCACCTGGCCCCACGTGATTGGGCAGAATAAACATTCCCCGGAGAAAACCAAGGAGCTGGACGTCTTCCTTCTGCTAGGCTCACCATCTGCACGTCCCAGGAGGAAGCTTTTTCAGCTTGTCAGCACCGGGGAGGACTGGGGCCTAGAAATCAGGAAACGGGCCGGGTTGGGGGATGTTGGTCTTTGGGCCATAAACCGCGTGACGGTTATCTGTCCAGTCATCCAGGGAGGATGCTGATGTGCCCTTTGTTCCTATGGAAGGAGGAAAATGGATTGTGAAAGTTTTAAAGCATTCATCTACACAGATGTCAAGTGTTACTGATTACGCTTTTAACCTCTCCTTTTGTCTGTATCAGTGGTCGGCAAACTCATTAGCCCACAGAGCCAAATATCAACAGTGCAACGATTGACATTTCTTTGGAGAGCCACATTTTTTACACTTAACCTTCTTCTAACGCCACTTCTTCAACATAGACTCGCCCAGGCCGTGGTGTTGTGTGGAAGAGCCACACTCAAGGGGCCAAAGAGCCACATGTAGCTCGAGAGCCCCAGTTTGCCAACCACGGGTTTATATGATCTGAGTTTGCAAACACACGCGATTATGATCCATCTGCTTATAGTATTTTTCAGACTTCATCTCTGAGTTACTTAGAAATGGGGAAGCAACCCATTCGTCCCTCGGTGCGGTGGTTGATTAGTTGTGGGTCGGTAGCACCAGCAATGTTCCCCACGATACCTTCCCCGCCTAGCCATCGCTGGCTTTTTATTCAAGAACGTACATTCCCTGAAGTATGGGAGCAGAGTACTTTGTAACCCAATGACGAGTGATCTTTTTAGTGTCATGTACCACTTGGAGATGCCAAGGAAAGCTGTTGACTCTACTCTTAGAAAAAGACACAGTCCTCTTAGGAAAAGACACCATGTGGACAGTAAGTGGAAGCTGGATTAAGAACATGTGTTTCCTATCAACTTCTTAAAACGTAAGGAAGTTACTCTTTCCTTAACCCCGCTGAGAGACTGGGTAACTTATATCCAAAGCTCCTTTCTTCTCTCGGGTTTGTGAGGGAACAGGTGGAGCTTGCGGTATCAGTTTTGTTAGCCAGGAGCTGGTTGAACATAATGTTTTAGATGGGAGACCAGAGTGAGAACCAGCAACTCCGCCCTCTGCTGCCTCCACTCCCTGCTCAGGGCCTGGCCTTAGAGCAGCTGAGAGAAAATGTCATTGTGGGAACGGATCCCTTACCTAGGCTTCGCTCTGCATGGTTGGGGGGTGAGGGATGGGGGGAGAGAAAGAGAGAGAGAGAGCAAGCAAATGAGAGAGCAAACCTTTAGTGTTTGTAGGTTTATATTAGGTTATCTCTGCCTAGTGGGATATACGGACCAGTGGCTTTCTGCCACCAGTCTGACCGTTCTTACTGGGAGAGGTGAATGAGGAGTGGAAGGCCAGGACAGTGATCTGGTGCTCCAGTTTGCCCTCCTGGCTGGTTCCTCTGGGCCATTTGGAATATATGGAGGTGATCTTAAATGATAATAGTGTTTTTAAAAAAACTGTACTGGCTTTGAGTCCCAACAGTTTAGGGATGCTAAATATTTACGTAGAGATCCACCAACTCAAAGACTTTCCTTCTACTTCAAGGCCAAAATCATCTCTATTAAGGACCACAGGTCTTGTGGAAGTTCCTTCATGTAGAAGCATGAAGCTAGTCTTTCCTCCTAGAGTCCTCCCCCCCTCCCTCTCTACCCATACACACACACACATATCTATGTTTTTTAAATCAGTGTGAAGGTCTTAGTGAACATTCTGCTTAGAATATAGTTATTTTTATTCTTTCAGAATGGCTACAATGATAATTGAAAATAGTGATACACATTTTATCATATTGGATATCTTCAGAACACTTTTTATTTAACAGATAAGGATCATAAGCCTTAGAGCCAAGTTTTTAAATACATATCACATTCATTTAATCCTCTTGTCATCGATAGACATGTTGTCTGTTTACAATAGAGTGAGATAGATGTTGTTTTCATGAAAAGAAAAGGTAATTTCTTGGCTTACCTCTTAACTTTTGAAATGTGAAACTCCAATAATAGAAAGGTAATGCTCTGTACTGGGAGGTTTAACTATTACTGTTTTGTTGAATCAGAAGGTGGAGACAGTTTGATAAGTGATAGGATCTTGTCAGTTTTATGGTTTTCAAGCCACAGAACATGTAGAGCGACAGCAGGAATAAAAAGTGTGGCTCTTCTATAGTGGTATTATGTAGTGACATAGCTGCAAAAACAGCAGACCAGTTAAATGGAACAACTTAAAATGTAGGCAAAGACAAAAGGAAGATTGTTTAATCCAAAGAACATTTTTTACATACTTTGAATATTAAAAATTTAAATATGAGAGGATATAGAATAGTATACTATATGAATACTTATAGCAAAATCATTATTGTGTTTTACAGTTTATAACCTACTCCAGGTAGAAAGGACACTGGATTGGAAGTTTTAGACTTGGCGCCAGTGTAGATGTGTCCTTTTTGGTTTTTTTATGGACCCATGTTTCTATTTCTCTTGGGTATATGTCTAGGAGTGGAGTTGCTAGGTCATATGGCTGTTCTATTAATATTTTCTTTTTTGAGGAACTGCCATTTTCTAAAATGGCTGCACCATTTTACTTTCCCATGTCTGTATGAAGATTCCAGCTTCTCACATCTTCACCAGCCACTTCTTGGTTTCTCCGAGAGGTTTTGATTTTAATTTCTAATGACATATTGAGCATCTTTTCATGTGCTTATTGGCAAACCATATTTCTTTTTTGAATAAATGTGTGTTTAGATTCTTTGCCCAGCTTTTTATTGGGTTTTGTAGTGTTTTTACTATTGTGGAGTAAGAGTTCTTTGTATATTCTGAGTACCCTTATCAGATCTATGATCTGCAAATACTTTCTCCCATTCTGTGGCTTGTCTTTTCCTTTTTTTAAACAAATCATGTACAGCAGAGCACACAAGTGTTTTCCTCCCTAATTTGATGAAGTTAATTTTATCTATTTTTCACTTTTGTTGCTTGTGCTTTAGGTGTTGTGTCTATTAAACTATTGCCTAACCTAAGGTCATGAGATGTTACTACTATATTTGCTTCTAAGGCTTTTACTATGAAAGGCAGCCTTTGGATCTAGGTCTCTTTATTCTCTTTCTTTTTTCTTTCTTTTGAGTTGATACTTTGTGCTAAATTTTGTAGATGCTGTGAAGTAGGAGTTCAACTTCATTCTTTTGCAGCACATTTTAGAAAGAAACTATGCTTTTATATTCTGATACTTGACCTGGATTATCATCACTATTTAATATTAGTCTACAAATGATAAGCTATTATTTGATTATACGATTAGAATGAGTAAAACTTGTGCTTTCAAATATTTGGGGTCATGTTTTGAGTTGGTATTATTATTATTACATAGTGTTTGGGACCATTTAAATTTGATATTCAACTATCTGAGAGCAGATGTACCATAAACAAGACATAATTTCAGTGGCTGGCACATGATAGTTACTTAGTAAATATTCATTGAACAGATATGAGTAAATCATACATTGTTTGGTTATTTCCTTGTTGCTCTTTAAATGAACATTTAGTTTAAAAATTAACATACACTGTAAAGTTTATGTTTGAATAAATATAGTTATTTTTATAGCTCAACTCTGTACACATTACAATACAGAAAATAAATTTGTATCGATATCTTTACATTCATATCCACCTTTAAAATACTGTGGACGCATCTATCACTGCCTTTCAGATGTTTGCTATACAATGTACCATTTGTAAAGTATAGTGTGCAAAAATAACATTACTATTTATTATAGTAGAAAGGGGTCTTCACTTAAATAAACTTAAATAGGGCTTTCTCTTCTAGCGCTTCTCAAAGCCTCTTTATGAAAGTGCGTCTTGTGGAAAAAGGGGCCTGTTATGCAGCATTTTCCAAGTATATTTGGCCGTAGTAACTTAATTCAATTGAACACGGATCAGAAGTAGCACACCTTAAAAGAGCTTTTGGAAAATGCTACCACGGTGATTTTATTTTGTGGACAATTAGGGGACTGCAGATGACCCGTCTAATGTCCGTGTTGCATTTTGAATTCCAGTGAGAGAAGGCAGCTAAGAGTAGTGTCCTGGGTATCTGGAGGCGAACTTGCGAGGAATGGGAGGGCAGCTTCCTCCTTAGAATCCTGCCTGTGGACACACCTTCCCCTGGCGGCTCCCGCGGCGCAGACCCGGCAGCGCCAGCCGCCCAGCGCAAGGTGTGTCCGTTTGCTTTACGTCTGGCAAAAGGTCTTTGGACTCGTGGTTTGTTTTATTTGGCTTCGTTTTTCTTGTTTTGGTTTGTTTGCTTCTGGCAGGGAACCTGGGTTCAGAATGTTGTCGTTTTCTTATGAAAAGCAGTACAACAATGTGGAAATGATTTTACTTGTATTATTTTGTGGTCTTTGGCCATAAGAAGAGATGAAATACTGCCATTTGTGACAACATAGATGGATCTTGAGAATAGCATGCTAAGCAAAATAAAGCAGAGCAAAAACGTGGAACCATCACATTTCCCTCCTGTGGATGGAAACCTGAAGGCAGCAGTGAGTCAACAGGAAACACAAACAAAAGCTCCCGGACAGGACGGAGTGGTGGTTGCCAGAGGGAAGGGGGTGTGGTAAAGGGTAAGGGGCCGAATATATGATAACAGAAGACGATTTGACTTTGGGTGGTGGGCACACAGTGCAGTATTGATATTTTCAGAAATGTATTATAAATCCCTATGTAATCTCATTAGCCAATGCTACCCCAATAAATTTAATTTAAAAAAGGTGACAGAACCAGAGAGAAAAAGAGTTAATTAGGTTCATATTCTCATAAAACCAAGTTTGTGGTAATATATTATAACTCAAATTGTTTTTATTTTTTTACTAGAGGCCCAGTGCATGAAAATTCGTGCCCTCGGAGGGGTCTCTCAGCCCAGCCTGCGCCCTCTCGCCCTCTCCCAGTCCAGGACTCCTCCGGGGATGTCCACCTGCCGGCTCAGGCCCACTGCCCAGGGGATCAGGCCTAAGCTGGCAGTCAGACATCCCTCTGGCAGCCTGGGAGCCCTGGGGGGATGTCTGACTAATGGCTTATAGGGAGCGGGCCTAAGCCGTTCGTAGGACATCCTTAGTGCTGCCTTGGAGGCAGGAGAGACTCCCACCACCACCGCTGCACTGGCCAGCCATGAGCTGGCTTCTGGCTGAGCGGCACTCCCCCTGTGGAAGCGCACTGACCACCAGGGGAAGCTCCTACATTGAGCATCTGCCCCCTGGTGGTCAGTGCGCGTTATAGTGACCGGTCGTTCCTGGTCATTCATCTTAGGATGAATTTGCACATTACCCTTTTATTATATAGGATAATAATTAAGCAGAACATGGATGTTTAAGTTAACATAACTGTCTTATGGAGAATATTTTCTTAAAATTGAGTATCTACTCTATGCCATGTTGCTTGGATTCTTCAGTGAATGAGACAAAGATCCTCGTTCTTGTGTCACTACATTCTAGTGGAGGGAAGTTAGAAAATAAACAGTAGACTTAATGTGATATGAAAAAAAGCCTTTTACTTTTAACTAGTGGTTGATAGCTCTAAGGTAAAATAGCTTTTCTGTTGTAACAACGACAGTCTTAACTGTTCAGTCATTTGTAGTGCCTACATCAAATTACAAAAAAATATGAAATATTGATTGTTGTAAAATGGTTATTTTAAATAATTAATTTGAGATTAAATATTATTGACCATTACATTGAAGAAATCTTCTTCTTTCCTCCCTCATACACTGAAGTTTCAGCATTCCAAGAAGGCAACGAAATGTCATTTATCTTTTGTAAAAATAACATATATATAATCACAGGGCCTCGGTGGTCCATAGTTCAAACAGAATGAAATTGAATTAAAAAAATGTCCTAGGACATATTTTTCCGATGAAGGACACACTTAAGTGCACTATAAAATAACTGCAAATGCTCATGATTAAGTGATGTAACTGTGTAGTTGTGTCTGTTTGCAGTACGGAGGTGTGTGTGTGTGTGGGAGTGAGGAAGAGCGCTGGGGAGGAGGAGGGTGAAATATGCCCCGCTCCCTGCGTGCCTTTGTTTCAGGAGCTTTTCAGAGCCCCTGGAATGGAGAACACGGACTGAACAGTTTCATATATTTTTAAAATAGAGGATGTTATTTTTCTCTACCTTATGCTGCTTCTACTTTCTTGAAGCTGTCCAAGTGTTACCATACTGGATATTCCTTTATGCAGGCGTATCTAGCATGCTAGTCGGAACACTGTGTGTGTGTGTGTGTGTGTGTGTGTGTGTGTGTGTGTGGTTTTGGACTTAATTATTGAAGTAGTAATGATGTGGCAGAGAAAAAATTAAAATGTTCCATCACAAGGTCGTTAACAAAGAATGGGAAATAATTAAGGGCAAAAGAAGAAATTAGGTTTTAAGATAAATCCACTTTGTCGAGTGAGACGTAGGCATGATTTTTGCAGAGGGTAGACTCTGTCTTAAAGGAAGAGTCCAGTTCTGTGAGGAATAGTTTTTGTATTGAAGCACAGTGACATGAACATATTTGAATGGAATACAGTTTGGAAAAAGCAGATAGAAGAAAAGTCCCACAGTTGCAGTTAAATCATCAACAGCGGTGTGTATGGCACATGCCAGAGGGCGTCTTGGTCTCCGTTACTTCAGGCGGGTTTTTCATGGAGTAAGAGCTGTTTACTTTCAGGAAACCTCTTTTCTGTCGGAGGTAAACAGGACAGTTTTACAGTCAGGCCTCGGAGTCATCCGTAGCCTTTTTCCTGCACTCATTTTTAAATGCCTTATTTCAAACAGTGTTCTGGTTTATCGTTTTCATATGTTTTCCCTTTTAAAAAGAGGCAGATGGCATGAAAACTGGACTCCCTCATTTAAAGGGAGTGTTGATATTTATAACAGGCTTATCTCCAACAAGATTTATTTTTTTGCAGCTGTTTTAGGGTGGAAAGAAATATTGCATTAAAGCCGTGGTTTGTTTTTCTTTCTGTAGCTGGGGAGGTGGGGTTGTCAGAATGTGAAAGAGTGATGCTTGATTTTTAATGTGAACACAGTGTAAACAGGTTTTTCTTTTGCTTCTGTATGTGAGTTTTCCTGTGTGTATGCTGTTTTCTCACTGAGCTATTTCCTAGATATATCACACTTGAGAAATAATGTACTCATCATTTTCATCTTATCAGTGTATTCTAGGTATTGCAGGAGATTTTCATTAAGAGTCAGCCTATGTTATGAAATACACCACTTTCTAGCTTTCCATTTTGATAATTTAGTCATTTTCATTCTTCCCTGAGCATCTGTTTCATTGGGAAATTAACTTTTTCTGTTCTCTTATATAATTATATTATTTACTATAAGATATAATTTTCTTCTTTTTATTTTCTATTTTTTGCCTCTTTTTTTTATCACAAATGATGCTTTTTTTCCTCTGGATATATTTTAGAAATTTTATTGTATTATTTAACTGAAAATTAATTATACTTTATGCTCTAAACTTAATGCACGGAGGGAGCCATTTCTTTGGGCACAAGATAACACTAGGATGGATAGCACACATACTGTCTTTGTACTTATATGTTCTGTATATGCACTTACACATAAAACATTTTCCAGAGTATTTTTATAATAAATATATTGATTTATTTGAATCAATGTGAATAAATGTGATTATGGATTTATGTAGAGATAACTTATATAGCGTGCTTGTCAAATTAAATAAATTTTCACTATTTGCATAGACATTATCTTCCTGAATATGAAATACGATTATGTCAGACTTATATATTTTTCCTTTTTAATAATTGAAACAAAAAAAACCTATTATTTAAAAGTTTGTATTGCTTTTTAGCACTCACATCTAAATTATTTACAGAATCATCATGAAGACCAGAATGTTGCTTAAATCTGTGAAACCTACTGTTAGGTTTCTGGTGTATATCAGCTCCTATTGCCGCATAACAAATTACCATAAACCACGTGGCTTACAACGGCAACCACTTATTAAGCTCACAGTTTTATAGATCAGCAGGCCAACGTAATGTCTTCTGCTCAGCATCTTCCAGACCTGAAATCAAATGCCAACCAGGCTGTTCAAGGCTCTCTGGAAAAATCCACTTCTAAGCTCATGTGGTTGGTGGCTGGATTTATGTCCTTGTGGTTGTACGACTGGTGTCCTCATTTCCTCCCCGTCTGACTAGCCTTTCCCAGGCCACACGCATTTCTGGCAGTGTGGCCCCATCAGCAGCAGAGACTTTCTTGTGCATAATGTCCTTTTCACTTTGAATTTCTCTGATTTCTCTGACTCTGACCTCTAGGTTTAAAGGGCTGATATTAGATTAGTCCCACTTGGATAATATCCCTATTTTATCTTATTTCTTTAAATATGTTCTCTTTCCCACACTTACTATTGCTTAATTTCTTAAAAATTTTATTGGACTTATTGGGGTACCATTGGTAAATAAAATTATATAGGTTTTAGGTGTGCAGTTCTATAATACATTATGTGTATACTAGGCGCCCAGTGCATGAATTCGTGTACCTTTAGAGAAACTGTGGGCCACGGGGCTGCAGTGGACACGGGTGGGTCTCGGCCCATCCTCTGTGCCCCCCCTGGCCTTTCCTGCCATGGCCCCCAGTCCGTCTGCTGGCAGCGGGTGTGATTGGGGCTGACTCCATTAGCAGGTGTGAGCAGGGCTGTTGCTGGCAGCAGGTGCAAGCGGTGGATGTTGCCCTGCTCGCCCCTCAGGAGCAGGGGGAGGTGGAGAAGCCCTGATGGGGCGATCGGGGCCGGCAGCCGCCATTGCACCCACAGGTGGCGTTGAGCAATCGGGGAGCAGTATGGCAGCAGGTGTGAGTGCTGAGCAGGACCACGGCATGTGGGAGAATTTTCAATAACCAACAGTGGCTTGCCCCGATGACAGTGACCGGCACCCCGCCTTGGTCTTGTGCCTCCCCACTCACCTGCTCCACCATCCTGCCGCGGTCAACACCCGCCATGTTCCGCACATGCCCCCTGGTGGTCAGTACACGTCATAGCAACCAGTTGTCTGTTCCTCTGTTCAGTCTATTTGCATATTAGGGTTTTATATATATATATATATATATATATATATATATATATATATATATATATAAATATAGATTGTATTGTGTATTCACCACCCAAAGTCAAGTCTCCTTCCATCACCATTTACATCCCCTTTATCCTCTGCTACCTCCTTACCACCGTTCCCTCTGGTAATCACTGTACTGTTGTGTTGTCCATGTCTAGGAGGATTTTTCCCCCCTAATCTCTTTACCTTTTCACCCAACCCCCCAAACTCCCTTCTGAAAGCTGTCAGACTATTCTCTGTATTTATGCGTCTGTTTCTATTTTGTTTGTTTATTTTGCTCATTAGATGCCACATATAAGTGAAATCATATGGTATTTGTCTTTCTCTGACTGGCTTATTTCACTTAGCGTAATACCCTCCAGGGCCATCCAGGCTATTGCAAAAGGGAAGATTTTCTTCTTTTTTGTGGCTGAGTAGAACTCTGTTGTCTAAATGTACCACAGCTTTTTTATCAACTCATCTGATGGGCACTCGGCTGCTTCCAAATCTTGACTGTTGTAAATAACGCTGCAGTGAGCACAGGGGGGCATGTGTTCTTTTGAATCAGTGCTTCTGGTTTCTTTGGATATATTCCCAGAAATGGAATCTCTGGGTCATAAGGAAATGTCATTTTCTTCTCTTTTTTTTTTCTTTTTTTTTTTTTTTTTAAATAATGTATCAGAGTTTCAGTTGTTTTGAATCCTCCCAATCATTTTGTGTATAGTTAATCTTTACTTGGACCATTCTAGTGGGTGTGTAGTGATACCTAAATTTTAATTTTAATTTGCTTTTTGCTGATTACCAATGGTTTCAACAACTTTTAAATGTGCAAAACCAGTTTAAGAAAGGGTATTAAAAACAAAAACACTTTTTTTTCTAATTCTTCAACCGAGGACATGTTTATTAATTTATTTTGAGAAAGAGAGAAAAACATTGATGCAAGAGAGAAATATCAATCACCTCCCATATTTGCCCCATCAGGGGATTGAACATACAACCTCTTGGTGTCTGGGATGATAGTCCAAAAAACTGGACATCTACATGATACTGTAAAAAACTGAACCACCCAGCCAGGGCTAAACAAAAACACTTTTTAATCTTAAAAGTTCTAAAGAGTAGAAGGTTTTCATTAAATAAGAAATTATGATTGGATTTTAATATGCAATTTTAGATATTAAATAAAATTACTATCTCCTTCCTTTAAGTATGTGTTAAGCTTCAAAAATGTTAAAATCTCTGATGATTTAATCAAATTATTCCTACAGCAAAGTCCATAAATAATAAATACTTTCTTATTCATATTTTAGTCGTTTTAGGCATCAGAGCAAGTCAGTTCCTCAGGGAATGTAGTGTTCTTTGTAGAAGAAGGTGATGAGATGTCCTCTCCCAGGAATCAGACTGTGACAACAATCTTGGTATTGTACATGCTAATATAAATCTGTTATTCCCTCTCCACCTCCATCAGAGCACATTTTAAATTGTGCTGGTGCTGTATGCAAATAGATGTCTTATTAGAAACAGGGGCTGTATGTGCTAATGTCTCCCTGGATTTCTTGGGCGTTTGCTATCTAACCATCAAAGCAATAGAGAAGAATGGTGATTACTGTAAGGCTTTGAAGAACAAAGAAAAGTCAGAATATTTTAGAGGTTGTAGATGTCCGAGGCACTGACAGTTGTCACCGTGCACATGAATGGGTATCTCTTTAGATCATTTAAAATAGCCTCGGTGTTTTTATTAGGAAAGTAAAATATTTTCTAACTTCTTGTGTTTGTTGTAGCTAATAAATTGTGGATCCTTTGTGCATGCCTGCATTCTCTAGGCACTTTCATCTTAAAATTTGGTAGAATGTAATTTTGCTCCAAGAATCCATAATAATAAAAGCGTAATATGCTAGTTAGCCCCGACAGCCAAACCACCTTCTGGACGTCATTCCGGACGTCCTTCTGGATGAAGCCAGGGCAGCAGGGGCCAAGGCAGAGGTGACCGCCACAGCAGGTGGGGGCCGAGGCAGAGGCGGTTAGGGGTGACCAGGCAGGCAGGCAGAATGGATAGGGGCGATCAGGCAGGCAGGCCAGTGGTTAGGGGCGATGAGGCAGGCAGGCAGCCAGCCAAGCAGTTAGGAGCCAGCAGTCCTAGATTGTGAGAGGATGCAGGTCGGGCTAAAGGGACACCCCCTGTCCCCCTTCCCGTGCATGAATTTCTTCCAACAGCTCCCTAGTAGGCTATAATAACTTCAAAGACAAGGTGAAGATTTTACATTTTTGACATTTTGATTAGGGATTACCAACCACTAAAAAAAATTAAAATTTGTTTCTCCTAAATAATTTCCTAGGTTGAAATTTTTTAAAAGTTTTAATAGTTACATAATATAAAATGTGTTTGTTCATAAATGATATGTCCTTATACAAATTTAGGTTCTTGAGATTTTTTTGGCTATACTTGTTTATTTAAAGTGCATTTTAAAATAAGTAAAACACAATTTACTTTGATGAAAAGATATTGTCTGTGGATCCCTTATTTTATTATTTATTGTGAGTAATAAATAAAATACTAACTCTGAATGTTATCTCTGGTAGGAATGATGGTTTAAATGAGCAGGCAGGAATTGGAGGAAGAATAGTGAGTGACTGTTTTAGTAGATTGTGTGAATAATTTTTAAAATTTAAGTTATCCTATAAAGGTGAAAGGCAAAACTAAATTGAAGATGAAGTAATGTTTTCTATGTTTTATTAATTTATCCTAACTTTTAAAATGAAGTGATATATTTTTTAGCCCCACACAATTAAAATTAAAATAACTTGACTCCTCTTTACAATTAAGAAATACAAAACACTGTGCAAATAGTTTCTACATGAATAAATATACATTTTGACATTTTTATGGTTTTTATATTAACAGTATTAATTTTTAATGTTCTGAATTATTAAAAGTGAGACTCTAGGGTTAGGTGATGTCCTAGCTTCATTTCTAGAACTTTAAGGATGTATTAGCCTGTATTTAATAACTACACAGTTTATGAGGAATGAAAATGTAATTTATTTGAATTTTGTCTTCCTTTGTATATTCTTAAATATTACTATAATATTAAATCTGAAGATTTTATGAAGAGAAAATGGATTTTTGCTGAGTTTATAATTTTTTAACACATGTAAACATTATTAATTGGGGGATGCCTTCTACTGTGGTAGGTGGGGATCATTGCTAACATTGCTCTGTGTGACCACATACATATGTGAACAGTACCGTTAGGTCTGAACGTATTCAAATGCATTTGGCATTTGAGAACCTTAATACTTAGTAGAACTATACCTTGACAATTACCTCAGTTTATATGGAGACATCTAAACATAACTGTTTTAATTAGGGTGATACTGCTTACTATAATTAATAGATACAAAAGAGGACAGAGGCCCATGTGCTACAGTTTGTTTCTTGTTCTCCTGTGGCATGAAAGAGGAAAGCAAGTTGGTTGAGTAGCCCTTTTCTCTGCAGTCACTCTGGAGCCAGGATGTACTGTCTGCCCTCTCCAACGCATGGTTTCCAGTGTCTCTCTGGAGGCCCCCTCCGTTTTAGCCAGATGAATGAGTAACACATGGAAAGTTCTTATAGGTTAGTTCTAGGAGTTGCAGACATTAGTTTACTCATATTTCATTGGCTGAAACTCAGTCACATGCCCACAACTCGCATCAAAAGAGGCTGGAAAATGTGGCCCAGTGTGCCCAGTAAACAAAAGAGAGAACGTGTACTCCATTGAGAACCCAGCAGTTTTCCCTGTAGTCCATCTTCCTTGTCATGAAATAGCCATGCACATCCTCCTTCCTGCCTTCCCAGAAGGGAAATCCTAAAGTTCCTGTCAAGGATCTAAAGCCAATGCAGTCTCCCCTCTCTAACTGTGATGCGGCTCCTTGAAGTTTACAGACTATGAAGTTTACCTACTCTTTTCCAGTCTCACCAATCTATATATATATATATATATATATATATATATATATATATATATATATATATATAAAAGGCTAATATGCTAAGTGTCCTTCCCTCCCTCTGGGTGATGACAGCACATAGCAATGCCTAGCAACAGCTAGCCTCCTTGCAGTTTCTTCATAGCCAAGTGCAAACATTTCACACTTGAACCAAATGCCCATGAAGCGTTTTCCGTACCTCATCTCATTTGATCCTCACAGAAGCCCTGGAGTGGGTAGATAGGAGACTCAGTGGAATCCTATTTTCTTTTCATTAGCTGGAAAACGGAGATTTAAAAAGCTTAGAAACTTGACCTGTCTGAGAAGAATTAAGAAATGGTGGACCTTGAAAATGACTTCAGGTTTTCTCACTGCCCAGAATGTAGTCAGACACTGCTGCAGTTACATATTTTACCCTTTGTTCTCCCTGCGTGATCTATAATAATATGTTTGGTGTTGATATTTACTGCTGTGCCGCTGACAATTACCTGAAAGAGAAGTTGGTTCACTGGGCTGGAATAAGTTTAGCTACATCAGAAAGCAGGTCTAATAAAGCAAGTTTAATATATATATATATATATATATATATATATATATATATATATATATATTCGTGCATGTGAAATACATATAAAGCTCTCACTGGTGCCACTCGCAAGCATGTGTTTCGATCTGTCATTGTTGATGGTGAATTTGGTTGAGACTTCTATTACAGAGAAAGGACGAGTAGCAATACTACAATATTTCTTCTAAGTAATTTCCTGGCAGTGTGCATGAATCCATGCGCCAGGCCACTAGCCCCCTAATAAATAATAGTAAAGCAGAGGATAATTGCATCTTCCCTCCCATAATCACTGCTGCTTTGGAAGAGAAGAATGGAAACTCACGGGAGTCCTTGATCCATCGTGATGCTGAAGCCTGCTGCACAGCAGACCACCAGGAAGGCCCGTTACACTGACGGTGGGAGTTATTAGCTTGTGTTATGGAACAGGGAGTTTGTTCAGCACCACAAGAACCAGACACAAAGCACGGCGAATTTCAGTGGAGAAATTAGAGCCACTTTATTTGCAGAGCTCTAAGCAAAGAGGATGGGAAAGCTGTGGCTCAAAAGCCTGAGCTTCCCAGTCCGGCATTCAAGTGAGTTTCTAGGGGGTTAAGGGGAGCAGGTATGTGGAAGTGATGGTGGGGAAAGGGGGGGTGGTTTTGTTTTTATCCTCACCCAAAGATATGCTTTTATTGATTTTATAGAAAGGAGTGGGGGGAGAGAGAGAATCGATGTGAGAGAGAAACATCCACTTCCTGTATGTGCCCTGACCAAGGATTGAATCTGCAATCTAGGTCTGTGTGCAGACCGGGAAATCGAACCCACAACCTTTTGGTATAGGGGACAATGCGCCAAAGAGTCAGCTGGACAGGGCTGGTGGGACAGGCTTTAGTGGGGAGTACCTGGGAGCTGAGCCATTTATGGTGAAGGCGCATCAGCACCCGCCTTCCTGGAAAGGGACCCTTTATTTCTGAAAGGGTTCCGGCGGTGGGGGTGGGGAGGGGATTGGGTGAGACTTTGGTTCCGCAATCAGAAAGGATATATGCACCCCTATGTTCATAGCAGCACAATTTACAATAGCTAGGATTTGGAAACAGCCTAGGTGCCCGTCAGCAGATGAATGGATCAGGAAACGATGGTACATCTACACGATGGAATACTATGCTGCCATAAAAAGGAAGGAATTCTCATCATTTGCAGTAACCTGGATGGAATTGGAGAGCATCATGCTGAGTGAAATAAGCCAGTCAATGAGAGAGAAACACCACATGACCTCACTCATTTATGGATATTAAAGAACATTATAAACTAATGAACAGAGAGATAGATATAGTGACAGTAAAGCAACAAGCAGACTGTCAAATGAGGGAGGGGAGGGAGATCTGGGGGAGATCAACCGAAGGACTGGTATGCATGCATATAAGTACAACCAACGAACACAGAACTCTGGGGAGGGAGGGCATGTATGGGAGGGGGGGCAATGGTAAGCTATGTACACAGATAATACCTTAATAAATTTTAAAAAAAGTCCTCTCCTCTGTGCATGCGTCGGATGCGTGACCTATGGCCTGGGTCTGCCGTCTGAAAAGCCACCCAGCTTCTTGTTAAATCAGAGGGGACCGTTTTGAGCCGGTTCTGTGTTTACACTCAGACCCTAATTCTGTCTTTTTCCTTAAGGGAAGTGTTCTTGTCTGTTGTTCTCCATGCTCTGCCTTCCGGATGGTCCTCCCTGGCCTGGTGTGCAGGTGCCACGGATGCGCGGTGTCTGCCTTGTGGAGGGCCGCCCTCTGCTGCTCCACGTTAGAGCCCAGGGACTGGTTTTCCACTCCCAGCTTTTTAAAGCAGAATTTCTGGTTTCCTTGTAAATCCGGCTTTCTCATATTTTAGTAGCCTTCTTGGCCTTCCTACTTTGTTCCACGTACCGGTAGTCACACTGCAACCTCTGCTTTAGACATGGTTCTCCTGTCTTCCTCCCTCTGTGCCTCAGGCCTTCTGCTCTCCCCCTGCCGCCCAGCAGGGGCCGCTACCAGGAGATCCGGAAGGAGAGGACAGGGCGAGGCAGGAACATCCTCACCCCACTCCTGTCTCTCCGTCTCTCTCTTTTTTAACTAAGAAGTCTTAATAGGCCTTTGTTCTTCAACACCTTCTCCACTTTTATTTATTACCATTTGGCTTCTCCGGCCTTGTTAGTCCCAAGTTCACCCCGTTCTCAGTGGAGCACTGTGGTGGGAAGCAGGTTAGACCTGCCCCCCAGCCCGGGCTGACCCAGGTCCTGTGGCCTGCAGATGTGCTCTTGGGGTTTGTCTGCGGCTCATTTCCATTCTAGCCAATTAGATGGGGAAGGAAAACTCAGGACTCTAGGAGGGAGATCGTTAATGCTCAGGCCTGCAAGTGACACACCCCTTCCATTCACACTCTGTTTATTACAACAACTCAGTTACAGGTTTGAACTGAGGTGAGGATACAGTTAGCTCTGTGCCAGGAAAAAAAGGAGACCATGGATTTTGGAGAGTAGCTTGTCTCTGCCACAATATTTAAACTCCATAAAAATAGCCGAGGTTGGTTTGGCTCAGTGGTAGAGCGTCGGTCTGCGGACTGAAAGGTCCCGGGTTCGATTCCGGTCAAGGGCATGTACCTTGGTTGCGGGCACATCCCCGGTGGGGGGTGTGCAAGAGGCAGCTGGTCGATGTTTCTCTGTCATCGACATTTCTGGCTCTCTATCTCTCTCCCTTCCTCTCTGTAAAATATCAATAAAATATATATTTAAACTCCATAAAAATAATAGGATTTGAAAGCTATGTGGTAGATTGAATCAAACAGGGCTTATAATGAAGTAAGGGTAAGAATATTAGTAAACCGTTGTAGTTTAAACTGTTTACTGAAGGGAGGCAGAACTAGAATTCAAATTCATGTACTTTTGTTACCTGTGTCATGTTTTATCAAATAAAATTTAAGTACCTGGGATTCAAGCTTTAGCCTTGCTGTGGGGCATAGTAGGTAACGGGAAAGAATCACACTGTCCAGAGCATGCCTACAGCTGCAGACCACGTGAATCAATGCAGTACCGCACTGTTTTCACCTTTACGGACAGTGCCCCCTCTGTGTGGCTTAATGAGCATCGACAGTTCTTGATAAAACGAGTGTTGCCAAGAACAAATGATTGGGACATTCAGTTATCAGCAATTGTATCCTTGATAATGTATTTGAAATAATTTTGTGTTCTTTATTAACATCTAATGGGAATAAGTCAAAATCACTTTTACCCATTGCTCTAAAAATGAATCTTATGGAATAAATTATTCCTGAAATTTGTGGACAGTGCTTTTGATTTTTTAGGATTTCATCATCATTTATTTTTTTTCTTTGCAGAAGGCAGTTTGGAGATCAAAGATGGTTAGAAAAGATGGCTTCGTTTTTCCTGTTGATCAGTACAGAAAGCAAATTGGTAAGCAGTAAGTTTTTCCTTGATACATTTCTGCAAGTTAAGATACAGAAAAAAAAAGCAATTATATGTTGTAGTAAGAAAATAACTTTCCTCTAATACATATAACATACAGAATATGGCTAATGAAAGACTGTATAGAGTTTTTAAGGAGCAAAAATGTGCACTCCTGCCTACCAAAGGAGAAATACATTTTATGTAACTATAATTTTTTTCAAAGCTTTTATAGTTCTTATTAATTTAATAAAAGCAAAAAATATATTTATTCTTAAGGCTAGAAGCTTTTATATAGGCAGTGTTTTTAATATTATCATATATTAAACCATTTTTATCCATGTAACAACTTGTAATTCTCTTGTTCATTAATGGTAATAATTTGATAACTTCCAAATTCTCCATTAAACCTCTACCTTAGTAGAATGGTGGACTGCCACTCATCGGACTAGGAAGATAAGAAGCTTATCTGTTTTAGACTGTACTCTATGTAGGATTTTCTACACATTCTTTTCAAGGATGTGTGGAGTATTTATAAAAAATTACTTTCATACTGGTTACAAACCAAGACCCCCAATTTTAAGAATCAATATACTGCTGAAACCGGTTTGGCTCAGTGGATAGAGCATCAGCCTGTGGACTTAAAGGTCCCAGGTTCGATTCCGGTCAAGGGCATGTACCTTGGTTGCGGGCACATCCCCAGTAGGGGGTGTGCAGGAGGCAGCTGATCGATGATTCTCTCTCATCGATGTTTCTCTCTATCCCTCTCTCTTCCTTTCTGTAAAAAATCAATAAAATATATATTTTTAAAAAGAATCAACATACTACAGCCACAACTCTGAACAAATTGTGATAAACTAATAGAAGCAAAAAAGGTAATGTCTTACTAATTCCCACTCTCTTTCATATTTCTTCCTATTCCGCTTTTTTTTTAATTAAAAAAAGTTAATAAAAAAAACTTCAAAATAACTGTCGGATAAACAAGAGGTTGCAATGTGAAAATTTTTGGCTAAATGCAAAATAAACGTTGATATCTTTTATACCGTCTTCAACTTAGCTACATTTCCCTGTGTACATAATAAGTTGTTGCTTGGTTAGCATTTTTAAAAAATATATATATTTTTCATTGATTTTTTACAGAGAGGAAGAGAGAGTGGTAGAGAGTTAGAAACATCGATGAGAGAGAATCATCAATCAGCTGCCTCCTACACTACCCCTACTGGGGATGTGCCCACAACCAAGGTACATGCTCTTGACCGGAATCGAACCTGGGACCTTTCAGTCCGCAGGCCGACGCTCTATCCACTGAGCCAAACCGGTTTCGGCTTGGTTAGCATTTTTAATATGATTATTTTGGAAAATAATTTATATCTCATGAGCAACTTGTTGCTTTACCTTTGTAGCAAACTAAAGCATGGTGCTTGTTTCTTAGTACTTAGTGTGGTATTAAGTGAGGGTGTATCCTTTGCAATGGATGACTAATATTAAGCTGTTCTGACCAAGCATTGAAAATGTATTAATTTGAGTTGCTTCTATAACATAATATTAAAAAGTTTGCATGAGATTTTTATTTATAAGTGTTAATTTACCAGCTTCCTCTCATCTGCCCAGGTATTTCTAAATAAGTTTGAGAAAAATAATTTTTGCAGGTCTTCTATAGGTAACACCCCCCCCCCTTTTATTTTAAGTGAGTATGTGGCATCATTTTGTATGTCTTGCTGACAATAAAAGTACACTATGAATTTTTTATTGTGTTTCTGGTTTTATTATTATTATTATTTTTAATATATATTTTATTGATTTTTCACAGAGAGGAAGGTAGAGGGACAAAGAGAAACATGGACGAGAGAGAAACATCGACCAGCTGCCTCTTGCACATCCCCCACTGGGGATGTGCCCGCAACCAAGGTACATGCCCTTGACCGGAATTGAACCCGGGACCCTTCAGTCCGCAGACCGACGCTCTATACACTGAGCCAAACCGGTTTCGGCTGGTTTTATTATTTTTATCAACTTGCCTAACATTTTCATTATTTTCTGCCTGTGACCATGCCATTTATGATTTTATTCATCTTGTAACTATCCAAAAGCAGGCCCTTTGTTTATTGACAAAACTACATAGAGTTTGCTATAGAACTCCATAAGAAAAACTATTGACCCTTGCTTCTGTAATGAGTTTTCTACAGTTATTTTTAGTGCTTATTTGTTTATTTTAATATAATTTTATTGATTTCAGAGAGGAAGGGAAAGGTAGAGAGAGTTAGAATCATCAATGATGAGAGGGATTGAGCCCACAATCAGGCCACGTGCCCTGACTGGGAATTGAACCCTAACGTTCTGGTTCATAGGTTGATACTCAACCACTGAGCCACAACGGCTGGGCTATTTGTAGTTTTTAATGTAGTAACTAAAATTGTATTCATATGGCAGTTGACTAATTACTTTATATGCCAAATTGTACTGCCCTTTCATAAGTAATTTTGGTAACATGAAAAACTTAGATGCCAAATAGTGTTTTGCTTTTTCAGGAAGGGGGTGGGATTTGGAGCAGTTGATGGGAAACTATTCTAAAAATGTTGCGAAGGGAATATAAAAGTTTTTACTGTCGATTTCCAAATTTTATTTTTTTTCTCAATATTTATGGCATCCTGTAAATAACTTACCTTCCAGTAATTTCTTTGAGCAATTACATTTAGACTGCAATTTTTTTTCAAATATTTTGACTCATCGCTGCTTTTCTATTGTATCTTAATTGGTGTGGTCTATATAAATGGACAATAAATTATATATCTCTGTTTTAGTGAGCAGGCGGTGAACAGAACTTGGTATTCATCCCAAACAGAATTACGATCGAATGTATTTGCAAGATTAAGGCACTGAGTTTACTTTGTCCTGATTAAAGGCAATTAAAGATTCCCAGACACAAATGAAAGACAATGAATTGAGGAGTAAGTGTAGGAAGGAGCAAGTCCATTTGCAGGTGAAGAGACGTGCCTTTGAAGCAGAACCAGCTGTATTTTCATCGAAAGAATAACAGTTTAGGAAGCTTTTCTGCTTGTGCTTGCTTGATAGCATAATGTACTCCTAAGCAGCTTATGTAGTATTCAGAAAATAACCGTGCATTAATTTTTAAAGCAGCTAAGGCAGGGGAAGAGCACTCCTGCCACAGGACGATAATGAGTGTGGTTAGCATAAAGCCCGCTGACGAGAAGGCAAAAGATGGCCTTCTGAAAGATGAACATTTATAGAACAATAACCAGATGCTCACATGATGGTGAACGTAGGCAGCAATACCAACCGAGGGCAAAGTACGGTCTTATATGTGGGCCAAGCTAAGGAACCGAAAAGCAAATTCAAAAAGCAATTAAGTAATCTATTTTTTTCATTAAGCAGCGGCATAGGTGTAAGTGAGTATTGCATTAAATATCCAATAATGACGTAAGCATAGGTTTTTACTTTGTATCAGATAGAGCATATAAATTATCCTGTCCTTTTCTAAGTATAACATACGGATCGTAAGTGATAATAGTAAGGTGGAAACTTATTTATGATCTTTATTAACTGTATGCTTTTGTAGCTACTTGTGGTTCTTTATAGAAACAGTGCCTGTGCTAAAGTTAAATATATTAACTGCACTGAATCAGAAAGGACTTTGAACACAGATAATGCCTACTTATTAGAAATTATTACTGAAAATGGCATGCTAAAATATTGTTTGAAAAGCAGATTCTACAGAGAATGTCTGCAAAGCATATATAAATAAAAATTATGACCATGGGAAGTATCATCTTTGCTATAAAAAAATCCAGGCATAATCTGAAAGTTCTTATGCATCCGTGTTTTCTTTTTAGTTATGATTTTGCTTTTAGTTGATTCTCATACTCTCTGTTTAGGACCTGAAGCTGAAAATTCTGTTGATTATGTACAATGAGTTTCCAAGTAGATCTTTTCGATCTATGTTTAACAGGGATAATTAGAGACACACTACTTTGATTTGTTAAAGTTGGTTGCAGTTGGAACTAGACACATTGTCTTAGTCTTCTGTAATTGGAAGAACCTTGTGTAGATTTTCTAAATATACTTAGGAGAAGGTGGGGCCTTCTGTATGATATATATATATATATATATATATATATATATATATATATATATTACAATCATGAACATATGGCATCTTTTATTTTTTTTAATCCTTATGAGGTTATATATTTTTATTGATTTTAGGAAGAGAGGAAGGAAGAAGGAGAGGGAGAAGAAGAGAAAGGGAGGGCGGGAGGGAATGAGATGGGGAGGCAGAGAGAGAGAGAGATATGGGTGTGAGAGAAACATTGGAACAGTTGCCTCCCATATGTGCCCAAACCAGGCCTTGAACCCGTGACCTTTGTGTGCACAGGACGGCGCTCCAGCCCACTGAGCCACAGGGGCCAGGTGGTTTCCTTCTTGAAGCCATAACAAAAATAACATGTTGGGAACCTCTTTGGATATAATGGAAAGATCTGGTTTTAGTTATAAATAACTTAATAGATGGCTGCTGTAAATGTTTTCACTGCGCAGACTGAAACCATGTGTTGCAGCATATACTTTCGGGTATCATAGTCAGCAAGGAGAAGACTGAATTCACGACAGATTCGCTATGTGGAGCAGTGCCAGATGTACAATCATTTTAAAAATCATCTACTTATAATACAGTCTCAAATGTTCATGTTACATGTAATATACATCTGCAATATTAGTCTCTGAGATTATAGGATTTGAACAGGAATAGAACACATTTCACCAATGGTTATATGGGATGTGAAGTAGAGGGAAAAATTCTCACTTGAACGTCTACTCTTTGAGGGTATACTTGAATGTGTTTTATGGCAGACACACCATCCAGAATATTGCATATGTGTATGAAAAGCGTGCTGGTTAATATAAGATGATCTCTTTTCATTTGCTTATTTACCCCCCCCCCTTGTACCCTAGAGATTATTATAGGGCACATATGAGATAGAACACGAATGCCTGCTTAACCTCAAATCTATAATCTGTTAAACTTGTTTGAAAATTCTCATTAGAAACTTGCTTTGTAACCGTGAGTGTCAGAGGCAGTTATGTGTCACCATTTTCATTGTTCTAGAGAGCTTCATACCTCAGCAGGAATGATGGCATGAATAGTTTGACCGTCGAGATGTGAAATCAGCCGAAACTGGTTTCGCTAAGTGGATAGAGTGTCGGCCTGCGGACTGAAAGGTCCCGGGTTCGATTCCGGTCAAGGGCATGTACCTTGGTTGCAGGCACATCCTCAATAGGGGGTGTGCAAGAGGCGGCTGATAGATGATTCTCCCTCATCGATGTTTCTAACTCTATCCCTCTCTCTTCCTCTCTGTAAAAAAATCAATAAAATATTTTTTTTTAAAATAAAGCTTAAAAAAAAAAAAAGATGTGAAATCAGAGTGAATATCAGTCAGTGAAGAGTCCTCTTTTTGAACAACAGGCCTCCAGCCAAACAGACACGTGTATGTGTCCGATGGACACAGCTAGAACGTTTGTTCAACGCCCCGTCCACTCGACTCCTCTCTGCCATTTCCAATTCTTTAAAATGTTATTCAGTTACATGTTTATTTTTCCCTTTTTATTGAATTTGTTGAGAAGACACTAGTCATCAAAGTTATTCTGGTTTCAGGTGCACAGTTCCACATCATCTCTACACTGTGTTATGAGTTCATCACCCAAGTCAAGTCTCCATCCATCACCACTCATCTCCCCTGCGCCCTCCTCCACCGCCCCAGCCCCTCCCCTGCAGGCACCATGCTGCTGTCCAGTCCAGTACCCATGAGTTTTTTTATTTTATTTTTTTTCTCATTCCCTCTACTCACACAGATACATTAAGAAATATATCACACATTGCATGTTCATGATGTATTTTAGTTTAGATCAACTGCTTTCAAATTTAGTGTGTGGAAGAAGTGGAAATTAAAAAAAAAAAAAAGTGATTTTTGGAAAGAACTCATCACAGAAAGGGAAGAGAGTAAGATGGAAACAACAGCCGAAACCGGTTTGGCTCAGTGGACAGAGCGTAGGTCTGTGGACTGAAAGGTCCTGGGTTCGATTCCGGTCAAGGGCATGTACCTTGGTTGTGGGCACATTCCCAGCGGGTGTGTGTGCGCAAGAGGCAGCTGATCGATGTTTCTCTCTATCCCTCTCTATCCCTCTAACTCTATCCCTCTCTCTATCCCTCTCTCTTTCTCTCTGTAAAAAATCAATTTTATATATATATATATATATATATATATATATATATATATATATTTAAATAACAAGGCCAAATAAACAGAATATAAAATAGCTGAAGGAATTATATGGTCAAATGTTAAGTCCTACTCAGAATAACATACTATGATGGTTGAGATTCATTTGACCCAGTTCTTAGTTAAGAGTGTGGTTAACAAAAATACGTATTATTCTAGTCAGTGCTTTTGTTGTTGCTGCTGTTGTTAAACCTATTTTCTTTACGGACTAATAGCTTTAATTATTCAGCGGGCTCATGAGATAGTACAAAAAAAATATATTTGGTGGCACTAAGTTTTCATTTTTGACTGTGAAATGTGGTAGAGAAAATTGAAACTAATATCTAAAGGTGGCTATCCCATATCTTTTATCTGGCCATATTCATTCTGTCTTCTATTAAAAGAACCAAAAGTTAAATTCATACATTCTGTTCTCTAAAAGCTTCAGTGACTAAAAGTTATTTATCTTTTTGAGTTTCTTACTTGGAAAACCTTGACAATATTTCTCAAGTTAATTACTTCAATACTTAAAACATCCATAATAAGATAATTAAGAATATCAAATATATAAGTAGTAAATTTATGGTGAATGTTATTCTTCAAGTATGAAGTCAAAGTTAGAGCTTCACCTCTTAATGGGACCTTATGTATACTCGTTTATTTACACATTTGTTTCCAGATGTTTCCACCAGGTTTACTCTCTGTACTTTAAACATCTTATTCTCTAAAAGGAGTTTTTGTCTTTTCTTATAATCACTGCTCAGCAAATCAAAGATGCCTGTCAAATCTTCTTCCTGAAAAAGTAAAGGAGGAGGAAAAGTTGATCTTAGGGAGACAAGTTTATGGTTTCCATAACTGGGAACTACTTTGCAACTGTGTCCCAGCTTTACTCTATTTAAACATTCTTTGACATTTCAGATGGCTGTTAAACTTGACGTATACATAAGCATCACTCATTGTCTGAAATTATTTCTTTCTAGGTAAACAAGATTATAAAAAAACCAAACCTATTTTACGAGCAACCAAATTAAAAGCAGAAGCAAAGAAATCAGCAACAGAAATCAAGGTACCTACATTTGATTACTTTAAAATGGGATATATTCATGCCACTTTATTTTCTAACACTGGATTGCATAAATGTTGAGTGCTAAATGTTTTATGACATTTCAAAATCGAAGTCGAATGCCAGAATCGAAGGTTTTTATAAAGAATTTACTTAATGGGAAACACCCTTCTTATCCTGCGATTTTACCAGTCCTAAAATAAATCACTGTGTCACTTGCAAGAACCAGTTATACTTAAGTTTGCAATTTATTTTTCCAACTACTAAATACACATTTCAGTGATTTATGTGGCTTAAGTAAAAAATTCTCATTTTCAGTAAATTTCATTTGACAGTTGTTTAAATTTTAGTTTTAATTATATATTCTTAGATCGTTAATATATGTAAATTTACTCTTAGAATTGTTATTGTTGTCAGTACTCTCTATGCTGGAATTCTAATCGTGTTCCCAAACTTGTTCTCTCAAAAAAGCGACTGGGATTGATATTAGGAGATATTAATCCATTGTGCTAGCCCAATGAAATTCAGCAAAATTACATTTCCATTATTACCCATGTCAACTCTTTGCCAAGTATTTATACTCAAATTAAACTATTAATAGAAAAATTAATTTGGTGGCTTTACTGTCAAGTGTGTCAAATTAGAATCACTAGTACATATATTTTATTTAAATGTTAAAATGTTAAAAGGAGATTTTGGGTTTTATCTGGCAGATGAAAAATCAATTTTTCGGTTATAGCTTATAGCAAATGCCAAGGTATTACTACCAAGCTGGAACAGCTGTTGAACTGCCAGATGATATATTTGGTTGCCTTCCAGAATTTGCTATGATGATGAAACACTGCTGCTTTTTACTCCTGATTGCTGATTTTGATCAAGCATTGCCGTGCGATGCGATGTTTTTATAATACAGCCTCCTCAGTTAGTGCTGTGTCCGTTTTTAATGAAAATAAAAAAGTGGATTGCCTTTTCGTGTAAAAGAGAGATGATTCATCTTTTGAAGTTTTCTTCTGATTTCATTTGAAATTTCATTCATTTAAAAAATTATTTCCATAACATAACCTAACCTTTCTAAAAGTAGTGCTTAGTTTTGTCTTTTACAATTAGTTACCGGATTGTTGTCTTTTGTAATGAGAACATTACAAAAGTCGTTTTTCACCAAGGTAATATGACATGTACTTTCACAATGGTGTGTTTTTGTTTTTAGAAAGTATTGGGCAGCTCACTCCACATGTGGCACAGTACAGTGGACAACGTAACGTAAAATCTGAGAAATACTGCAGCCATTTATCCACAAATACATGCCACTTTCTCATACACAGCCTTTTTTGTTTTTGCTCTTCTAATTTTTTTTTAGTCCTCACCCAAGTATATGTTTACTGATTTGAGAGATAGAGAGAGAGAGAGAAAGAGAGAGAGAGAAACATCATGTGAGATAGAAACATTGATCTGTTGCCTCCTGTATGCACCCCCAATGGGGATCAAACCTGAAACCTAGGTATGTGCAATCTTTTATTGATGGGAGGATGCTCCAACCAACTGAGCCGCCAGGCTGGGCTGCTCTTATAACTTTGGTTGTTGTTTTAATTTAAGGAAAGAACTGTGTTCCCAGCGTGAGATGAGTCTACCGTGCAGTGCAGTTATTTGTCTTTTTAAAAAGCAATGTGGAATTTATCTGTTTATGAGGAAATTTTTTCTTAGATCTCATTTAGAATTTGAAGTATGTGCATAAGAGTTTCTGACATCAGAACATAACTTTTTAAAAATAAGCTAGCATGTCATTTTGGTTTATGAGCGTAGGGGGGAAAAGCCTCAACTTTAGACATTGTTTACTTTGCTTGCAAATTTATGTAAAGAGCTCATTAACTAATATGAAACTTTTTAGAATCAGAACCGGGAGGTGTTTTACGTTTCAAATCTGGCATACAAATTAGTTTGCCCTGTCAAAGTGTGATTGCATTGTCATTTCAGCACAGGATTTTAAATGACAAAGTTTCTTTTAGCAATTGCTATTTAATGCTATTAATTTCCCCAGGGAGTCATTTCCTCCATATTGATAATGTCAGGGAAGCAGCTAGGGACTAATGAACATCAAACGGGTTTGACTCCTATCTGGTTGATACCGATGGCCATAATCTTACAGTAGTTTACCCCTGCTCTGCTTGTTCTTTAAAATGAATTATCGTTATGGTCCTAAAATAATTTAAATCTATGGAAACCATGACTAACTGCATGCAATAGAAAAAATCACAGCAATGACAACTGTGAACACAAAATACAGAGGCCCAGGCCCAGGTCCCTCTTGCCTGTTGCTCTTCGCCGTGGCCCAGCCGAACTCAAGCTGGCACACTTGTGAGTGGAGGTTGTGCCATTCACTTCACGGTGTTGTTAGGAGAGTTTAATGCGAAGAGGAAAATACTTAACATGGAACCTGGCCCGTCGAAGTCATTTATGAATTGTTAGCGGATTGAAAAAGTATCTGTGTTAGCTATGACTGGTTTGTATAAATAAGACTTCCCTTGGATGTTTCTCACTCACCTGATGATCCACTATTTCAACCAAGTCTGCATTGTGTGACTTCATTATAGATTACAAAAGGTTCTCAGTTTTGCTGTGGAAATAGTGTTATGTGATAGCATTATTACTGTTGTAAAGTTTCCAAAGCATTGCATAATTTTAATATACTTTACGTGTAAATTGTATAAACCTTAATTCTTTGTTATTAACTTAAAAATTACTATAAGTGCCATGATGTTGTAGAACCTGTGGAAAGATCATTAAGACGTGATTATCTTACAGGAACGTATACAAAAAATCATTTCCAGATTTTAGTGCCATGTAAGGTCATCAGTATTTATTGAGAAATCATGAACGGGAAGTATAAAGAATTTTACAATAGGGTCCTTAACTTCAGAGGTTCTAGAGCTTTCTGTAAGTGTATGTTTAGAAGTAGAAAATGTTTTGAGGAAACATTCATGATTTAGAATAAGATGTGATATGGCAGTCAGAATCTAGGATTAATTTCTATTGAGAAGCTATTTTTATTTCCTGTTTCTTATCAATGTAAACAAAATGTCCTATTATATGACCCACTAATTTTAGAGTATCATCGAAAATATTTCTGCACAGTAATATGTGCTACATGGCTGCTGTCCAATTAAAAGATTATATTTCAAAAATTATAAAATCACCAAAAATATTTATAGAATGTAAATACTTATGTTTCCTAGTATTTAGAAGGAAAAAGATAAGCTGAATTTATCAAATAAATAGTTAATTAGTTTATTGAAATGTTTAGTTGAAAGGTATCTATATCTATAAAAGGCTAAGTTGACTCACACATGTGCATTACATATAAAGCTCTTGCTGGCACCAATTGCACATGTGTATTTCCATCTGCCATTGTCAGTCGTGAATTTAGTTGACACTTCTATTATAAAGGGTGAAAGGTGATATTAAAATATTTCTTCTAATTAATTTTCTTTCAGTGTGCACGAATTCATGCACCAGGCTACTAGTAATCATAATAAAAGAATAAAAATAAAAAATTTAGTATCAAAAACTTCTCTTTTATGTAAACAAAAATATTCAAGTGTCAACCAGATCCTTCTAACAACCCCTTCGGATGAGCCAGTTGGAAACATTTTATTATTATTTTTTCTTTTTTGTATTTATGATTTAAAACTAAAAATGGCCGGGGGGAGGTGGAGCCATAAATGCCAACAGGTTTCTAAGTCATGGTTAGGGTCACCAGCCTCCTGAAAGAAGTATTTCCTAACTTTACCGTGTTTTAACCCTCTAAACATGCAGTTCCTATATTACATATCTTCTTAACAGAATAGGAAATTATGAAAAAAGTTATTTGCTATATCTTTCCACTCAATACTTTTTAAGCCCCACCTCCCACACCATATATTGAATAGACTTAATTGAATTAATGGGTCCTCTGACCTTTTATCCTATGAATGTTCTCTGCTTCCTTCCCTTACAACCTTTCTTCATGCCTCTGGATATTCTGAAAAAGTACATAAGTTGATACAGAGTTATTTGAAAGGACAAGATGAGGTTGAAAAGCACCAATTAGAGGCGATTATCAATGAGATGAGAATCATGGCCTCCAATCAAGAGCACAGAAGTCATTCTTGCATTAAATACGTGTGAATGGCCATCGCTGCTGTGGGATAGTTTTGTTGTCCACTCTAGGGAACGGATAGGCTTTGCAGATGTGTGCCACTTGTTTATACATCCTTTTAGCATTGGCCGCTGAGTAACCAGATGGGTCTGGGAGCGCAGCTGTGGCTGTAAGAAAACAAATGAAACCTGTCTGATGCTGCCATGCCCTTTGGAGATGCCAAAATGTTCCAAACTGCAGCAAAGAAAAATTCACTTTCATTTGACGTTATATATCAGAGCAAAGAAATCAAATCTTAGAAAAATAGTTGACACTGCATCTTCCAACCTCATGGCTTTTATTAGTATTTATTCTTATAGTTTGGAAATCTAAGTAAATGTAATTATGAAGTTAACAATCTGTATAAGGTGTCAATTTATAATTTCAACAATTAGGTAAACATTACATGTTGATTATAAATCATGTTTGCTAGCATAGGCAGCTAGGTAGATATGAATGAAAAAAGGGCACAAAACTGGCCATGATTAAGTCTGGAAGTTGTAGCTTCAGATACCCCAGGGGATTGCTGAATCTCTGCCAAGAGGACTAACACGCGCCCTCCCCCATACTCTTCACGCACATCCACCCAAACCCCAATGGGTAGGTGGGGGGGGGGACTGGCTTTCCAGTCTCCCCGGGGGACGACCAGTTCCCTCCTGGGAAATTCTTTGCTGGGCGCATGGGCAGTAGAAACCAAGATGGCACAGGGGAGGAAGCACGTGTGCAGTGGGCACCAGATGAGGAGGTAAAACTCTGAGGCATGCACTGTAGTAACCAGAATAGCCACATAAAGGGCAGAGCCTAACCTGGGAAACCTCAGAAGAGGATCTGATTGGATAAGGGGCAGGAGACCCAGAAGATCCTGAAGAAGGATTGGTCAGGGGAGGACCCAGCATAAACCTGGGGAGGATTAGGGAAGAGATTGGTGAGTTTCAAAGAAAGCCTGCTCTCTCCCCAAAGCAATGTAATATAAGCAGAGCTTAGCAGAGGTCTTGGGAGTAGCACCTGTGCCTTCATGTGTTCATGTGCTCGCTCTCTCTGTATACTCACGTGGCCACGCTGAGGCCGAGTGTGGCCCCAGTGCGGCATTGATGGGGTGAGCAGATGGCGAAGTGAGACCTGGAGAACTTGGTGTTGGTGGGCCCGCCCTCCCGGGCTTGGGGAGCATAGGTGCGGGTTGAGGGCCCAGAGGCGGGACTTGCACCGAACAGAGCTGTGGGTGAAACACCGACGCCGGGGCACCGTTTGTTTTTGCTCCAGTAAATCTTGACATTGCACCTTATCCGCCCTCCGACGTGTGGTTCCCCAAATGCTTTTCTCGTGACCCCTTTTCACCAGCAGCATATTCATTTTAGCGTTTTTTAACATTTATTAGTTGGCATACGTTGAATTATTGCTTTTGCATTCTAATGAAATGTGAAGCACACTCATGTGAGTGCAAATAAATTACTGCTTCGTAAAATAATGCCGGGAAGGGGGGTGAGAAATGAGTGAAACTTAGAGGCAGTCGTGGGCCCTGTAGGATACTGAGCTGGCGCTGTTTGCTCTTTTTTATATTTAGCCACGTGATCTGTTACCGTTGAGGAAATTCCTTGGTGGTGTGTATATATATTAAAATGTTACAGACTTTTTGAGACAGAGTATGAATATTGCCATTTACATGCAGTAATTTTTTTTTACTATTATTTCAACAAAATTGATTAATATGACCCACATTCAGTCACCAAGGAAAAATCCAGAGCCATTCTTCACAGCAGTGATAAATTATACTGCATCGTGCTTCATGAGCTGAGTGGTCAGCTTTGTCCTACCACATTAAATAAGCTATAGAATTTAGAGTCTAAAAAGTAGAGGTTCAACAAAATAATGTATCCTGTATAATAAAAGGCTAATATGCAAATCAACCGAATGGTGGAACGACTGGTCGCTATGACATACACTGACCACCATGCGGCAAACCCGCAATGCAGGAGCTGCCCCTGGTGGTCAGTGCGCTCCCACGGCGGGGGGGGGGGGGGGGGGGCGTCACTCAGCCAGAAGCCCTGAGCCAGGCTCACAGCTGGCGAGCACAGCAGTGGTGGCGGAGCCTCTTCCCATCTCCTCGGCAGCACTAAGGATGTCCACTGCCCCTGAGGCCTCCTGGACTGTGAGAGGGCACAGGCCAGGCTAAGTAAGGAACCCTCCTCCCCCCCCCCCCAACAAATGCACGAATCTCGTGCCCTGGGCCTCTAGCTCTATATAATAAAGAGCTAATATGCTAATTAGACTGGGCGAAGGACCAACCTTCCAGATGACCTTCCAGAACAATCAATGGGCTGGGCTGTGGGGCCACAAGGCAGCCGGGGCTGCAAAGGCCGAGGCAGCTGGGCTTTGAGGGCTGAGACAGCTGAGGCAGTCGGAGCTGTGAGGGCCGAGCCCCTTGCACTAATTTTATACATCAGGCCTCTAATATACATACATACATACATACATACATACATACATACATACATCCTTAAGAGACCATTTGACTGTTTGACTGATAGCTGGGACACACACCGACCACTGGGGGCAGACTCTTAATGCACAGGCATGGAATCATGGAATAGACTGATGAATCCCAGAAGATAGGGGTGAAGGGGGAGAGCGGGAAGAGATTAACCAACGATTATATGCATACTAGAGGCCCGGTGCATGGATTTGTGCACCAGTGGGTTCCCTGGCCAGGCCTGCGGGGACCTGGCTGAAACCAGAGGTCCTGGACTGCGAGAGGGCACAGGCCAGGCCGAGGGACCCATCGTCCCTGCGCCGGGCCTCTGGTATTTAATAGAGATCTTAAAGAAGTACAATCTAGATACTATGACAGTGGTTTCTTCCCATTAGAAAAGAAATTATCTTTTTTTTTTTAAAGACCTGTGACTAAGTGCTATAACCAGTAATGCATTTATTGAAATAAGAAATAAAATTAAACATAACCACATAGAGAACAGATAAACTTTGTTTGTAGGCACACACATTTCTTGTCCCTGACATTTTGATATCCAAACTATGAAAATATATTTAAAAGTATAAATGCTAATTTTACTATTAGTGAAACACACATAAAAATAATATAGAATGGCGCACCCACTGATGTACTTGCCATTGAAATGTGTATTGTCAAAATATGCTTCTTAACGGCAAAAGTGTTCAAATGAAGGTGATTATTAGTTTCAAAATGTTCATTCAAACTGGAATTGTGTGGTTATTTCATCTGATGAAACTGATAACATCAATCAATCTCATTTTATCAATTTCAAGTGTACTTTCTTTTTCTTCCTCAGGAAGTTGGCCTTGTCCTCGCATCTCTGTTCCTCTTCCTCGTGGCTTTCTATATTTACTTTTATCTCAAAATGATGAAAGATGCTCGCCCTCGTCCTGGAGCTGATGGAAATTAGCTGAGCAGCAATGAGGGCATTATAAGAAAACATTTTCTAAAAGGACCTTTTGGGAGCAATGCTTTCTGAACACTGAGACTGCAACATCTTGAGTTCTTCCTGCTAGCATTTTCCTTTTGGAGAGAGATTCCTTAAATATTTGCGTTGTATATCAAGAAAAGAACCTTAACCTAGCAATGTAGTGTACTGCATGCTACCGAATACGTTCATAAATCCTTCTCCTTACACAGGAAACTGTTCATGCCGCATTTAGATAAAATGGAAAACAGATCCCAAATCCTTCAGATGTCTCACCAGTCTGCGAGGATAACTCCATCCCTTGCAGATTACTAAACCCCCTTTGTCCCATGCGTCT
Organism: Vespertilio murinus; assembly: GCA_963924515.1. Lineage (NCBI taxonomy): Eukaryota > Metazoa > Chordata > Mammalia > Chiroptera > Vespertilionidae > Vespertilio > Vespertilio murinus. The sequence goes on along the minus strand of OZ004717.1, from coordinate 6,799,748 downwards.
ATCAGGAGCCACAGCGTACATTCTTATTTACAGAAGCATACTCAGATCTCAGCCAGCGCCGAAGGAGGAACGAGAAGTCACGGGAAATTTGTCATTTTACAAAGAAGCTTCGCTTGCTTTCCAGATGTATTTGTATCATTCGAGAGAGACTCGCACAGACAGCTACAGTAATCTCGTTCCTTCTCCGCCAACTGTTCGGTGCACATGTGCTCCCTCCGAAATGGCACCTGGATGGCAGAAGCGCGGCGAGCCACATATGTCCCTAAGACAGAGTTCCTTCCCTCCTAGGCCGGCTGAGCTGGTGTAAATAGAAAGTTCAGCTGATCTTGAATTTAATTAACTTAGGCGCCCGTTAATACAAACTTGGAATTCTAGTTTAATTATGTTGTCCTGGCTGCTTGCGATATCAGTTTGCCTCTCTTGTTAGGGCTGTCTGTGGCAATCTGTCACGTGATTGTGCAGTCCTACCGAGTCAGAGTTATTTTCGTGGGTCATAGTTATCCTTTAAAGCTGAGCGATACAAAGTATTTTTCAAAATTACATTTTTTCTCTCTCGACAGATAACTAGTTAGAACTCTCCTATGAAAAACAAGTAAGAAATATATGCCTCATGACTGGCATAGACAGTTTTTTGTTTATATAATTTTTTTTCAAGTATTTTGCATTTGTTACACTCTAATGACAAATATATCCAATATTTTTTACTGGTAATGCAATTTCTTTATATTTTTAGAACACACGAATGCATACAGGTTAGAAAATGGAAGAATATGTGTTTACTGTTATATAAAGATTTATAGGAAAGGAATAGTTTGAAACGTGCACAAAATGTTTTATAGTATATGCATTCTATTTGTGAAGAAGAAATAAAATGTTAAGATTGTCTTCATACTTGCCAAGGGAAGGAAGCTTTCATAAATACCCTACATATTCTTTGAGACTTTTGCAAATTGTGGATGTGACGATAGCATTATGTTCTGCAGAATGTTTTCGAGTTGCATAATTATTCATCAGCGTGAAAACAGCCAAAATTTCCAATATTCTCACCAATCATTTATGCCAAACTTCGGAGGGCAACATTCAGACAGCGTTACTCACTGGATTCTTCCCCCTGTAATCACAAACTCAAGAGAGACCAAGAGTTCTTACACACTCACCGCAGCAGGCCCATCCAAATGGCATTTTTAGGAAAGGTTACAGCATTTAGTGCCATGTGGTATGTCTGTCTGTGGAGTGGGTGGCAAGGGAATATCCAAGCTGGCATTTTGGATCCGATGGGCCTTTTCCTTTCCCAAGTGACAGGCCACATGTCAAGAAATGCTCCCCCCATCCCCTCCTCCTCCATTTACGTGAACAGTTTTCATCTCGTTACTTCCCCTCCCATATGGCATTAAACACAGCTTTACTAAAGTTATTGCTAATGTTGGTGATAAATTAAACGAGAGGCTATATAGTAATTGTTTATTAAATACCAACCCAAGTGAGCCAAAACCGGTTTGGCTCAGTGGTAGAGTGTCGGCCTGCGGACTGAAAGGTCCCGGGTTCGATTCCGGTCAAGGGCATATATATTGGTTGCGGGCACATCCCCGGTAGGGGGTGTGCAAGAGGCAGCTGGTCGGTGTTTCTCATCGATGTCTCTAGCTCTCTAGCTCTCTCCCTTCCTCTCTGTAAAATATCAATAAAATATATTAAAAAATAATAAATAAAAACCAACCCAAGTGACATATAACAGAATTCATAGTATATAAAATAGATGATTATACTCTTAGAAATGTTTGAATAGTATCATGGGGGGAAAACCCCAAAACCATCCCATTAGGTAATCATAAAGTTTCATTACCTAGTTTTCTGGTACCCGAGCCTGTGGCTAGTCCATTTGTATGACTGATGGACTTCGGATAGCCCCAGATAGCGGTACGTCCCGAAGGCTACACCCTGATTTTAATAAATAGCAGGTGACGTGAGACAGTATACTAGTATGCTTATATAATACTGTTTTTGTGAAGCGCAAATATTCCATACTCACATTCCCTGGGAAGCAGCCGGTCCTCTGTAGTCTGGTTTCCGTCTCTGAAGAGGTGGCAGTCCGCCTTCAGGTCCCGGGGCCCCCACGTTAGAGGAGTGGGTGGTGGTTGGCATACGTCTGCCACTGGCACCGGCTGCTAACTTGAAGCAGGGTTTTTCCCCTCCAGTCACCGACTGCTCAGAGTCCCTCGGGAGACAAAGACAGAGAAATGATAATGGCTTTTCAGAATGTTCGAATCGGTTCCCATAGTCTGCGGAATAAATCGCAACTGCTGCAGCAGACTTAACGGATCGCCCCCGTAAATGGAGCTTGGATATGAGATAAAGACTATAAAATTCACTAGAGAAGAAATATTGTAAGAAGATAACCTCACCAAGAATTTCTTTAAAAACAAATGAGCAAAAAGCCTGTCTTACTAGTAGCAGCAGCCTGGGGTTTGTGAGTGTTTTTTAAGGTGGTAAAACACTTGAAGATATTCTATCGTTTCAATATTTCATAAAGATGGAAGGAGTACTCCCATCCCAACCAATGATTGGAAGATACTGATAATATGTTCTTATTCATTGTTATAATTTCTACAATGTAACCATCTACATGTATTTAATAAGTGCATGTTAAAGTTTCAGATAATATTTTCTAGTCCTCTCAGAGTCTTGCATGGTTTTTGTATATATTGGATGATCAAACTTATTTGCACCTAATAAATAAAACTTAAAAAAATCACAATATTCATCAACTCTTAACATTTAGCATTTATGGTCATTGGCTGGATTGGGTCGCATATATGTTTCATCCTGGTTATCTTTAATATCAAGAAACCAGCGTTAATTTACTGTGGAAATGTCATATTGCTCTTTTCTAGGGAACTAAGTATGCCGTTTTGTGTGTGTGTGTGTGTGTGTGTGTGTGTGTGTGTGTGTGTGTGTGTGTGTTTTATCTCAGTATCATTAAAAACCATACTCAAATGTTTTCAATATAACTTACTGTGTATCTTTATTCCTAATGAAAGTAAAGCTAAATTCCCATTGTGACGGTTATATTTATATGCATGCGAAAGCACTGTATTTCCCAGATTCTAAAATATGTAGTTAATGATAATTCAGTAGTGTAAATGATGCTTTAGATAAATAAACTTCCAAAGTAAACTTCTGTCCACGTACATTTTAATTTTAATTTTTTTCTTTCATATAGAAGGTTGTCACACCAGAGACCACCTACAATAAGTTTGTTTTCTTCTTACCGTTAGTTGACGCTTATGTGAGGCTTCTCTGGGGAGATGCTACCCGTCGTCTGCTCTCAGCAGCTGCCTTCTCTGTCTCACTGGCTCCCACAAGCCTCGGTGGAATGCTGTTTGCTGGAGTTTGTTCCATTGGCACCATACCTGGATTCACTGCAACCCTCAGTAAACAAACAAACAAACAAACAAACAACTGTGACAGATGCGCTCAGTACCTACATAAACATTCTCGCTATTTTGTACAGGGTTCAGCTTATACAGGTAAATATAGAGGGGACAGGGGAGTCACTTAACGCTAGCAGTGTGGAGATACCCATAGTGAGTCAGTAAATTCATGTGAAAAGCACGGAACTGCTGCTGTATTCTGCGTTTGCCTCCTTGTTAATTTTTTTTTTTATCACCAGCAACAGACTTGAGATCCTTATTTCTAGAAAAATAAGATACTTTAAATGCCAGAAGGTTTTTTGATGACAGCACCTCCCTCTATTCTTTATTTTTTTTTAAAAAAAAAAAAAACAACCACCACCAATTTGGTGGGGAGGCAGCCAAAATCTGAGGTACCAGTGCGCCTCGAACAGATGTCACACCATTATTTTTTAGCTCGTTGGAGTGAATAAACATGTTAAGCTGTGAAGTATTACATTTTAGGTTTTTTTTTTCATTAAAGAAAAAAGAGACAGTCTGTTTACTGTCCTAATTGAGACAACAATCCTGTAGTTGCCAGTGCTGGCAGCCATAACAATGAACTGTAAATATTTGGACCAACCAAGTGAGTGGTGGCTCTGAGGGCCATAGCGTGTGGAAGTCCTGTCTCTACGGACACCCATCTTAGCGCGGCGTTTTCCCCCCAGCTCCTCTCAACGCAATCACTTGTGTAAATGTGAGATTGCATGGGAGGCCTGAACGAAATATATTGCAATTTCTAATTTCATTCTAGTTTATCGTCCATTTTAGTGTTCCACTATCCGTCTGCTTGTAACAAATTGCTTGTGCCGCTGTCCTGTGGAATGTGACAAGACAGGCCTTCGTTGGTGTGCTAACCTGTACACACTACTGTGTTTCCCTGAAAATAAGACATCCTCCGAAAATAAGACCACCTTCACGGAAACATAAGCCATCCCCTGAAAATAAGACCGAGCGCATCTTTGGGAGCAAAAATTAATATAAGACACCGTCTTATTTTCGGGGAGACAGGGCAGTGTCACATGAAATTCAGAGGGTTCTTTTTCCGTCTTCACATTTATAAAGGGATTAAATGATTAAACACATTCAAAGGCCTCTTAAACTTCAGCCATCTGTTTTTAAAATAGACATAACTTTATCACAAAACTTTTAAAAATGCAAGTCTAGAAAACCCAGAACGTACTATGGCTGCTAATGCCTGTGAGTTTGTACCATTCACAAGTCAAGAAAGTCAAGAAACCATTCAGTATTTAGAAACGTTTAACAGCAGAAGCCTTAAAATCTAACTGTCTAGAGTCGCACCTCAGAAAGCTATCACCTGTAGCTGTTTCATGTTCTCATAACCACAAACGGCCTGGCCTCAGGTTGTGCCTAGTAATGAGCGGATCAAGAGGTGGCACTTTTTTTGCAATTCTAATAAACTATCCCACGAGCCCTCTTCTGGGGACATGGTGAAAAGCGGAGCTGACATGCTTTAAAAAACCTCACAGGAAGGTTTCTAAGGTTGAAATAGAAAGCCACGCTTGGCTTCATGGCTAGATCTGAACACCGAAGAGGTAACTTCAGATCAATCTGGACAGACTGTACCTCTGATTATGGGCGAGCTCAGGCCTCGCCGGTAGCGTCAGGAGTGCTGTGAGGGCGCTAATGACGTCTGCGGCCTTTTATCGCCCGTCGGGGACCAGTCGCATCCACTGCCACCCGGGCCGGGAGGACAGTTAATGAAACCAAACGGCGTGATTGAGCTCCATGATTCCCAGGCTGCTCTGGTCCTCGAAATGAGGCTCCGGGTTCATTAGACCGCAGCCCGTGGAGGTATGCCACCATTTTATCTTACTGGACCGCAATGATAACGAACCCAACGCAAAGCTTTAACAATGCACTTACCCGCTCTCTGTTTCACAAAAAGTTCAAATGCACAAATTTGTAGTTTTAATATATACCGTATTTGCCGGCGTATAAGACGATTTTTTGGCCCTGAAAATATGCCTCCAAGTGGGGGGTAGTTTTATACGGCGAGTATATAACAAACTCTGTATTTTGAGTGGAAATGTTAGGGGGTCGTCTTATACGCCGGCAAATATGGTCTGTTTAGTATAGCAAAAATACAAACTAAGTTCTGGCTGGGTGGCTCAGTTGGTTGGAGTGTTGTCCCGTACACCAAAAGGTTGCAAGTTCGATTCCCAGGCAGGGCGCATACCCAAGTTTCAGGTTCAATCCCTACTGCAGCCACCTACCGAGGCAACCTATTGGTTTTTCTCACATCAGTTTCTCTCTCTCTCTCTCTCTCTCTCTCTCTCTCTCTCTCTCTCTCTCTCTCTCTCTCTCTCTCCCTTTCTCTCTCTTTTCCCCTCCCTCCTTCCTTCCCTCCCAGAGCACTTCAGCTGTACCTTTCACAAACACTTACCACAGCTCTACGTAGATCATATAGCTGCAAGTCAAGAAATGAACCGAATGGACAGTAAATAAAGAAAAATGTGCTAATATTACAATGACATAGTGTAGTCACTATGAAAAGGTCATTTAGTTCGCAACTTCCAGAATTGCCCAGCACACTCCCAAGTTAAGGACTGAGCAAACGAGTTCCTTTCCTGTTTTAAATACTGGGCTTAACAAAGCATCTCAGCGAGGACGGGCTATGGCACAATTTCACGTAGAAGTAGACCTCTTCCCACGGCTCTAAATAACTGGATGGTAATGTATGGAAACACAATTACAAATAATGCAGATCGCAGTAGTTATCTTTAGTTACTTTCACCGAGCCATTTATATGTATATCAATGCTGTTATTTCACATTTTTATAATGTTTCAGACATTTATTATGCATGACTCCACAGTTCTCTCTGAGTGTCTTGGCAAACCTCACTCTGAAATAAAATTAACATTGATTATTAATTATATTTTAATGGAGCATTAATATTAACGTGTGAGATTGGAGCTTATTAGACTGATTACTAATATTCCTCATATGATAATTCCTTTAACAGTTTTAAAATTTATTATGCCATTATATTGGCCCCTTTCCCTTGAGCATCCCGTGGGCTTGCAACTACCAAAACCATTACATTTAATTAGCTAGGAACAATAAAAGCAACAAGAGCTACCGTTTTCTGAGCGCTGTGCCAGCCTAGGCTCACTGGTGAGCCGTTTATATCATTTTCTTTCTCACAGAATCCCTGGAGGTAAATGGTACTGTTTTTCCCATTTTTAACATCAAAACTGAGACTTAGAACAGTAAAGTGACTTTTTCAAGGCCGTATGTAGAAATAATAGATCTGGGTTTCCAAAAATAAAAATGTCTGACCCCAGAGCCAGTCTTTGAACGATGCCTAATTCGCTTCTAAGTCTGTTTGCTTTCAGCAAGACATCATTTGAGTAGGCGATACCACTTCCATTTACTTTTCCAGTGTTCATATTTAACGTCTGTAAAGCTGTGTTGTATTTTGCTCTAGAACAGTGGTCGGCAAACCGTGGCTCTTGAGACATGTGGCTCTTTTGCCCCTTGAGTGTGGCTCTTCCACAAAATACCATGGCCTGGTATTTTGAAGAAGTGGTGTCAGAAGAAGTTTAAGTTTAAAAGAAATTTGGCTCTCCAAAGAAATTTGAATCTCAAAAGAAATTTCAGTCATTGTACTGTTGATATTTGGCTCTGTGGACTAATGAGTTTGCCGACCACTGCTCTAGAAAAAATAAAAATAAATGTTCCTAAATAGGGAACTCATTAAGCATACTATGATATGCAGTATGTTTACCGAATTTTCCTAATCTTTTATTTGAGAAACTCTAGTTTCCAATAGGATGAGCCTGAGGTAGGTTGGTGTCACGTTAAATGTCATGAGCTATAGTTTAAACTGTCCATTTCAGCTTCTTGACTTCAGTCAAGTTCTCTGACCTGCTTTAGAACGTAAGAGCTAAATTTGCTCACCTCCAGTCTTCCAAAATTTCAAATCTTCATAACCTCATAAGGATATCCAAACTAGACCAATGAACCAATAACACGTTTCCTTTGAATTCCAAATAATATTTGAAAGCTAAGAGACAGGTGCAATTGATACAGATAGGAATCCTTCCAGTCTTTATTGACTCCTGGCTTCCACTTCCTCTTCCTAGCATTTTCTTACCTCTTCTATCTGAAGATCACTGGGCAACCCAGGCAGGGAAACAAGCCGGATTTTATCACATCTGTCATCAACTTGTCATCTGTCCGTATCCTATAGTCAGACCCAAGCACCGGCAATCCTGGGCCTTCCTGGCTGTTATTTGAAATATAAGTAAGTGAGCCTTTTTAATATTTGTCTTTAACGATTTTCACTAACCTCAGTTCTTTAGGAGCTACGTCTCCCTGATGGTATTTTGTAGAAATCTCTGCTACATTTTCTTCTCCAAGAATCCCTTTGAAACGTATTAGAAAGTTTCCTTTGGGGACATGTGCAACTTCTAAAGAGATGGCTCTAGAACGTTTTGAATGAGCAAACTTTGGGAATTTGATGGAAGCTCTGGACATCCCTCTCCTACACATTCACATTTAATTTAAGTTCAGTGACTTTATTTCTATCTTAATTAAATGTATTGAGATGGATTGGTTAAAAAGATTATAAGGTTTCGAGTTTATGATTCTATGGCACATGATCTGTATATTGCATCGTGTGTCCACTACCAGAAATCAAATCTTCTTTCGTCACCATATATTCGATCCCCTTTTCCCTTTCCTACGCCTTCCCCTCCTTCCCCTCTGGTAATCACCATACTGTTGTGTGTGTCTATGAGTTTTTGTTTGTTTTTCTTGTTCGTTTGCTGCTTTCAGGTTTACAGCCCACCTATGAATGAAATCATATGGTTTATAACTTTGACTTATTCGCTTAGTGTAATATTCTCAAGACCCAGTCATGTTGTCACAAATGGCAGTATTTCGTTTTTTTCTTATGGATGAGTGGTCATTGTATATACCTGCTGTATTTCTTCATTCAATCATCTATCGAAGGACACTTTGGTGGTTTCCATGCCTTGGCTGTCATGAATAATGCTGCAATGAGCATAGGGGTATATATGTGTTTGTGAGTAAATGTTTTCAGAATTTGGGGGTGTATACAAAGAAGGGCTCATACGATAACTGTTCTTCATTTTTGAGAAGCCTACATCTTTTTCACCATGGTGATGCCAGTCGACATTCCCACCACCAGTGGATGAGAGCTGCTTTTCTCCACAACCTCACAACCTTCACCAACACAGCTTTAGTCATTGTATTCTTCTGGGAGCCATCCCATGAGCTGTCTTCTTCAGAACCCGTTCTACACTCTCTGCCATACTCTGAATATTGCTTATGATCCTCATTAGCAGATGCTATTGTTGCTGACTCAGCAGCCATTTCCTCATTTCTCCTTTCTAACAGAATCGGAGATCTGTTTAGGGGTCCTCACATCCACACAGCTATTGCTCCAGGGAAGTCAGGCCAGCCCCAGTCCCAGTCCCAGGGAATGGATTATGTAATCCAACTTAGTCATATGGTTTCATCCCCTTTTCTGGTGAATGATTTTAATATGGATATGTGGCTCAGTATTGGCCAGTGAGGGGGCATTTCTTGAAGTTTCCATGGACTAGTAACAACATAGACATAATGATATAGACCACATTATAACCTCCAGAGAACTCTAGAGCACTGGTATGTGTGAGTACAAGAGAGCAACAGTGACAGAAAGAGAAACAATGGGCAGATAAAAGAGACAGAGAATAAGCGTGATTGAGAGGAGAGAGAAGCCAAGACAGACTGTGTGAGAGAGAGAAACTAGGTTTGAGAATAAAAGAGAGAAAAGCGAACATAAAGACGAGGTAACTGAAAGGTCTAACCCATACTATTTTCCAAGAGGACGTGCACATAATAAAAATGTGCTCTCCCATTGAGCTGGTAACAAGAAGCTTCCTACAGAAGCAGCACATTCAAAGTGAATCTTCCTAACTGCTGCTTACTATTCAATGACTATGTAATAAAACGATTCAATTTATTAAATTATCATAGAGACCCTACATATGTCTTCAAAGTACTTATTGAAATAATTGAACAAATAAGCTATGTCTTAAATAGCCAGAATCCTAGAGTTTTTATGGAAATTGTATTATTTATTTATGTATTTGCTAGAGGCTCCATGCACGAAATTTGTGTAAGAGTAGGCTTTCCTTCCCCTGGCTACTGACACTGACTTCCCTCTGGCACCTAGGAGCCAGGCTTCCCTCTGGCCTCCAGCAGGCACCCAGGTTTCGGGCTTCCCTTGCAGCCCTGGCTTTGTCTAGAAGGTCGTCCTGAACAATGTCCAATCTAATTAGCATATCACACTTATTATTATAGACCAGAGTCTTGGTGCACAAATTCATGCACCAGTGGGGTCCCTCTGTCTGGTCTGCAGGATCAGGCCTAAACTGGCTCTCTGACATCCCCTGATGGGTCCCGGATTGTGAGAGGGCATAGGCCAGGCCGAGGGACCCCACAAGTGCTTGATTGGGTCCGGGGAGGGACCCTGGAGGTTGGCCAGCTAGAGAGGGATGCCAGAGGGATTTAGGGCATGTCTGGTCCATCTCGATCATTCCCGATTGGCCAGACCCCAGCAGCAAGCTAACCTACTGGACAGAGCATCTGCTCCCTGGTGGTCAGTGCACGTCAAACCGAGTGGTTGAGTGGCTGTAGCATACCATTAGCATATTACGCATTGATTGGTTGAATGGTCGTCCAGCTAACCGGACACTTAACCATTTAGGCTTTTATTATATAGGATTTGTAATTGTCAGTATCTGCTTGAATAACGTAACTATCCACCTCTTATGGAGAATGCCAAGGAATGGCCACGGGTGTCTGGCACATTCTGGCTATGGCCAGGAGAGCCACATCGTTAGGATAATGACCACGAGTCCTCTTACGTGGACTGTGTGTTTGAAGTCGAAATAAGAGGCAAAAACCCAACATAGGTGTCGTACACTGAAGACACGTTCTATTTACTGAAGCTCATTGCAACTCTGGCTTAATTAATAATTGCCCAAAGGATTACCATGCTCATGTCACAAAGGCACCGCCGCCCGGATTTAATATTTCCCGGAACGCATCCGACTGCTGGCGAGGTTATAGCTGGAAAGAGTCTCTCCGCAAAATAAGTAGCAACAATATTTTGGCAACGCCGTTTAAAGCCGTTTATGATGTCTGTGACAGTCTATACCGGTGTCTAATGCTGCGGCGATACCGCTGGAGGCTAATTAATAGACGCAGGTAGGATGGTTCCATTCTGGACGAGGGAAGGGAGGCTGCCTGGTCCCTCGCCGGCTGCCGGCTGCCACTGTCACCCCGATGACACGCTGCCAGCCTTGCCTCCTCATTAGAAAATTAGCTTTTAATTAACGTTGGAGGCCCTCGCGTGGGTTTCCATGGGAGGCAGGCATTTGTACGCATCTCGTTGCGGAGTGAAGCCACCCCTTCGCCGTGCTAACGGGCCTCGCCTGCCTCCCATCGAAGCAGCAGCCCGGCCCGCTCCCAATTACCCGGAGATGCTCTTCAGTGGCCTCCTGAGCGGCCACGCGCTCCGAGGCCACTCGAGACATGAAACGGCCGCAGGGAGGACCACGCACCCAGATGCTCCCCTTTCATTCTCCTGACCCCCAACCCGGCTTGGATGTCACCTCGCCTGGCCCCCGTGCCCCACCCCGTCCTTCTGTTTAAACGGCCCTGCCTCCGCCCCGGGGTGACGGCCCCGCAGACAAGATAAATAGCGGGATGATCACCCTCCTCCCCGGGGAAGAGTCACACAGCCAATTAGGCTAATGGGGTTCTGGGTGTAGCTCTTTAGCTCGGGCATGACCGAATTCGGGGAAGGCTTTTTGCTCTGACTCACTCGCTGCAAGGCCCACAGATGGATCTGGAAGGTGGCCCTGACCCAAGCAGGGGTGGCCAGCCAGAGAAGGGGGGAGTCAAAAACCCAGTGATTCATCATCCTTCACGGGGAAAAGAAAGCCCCCGAGACCAGGTCTTCGGAGCTTTGTTATCATTATGCCGGCCCTCTTTCTTTTTTCTTTAAAAAAATATATTTTATTGATTTTTCATAGAGAGGAAGAGAGAGGGATAGAGAGTTAGAAACATCGATGAGAGAGAATCATCGACCAGCTGCCTCCTGCACACCCCCTATTAGGGACATGCCTGCAACCAAGGTACATGCCCTTGACCGGAATCGAACCCGGGACCTTTCAGTCCGCAGGTCGAGGCTCTATCCACTGAGCCACACCGGTCTCGGCTATGCCGGTCCTCGTTCAATGCCACTTGTTAGCTTCTGAAGAGATGGGGGTGCTTTCTACTCAAGGAGGGAGGCCCCATCTTTTAGGGGAACACATTCTTCTGTCATACTTTCCCAAAGCACTGCTCTGGTAGCCTCATTTGGTCCTATTACCGGTCTCTGAGGAGCTGGGGGCAGGCTGCGTGTTCTCGTTCTGCAGCAGAGGGGGCGGGTGACACCACCGAGCTGAGTGGTTTCCCTGTGATCACACAGCCAGCTGGTGAGGGCACCAGCCTGAGCATCTATCCGGGTACCTTAACGGTCCTTACTTACGGTTCTCCGTTGCCTCGTTCGTCACCCTGCAACAACAGAAACTAGATTCTGACCTGCTAGCCATCCATTTTGTAAATTTTAGCCATTGTCCTCGCTGTGATGCCTAGCTAGTAACAAATCTGTAATGTAACTTGTATATGACTCTTTCACGGCCCGCGTAGAAAGAGTTCCAGTTCAGGGTTCAGGTTCTGGAGAAGGGCCGCACACAAATGAAGAGACGTGAAGAAACTCAACTTGGCGATATGGGGGGCCAGGCGGTAGTCCAGCTCTAGTGGGAGAACTACTCCTGCTCTGGCCCTACCATCCCCTTTTATGGGGGCTTTGGGGAAAACATCTGAGGCAACATACACAGAAATTTACAGGCAGGAAAATAACAGAAACTTACAAGGGACAAAACAAGGTGGAGGCTGCTTCAGCTTAACAATGTCTCAACTAAAGGTGAGAGCAATTAAGGTTGTTGACCAGCCTTCCTGGCTTCCTGTCAGCATCTCTTTTTTAAGTGAAACTGATTTGTTTTCCAGCAGTAACTTCACCTGGCAAATATAGTCAGCCTGCTCAACAGTGAAATAGCGTATTTATGCAAAATTGAAAAGAATGATATTGGCCCTGGTTTAGTCTCCAGTTGGGGGAAACGCAGGGGTCATTTTATTTTATTTTTATTTATATTTATTTTTTTAGATACCAGCAGAAGATGAGGGACTGTGCCCTGCTGGGATTTTCCATGTCAAAGGCAGGCTCGTTGCAGGATGGAGGTTGGGCTATACACAGGGGGAGTTGTATAGTCTCCTGCTTTTCCTGGAAGATTCCAAAGTTCATCTGTTGTCTAGGCGGTCCCCTGGTTTTAGCGTTTGTCTCGGACAAACAAGGCCCGGTTGGGTAGCAGATTTCACGGCCCCCCAATTTTAGGTAAAAAATCTAGTTATTGTCCCACCAAGCAGCTAACCCTTCCACAGCTTCACTGCTGGATGTTTTCAAGAAATGCTTTATTATTTGCTGAGACCGGTTTGGCTCAGTGGATAGAGCGTTGGCCTGCAGACTAAAAGGTCCCAGGTTGGATTCTGGTCAAGGGCATGTACCTTGGTTGCAGGCACATCTCCAGTAGGGGCCGTGCAAGAGGCAGCTGGTCGATGATTCTCTCTCATCGATGTTTCTAACTCTCTATCCCTCTCTCTTCCTCTCTGCAAAGAATTAATAAAATATATTTTAAAAAAATGCTTTATTAGTTGAATACTTCCAGTGCTTTCCCGAGAGCAGAGGGCAGCGGTGACTGATGCAAATGACAGCCATTCCCGGGGAATCCTTCTAGTCCAGTGTCAGTCATACTGTGTACTTTACCTGCATCGTGGTCTCCTTTAAGCACCCAAACCCTCTGAGGTAGCTATCCTTAGTACCCGCATTGTACACAGGAGGAAACTGAGGCTCACTGCGATCTAGAAACCTCGAGATTCAACAGCAAGTAAGTGGCAAAGCCAGGATCGGAGTTCAAGTCTTTCTGTCTTGAAAGCTCAGACTCGGATAGCTGTGCGCTTTCAGAGGAGTCCAGGTCTCAGCCCAGATCTGCCCACAGAGTGTTTGACTCCTGCAAATGACAGAAGCCCTGGCTTTGGGGGCTCCCAGGCTGTTTGCACGGGGTTCAACTACATAATGCCTTCTCGTGTTTTAAAAAGAACAAGAGTCACATGGGGTGCTTTATTGAAAAGCATGTATCTGGGCCCTTCCTCAGAGACTCTAATTTAGTAGAATCTAGGAACCCCCCCTTTTTTTCTAATTTATTTTTTTATTACAATATACATTAAAAATATTTTGGTTTAGGTTGTTTCAGGTTGACAGCATAGTGGATAGACAGTCATAAACTTTACAAAGCCTTTCCCCAGGTATTTCAAGGACCCACCTGCCACCATACACAGTCATTACAATACTAGAGGCCCGATGCACGAAATTCGTGCAAGAGCAGGCCTTCCTTCCCCCGGCTGCCGGCACCAGCTTTCCTCTGGCACCCGGGACCTGGGCTTCCCTCACAGCCCTGGCTGTGCCCAGAAGGTTGTCTGGAAGGATGTCTGGTCTAATTAGCATATTTCCCTTTTATTATTATAGATTAGTGACTGTATTCTCTATGCTGAACTTTACACGTTTGTGACTATTTTGTAACACTAATTTGTCCTTCTTAATCCCTTCAACTTCTTGAATCAAGCAGATATATAGGCAAAAGTAGGTTTACAGTAGTTCGTATGAAAAATAATATAATAATAAATTATAATTTACTAATTATTATATTATTAATAATTTATTAACGATACAAGAATAAAGTCTGTGCTTCACATACTCCCCTTGCAGATATTTCTATGGGATGGTGCTGCTTAACAAAAATTTCTACAAGGAAACATTTTTTTTCTGGCTTCCCTCCCTCTCCCACAACCTAACAGAACTGTCGGTACCTTAACTAGTGGACACTGATCTAAGATGATTTAGCTCGAAGGAATTTCCTACCTAAGTCAACTTCAGCACTTTGAGAACATTAGGAAAAAAAATAGCTTGCTCACGTGGAAGTATATAAATAAATGAATAGGCAAGAAGCTGAAACTGGCCTCGCTGCCTAAAACAAGTTTACGTAAAAGGAGACACCGGAGCCTGCGTGTATATTTTGTTTGGCCAGGATTTTGCTGGAGTTTTCGTTGTGTATTCATTGAGCTAGTGTCCAACATTTAAAAATAAGAGATTTCCTTTTTTTAAAAAAAAAAAAAAGCTGTCTGGCTTCTCTTTAAAAAAATAGAAAAAGCTAGAAAACTGAGATTGCATCTTTTGATGGAAAAGCTTTGCTCATGCCTAGTGACCGACTGCCTTTGGGTAGGACTTCAGGCTCCTTAGCTGACCACTGTTCTTCACTGCTTCACTCGTTCCCGCCATCTGCCAGGCCCCTGTAGGCTTTTGAGTTTGTAACTCCTGCTCCCGGTCTAGAAGAACGATTTTATTTCATTCTAGCATACCCCAAACACTCAAGAGCTCCCAGTTATCTTGTAGTTGCATGTGTCTGACTATTCCAACCTGCCTCAGAATAGATCTTTGACAATTACTTGAACTTGAAAAAGCTAAAACATCAATTAATTGAGTTGTGGTAAGATATGTTACTATGAGCATATGATTCTCTGCATATGCTTATTTCTGAGGTTTTATTTATATAGACATATTTATGCATCTGACAACTGTTGTTTTCAGGAAATTGAGTAGAGGTGAAGGTCCAGTCATCTTCAGCTGTTAGAAGCAAATATTCTCCTAACAGATGCACCAGAAATGGCTAACACTTTATCACTCTTTACACATGAATTGGGGAGATGGAGGGAAGGAGCACATGTAAATAAACATAGTGTTTTAAAGGAATATAAATGTTAAAACCAAGTGGCTAATTGCTTTTAGGGAAGAATACCTGACTGTTCTTCATATCTGACCTGGATTCCCTTTTCTTAATTAATTATGCGATAAAAGCATTAGCATAACTAACTATTCAGATGAGGTGAAATGGCCTTTCTTCAGGGCTATTGTCATAATAATTGCTACTTTAAGCATGGACACGATTTACTTTAATATTTGGTTTCTTGACAATTTGGGGATAAGAAAAAAGTCAACAAGTTTAACATTTTGGGTGGTTAGGGTCAGGGCTAGAAAGAAGGGTTGATGTTAGTGGGAAGATTCCAACTAATAGGACACACTAAAGACTTGTTACGAAAACTAGAGGCCTAGTGCATGAAATGCTTGCACAGAGGGTGGGGGTGTTACTCAGCCCAGTTTACATGCTCTCCAATCTAAGACCCCACTGGGATTGGGCCTAAATGGGAAGTTGGACATCCCTCTTACAATCCCGGACTGCTGGCTCCCAACCACTAGCCTGCCTGTCTGCCTGATTGCTCCTAACTGCTTCTGCCTGCCAGACTGATCACCCCCAAACTATTCCCCTGCCAGCCTGATAAATGCCTAACTGCTCCCCTGCTGACCTGATTGCTTCTAACTATCTCCCCCACCGGCCTGATTACCCCTAACTGCCTTCCCCTACAGGTCTGATCACCCCCAACTGCCCTCCCCTGCAGGCCTTGTAACCTACCAACTGTCCTCCACTACAGGTCGGGTCACCTCCAACAGCCCTTCCCTGCAGGCCTGGTCATCCCTAACTGCCCTCCCCTGCTGGCCATCTTGTGGTGGCCATCTTGTGTCCACATGGGGGCAGCCATCTTGTGTGTTGGAGTGATGATCAATTTGCATATTGCCTCTTTATTAGATAGGATAAGTGAAGAATAGAAAGGCAGGAGTTGTGGGAGAGACACATTTGAACTGTGGTGGTTGGACTTCATTGCTGACCAAAGATGGAGGAGGAATTAGAACTTCTTTAGACACCATCTCTTTAGAACAGTGTGTTTAAACCTTCATTTTTTAATCCATTTGTAGGTCTTAAAATAACATCAAGAGATAATTTTAAGGAATATTTAAACTTTCAGTGGATTGGCTCTCTTGTGTTTTTTGTGTATTTTTCCTAATCAGCAAATAAGTGTGTTTTTTTCTTTCTTTTCTTATTCTTTGCTTTTATCCTATTTAAAAAAATATGTTCTCTATGACTGTTCCATTCTCTTCTACGGTCTTTCTCTTTTCACTGCACACAAAGGGATAAGAACTTTAAGCACACCATGATAGTGTCAAGAATCTGTATGGAATGGGGGAGTTAAGAAAAAGCAAAACTGATTTGTGTGACCTAAAAAAAGAAAAATGGAGCCTTGTTCGGTTAGGGGAGGCACAGTTTGGGGTGTAGAAATAGAAGAGGGAAGGTTTCCTTCTCTGTAACATGATTTCCTGTGGTAAACTGTGGTTTTTGTCAGTCTTCCTAACACACCAACACTGTGTTACCAGCGCCTCTGGTTGAGAGAATGAAGGAAGGAGGTTCTGTACTTGCTCAGAAAAGGCCAGTGAAGGGACGGCAGCACAGCTCAAACCCAGACTAACATGACGCTAGCGACATCCATGCAAGAAAAAGCTGGGGTCCTCTGTGAGTTCCAGGAGTGACCGGCGGCCACCATCACTCGGGGTTGGATATGAGCTAGGTTGCTGTGGGGAGTGAGACAATTTGCCATTCTATCTTCTCTTCTCCATATGACTTACTCATTTGGTGGTCTCATCCTATCTCGTGGCTTCAAATGCTGTTAATGTGCTAATGATATGTAAAGCTAATGTCCAGCTCCCACCTAGCATCTCCATGTGGCTATGTAAGAGGCACCTCCAGTATGAACCTCTGATTTACGATTTCCCCCTCAATAGTCCCATTTCTTAATGTTCCCCATCTCAGTAAACCACATCACCATTCATTTTCAGACAGAGGAAGAAACATGTTACCACAGTTGACCCCTTTCTAACCTAGATCCCCCCTCTAATGTATTCCTTAAATCTGACTACTTCTCACAATATTCACTACCAATGGCCTAACCGACGCCACTGTCCTAACGCTGGATTGCCACAAGAGCCATGGACAGGCTCCTCTGTCCTCCCTCTCGCTCCCTCCTCTGGCTCACCCACCCTGGGCACAGTCACACAGCAGTGAGAGAAACCCTTTCACAACCTGAGTCAGAACAGTCCTCCTTTGACTGGTCTTCTGGGGGTGCTGTGGTCTCGGGAATCCTGGTACCTGTCTCCAGCACAGTGCCTAGGATAGAGTGTGTTTAATAACGCCTGCTTGTTCGCTGATTAGGAAAAATACACTTTTTTCTACCCAAATTGGAAGGAGGAATTGGGGAGGTGCGTGCTGCTAAAGAAGGTGCTATGTACTCTTCAGCAGCTTTCATTTCAAGGGTAATTTCACAGCAAACACGGGATTATATTTTTACAGTTTCTGAAAATGATAGCAAATGGGAGGAAATCTGTACATTAGCAACACAGACAAATTCATGGCTCAGGAAATGAGAAAATGTAAAAATTGTGATAGCATAAATAAGGGGTTTTCTGTATATATAGCTTCCACTTAGCCCAATCTTGCATTTATTGAATATTCATTGGGGTATGTTAGAATCCTGGATAGTATGTTATGAGTTTGGTGCAGAGATAAAGTGCTGAATGGCTACATAGTTGCTATCGAGAAAGTACCAGAGCTCAGCTGGGGTGGCTCCATGGTTGAGTGTTGACCTATGAACCAGGAGGTCATGGTTTAACTCCTGGTCAGGCACATGCCCAGGGTGCAGGCTCAATCCCCAATAGGGGGCATGCAGAAGGCATGACTCTCTCATGCTTGATGTTTCTTTTTCTCCTTCTCCCTTCCTCTCTGAAATCAATTTTTTTTAAATCTTTAAAAAAAAAAAAAAGAAAGTACCACAAAATGGGTCCAAAGTGGATCTATAGCATACACCAGTCAACCAACGTGATTGAAAAGTAAATTTATTTCACTGCTCTTATCATTTCAGTCCCCTTCTTTATTTGCTGAATCCTCCTATTTTGCACTCCACAATGGTTAACATTTTAAGTAAGGTTTTGTACCTATTATATGTCCTCAAACTTTCTGTAATAACCACATTTCCCTCTTCAACAACCTTTCTCCCCCGCCTCCCCCGCAAACTATTTTCTGCTGGAAAGAATTGCACTAATAGTCCCAGTTATTAGAGAATATATGAGAAAGGACTCTGTGTCTTACACTAACCAAGACTTGAAGCACTTTTCTTAATATTCTTAACCTAATGGAATTTATTTTCTATGCTGGAAAAAAAAAGCCATAGGGAAAGTAACTATTTATAGCCATCAGCTATTTGTTGTGGGGTTTTAAAAGGTACTTTGCTTATGGTAACAACACTCAGTGAAACAGGAATGCAGTGTCTGGCACGTGCACAAAATGCCTGTGAGAATAAATGGGTGACTGAGTATGTAATTTAGACTTGACATGCTAGTTTGTAGACAGATAAGAATTTTTAATTCAATTTGAATATGGTATTTTAAATAGCCAATGATTTTAATATTAGAATACATTTCTGAATGGTTCATGATGCAGGCCATAATCCTTTCACAAAACATAAATATGATCATCACCTGACATAGAGTTGGAAATCTTGCCAGCCAAAAGTACCAGTAAGAAGTCATTTTTATCCCAATTAAAAGCTAACTTTGTTTCATAACCATCTTACCATAACTGCCCGCTAGGGATACCATCATACACACAAATCAAGCACCACTGAGTCAAGGTATTTGTTGTGATTGCGCCTACTCTCTGGTCTCCCTTCCTTCACTTTCGTTGCTTTCCAAACTCTCTTTGATGCTACAGTATGACTGCCCTTTCCTAAGCACAAACCAGCGCCCATCATTCCCATGGTGCTCCCTCTCCTGGCAACATTCAGTAATAGGGTAAAATCTCAACCTGTTCCACTGCCTCCATCTTCGACCTCCCCTTCTCCTTTCCTCTGTCGTCCCTGTGCTGTAGCCAGAATAGCCCTCCTAACGAATGCCATGCCTCATTTCACTGGAGAGTCTCTAACCATGTTGATGAAAACATTCTTTCTACTCTTCAAGTTTTCTCTGAGCGCAACATGGTCCCACAAGTACTGCCCTATGACTGTCTTGTTATATTATGGAAGACATCATGTCTGAAAGGTTATTGAAAATCATGTAAAATGGGAATAACACAATGTGTAACTTGAGGAAAAAAATAGCAATACTGACAATGAGAATTAGAGCCAGCTTTGGGGCTGTTACATGTTTGGAACTTGGAACTGAGGAAGCAGAAGGTGGGAAAGCGAGACAACCCCTCTCTACACTCTCACACACAGGAGAATCCTAAGAGGGTCTGGCATTGTTTCCACCTGTTGTTTATGAGGTTAAAGCACTAGATGTCTACTAAGAGATTTCCCAGATTCCTACTGCCTCATATTTGTATTTGATGAAATATTTTCTTGATTGTGGTCGAAGGATGTTAACATGTTAATTTCGCATACTAGTGCTAATTATAAAACATTATTTGGGGTCTGCTCAGTATTTTAAAAGGAATTTTAAGGAAAGTCTATCAGAAACTATTAAGCAGACTCAATTTTAAACTGGAATCTGATCACAGTCTTTGATTTTGTTTTTTCATTTTCTCTCTCTGTATTTGACCTCATGCACCCATTTTTTTTTTTAATTCACAAAACAACCTACATAAAGATAAATTCTTATAACATTTCCTATTCAAATGTTGTTGTTCTTTACCAGGAAAAAAATAATGATGCTTCTTAATTGTTGTTTTTAAAAGAACACCTAATATTATTACTGTGTACTGTGATTATTCAAACAGTGAGAATATGAAGGATAAAGACACGTTATACTAAACAATGACCACGTGGGACTCATGTACAAAGAACATGAGCCACAACCAAGATCACCGAGAATGATGATCAGGACTATGTATTTGACCTCAGCCAGGGACTAGCACATGAAATGAACTAAAACTTTGCAAGTTTAGGGAGGGTCATAATAGATAGAGTAGAGGAAAGATGGGTCCCATTTGTTGATGAGGTTAAAAACCCTGAAGACTGTATAATGATAAGCAGTTGGGCAGAACTGAGCTGTTCATTCCTCAGAGGATATACAGAGAAATGACGATGTCCTCCAATGGAGGTGAAAGGGTGGAGCTAATCAGTTTTGTGTCTGGATAGGGCTAGACCCTGGGAAATATTTCCATTAAAAATGGAAAACAACCCAGAATGTACAGGAGAGGAGAACATTGCACTTTGAAAGTATCAGGTTGGTCGGATAAGTCTGGGATGTAACTGGGAAGCATTCTGCTTTCAGGATAAATCTGAAACACATCCTTTAAGTAGTTGGCATTATATTCATTCAAATAGTACATTATATTGGTTCTCTTAATTGAAGATATTAACATTAAATACAAAATATATATGGGATCAATTCATTCATAAATACAAAATATATATGAGATCAATTCTATATATATGGGATCCATGTATTCATTTATTATTATATGCATTTTGTTTCAAGATTTCACTTTCAGAAAATTTAGTAAAGGAAAGAAGGAAAAGAAAGAAAAAGCATGACACTTATGGTTTCCCTCTTGTGTAAAACTCTTGTTTGTGTAATCTGGAATTTTGATCTTCTCATTGATGAATTTTATTATAGCTTATATACTCTGTAGCAAGAGTTTTATTAATGACTTTGCCTCATGTTTTCTAAGCATATAAAAATTAATTAGACATGATAATATACTTAAAAGATGTTAATTTTTCTTCTAAAGCTACATCATCCTCATTTTAGCTTTAGAAGAAAAGCTAAATTTTATATCATTTCACTTATCAAAACAAGAGAGACTCAAATTAATGTGTTAGTGTTTTCTGCTACTTAAGCTTTTATTTTTTAAGGAAGCAACTAAATAATATTTTATTGTTATGAACATAGCTTATGCACAATCAAATTCAAATTTATTTAACAAAGGCTAAATCCAAAAAGTGTATCAGCCTAAATAGTTAAATCGTGTATAATCTTCCACAATAAGATTTTTAAATTCCTCTTCTATTTAAATGTAAACTTACAGACTTAATTGTAATTTAAAACCCTCATCTAGACTTTATTAATGTTATTATTGTTTACTGGATATCAAAATCTTAGAGGAGTTCGTATATGGGACTTCCATATCCCAGTCAAGTTTTATCAACTCTTATGTGCTAACATGTATAATTAAAGTTCTACTTAAAAGGGAAAAAATTCAGAAAATTGATCTTGATAACAAAATCTATTCATGATTGGCTAATTCCAGTCTTCTTATCTCTGAACATTAACCAGATTTTTTTTGTTTGTTTTTATTCATCTTGTTATTTTCATTGGTTTTCCCTCGATGAGTTGTTTAGCATAGTGGTTGAAACAAAGGTTTTGCATTCACATTGTCCTGGCTTTATGTCCCCATTTCTTATCTCATTCAGGAAATTTTCATTGGGTTTCTAATTTGTGCTAAGCATTGTCTGACCTTGAAACTCAGTTTTACTTTCTCATCCATAAAAGAGAGATAAAATATAACTCCTGGAGTTACTGCGAAGAGAAAGTCAGATGATCTAAAAAAAAAAAAAAAAAAAAAAAGGGTTTAACACAGAGTGTCCCCCACACAATAAACATAGAAGCTATTATTGTTAAGCATCTGTTTCTATGGCTATATTTATTAACTGCTGCACACAGACTCATGCCTATACTTATTATTGTTAAGCAATACAAGAAGATTTTTGATAAGATTTTTACTCAGCATGTGAAAGTCAATTGAACTGGATTTCTTTTCTTCAAAAACAAATTCAAGTCCTTTTGTACATTCCTGGAGTAGCATCTGTGATTATCAAGAGTCACAACACGGAATATTTAGCAGTGAGGACAGGGAACCTATTTTATTGTTCCTCTGTTTCCTTCACCTAGCATAGTATCTGCCTCCGGGTTGCAGCCTGATCCCCCGGTGGGGTGCATACAGGAGGCATCAGATCAATGTTTCTCTCTCTTCTAAATCAATGAACATTTTATTGGGTGAGGATTAAAAAAAAAAAAAAGAGCTTGCCAAAACCCGTTTTGCTCAGTGGATAGAGTGTCGGCTTGAGGACTGAGGAGTCCCCAGGTTTGATTCCCCTCAAGGGCATGTACCTTGGTTGCAGGCACATCCCCAGTAGGGGGTGTGCAAGAGGCAGCTGGTAGATGATTCTCTCTCATTGATGTTTCTAGCTCTCTATCCTTTTCCCTTTCTCTGTAAAAAATCAATAAAATATATATTTAAAAAAATAAAAAAAATAAAAAGGGCTTCTTATGAAACTAGTTTATATAAAATAATTTACTTTCATTTTGAAGTATTAACCAACTGTATTTATCTTTAAATATATTTAAATAACAAAGGTGAATTTATGTAGTAAATATACATACATAAATGGCATCTTTTTATACTACTATATGCAATAAATTCTTATTGTGGAAAGTTTCAAACTACAAGAAGAAGATCAGTGCTCCTCATTATCCCATTCCTTGCAGATAACAACTGTTGGCATTTTTATAACATCTTCAGTAGTAAGACACTTAAAACACAATAGTGATTTCTAGCTAGAGATTATTAATTAATGGAGCTGGCTACCTAATTATTATAGTTGACTACTTTCCACAAAGAAAAAATATTTGAAGTCAAATACATATGATTTGATTTTAATCAGTTGTGTTTTTTTTTTTCTGAATAGTCTCTGTACCTTGAAATACTATTATAGAATATAACTTAAAATGACTCAAAAAAGTATAGGGAGTAAAAAAAATGTCAGAAGGAAAAAGGAACCAATGCAATCAGTAATATAAAGAATTGATATTATTTTTAATTGATAAGTAACAATAGTTTTATATATATATATATATATTGCGCATTTAAACCAAAACATGCTTCACACAATTCATTATATGAGCCCCTAAAGAGCTTCAGAGTAAAAATAAAGACCTAATGAGTTGCTCTAAAAACTGGTTACACCATTTACCCAGCTGATCTTGAACCACAAAGGAGGGCTGTGGGGAGGGTGGAGGGTGGTTGGTGACCCCGGGCTTGCTGCATGGGAGAGAAGCTTCCATAGGAGAGCAGGGCATTCACCGCAGAAGTAGGCTGCTAAGAGGATAATTAATGGTGGCAAAGATAGGAGATTTCTCTTCCTCTTTGGGCTTATTCTCACACTGAGCTCATAGCCTGAGGAAGGTCTTTTTGCTTTAAAGACTATTCTTTCGGAAACTTTTGGTCTTTCTGTGGTTTATTGAGCTGGTCTCTAAGGTTCAAGGGTGGGGTGGGGTGGGGTCAATACCGAAGACATCTTCTCCAAGGCATTCAATAGACTTTAAAGGAACAAAGCCAGTCTGAAGAGTTTTCACAGGCTCTTCTTCAAAGATTTCATCTACAAAGGAGTGTTTTGTTTTTTGTTTTCCCCCCCCACATAAGACATTTACTTAATGACTTTCGGGGCTTTAATTTATATCTTTTCCCCTTTAGTTAAAGCATAAAATGGATCACATTTGAACAGTGTAGATCACCCTAAAGACTAAATTAAAAGTTTATAAAGGTAGGAGAGGGTTTGTGATAGATTTGTATCTTGAGTCATCCCACATACTGGAATTTTTTAGATGAGCTTAATGAACACTGTGTTAAGTATATATCATAATAGCATGTGTAATGTTTTCCACCTTCAAATAAACTATGAATTATCTATGCATTCAAACAAGTAAAGTTTATTCTTGGATTATTTAAGTAACATTGTCTTATTGTAGTAAATTTTTTGGGTGTAGAGGCAGCAAAAAACAACAACAACAACAACAACAAAAACACACACAACAGATACCTGATTTATCAAAGCATTGTCTTCACTGATGTCATTGCCACAAATGTATAGAGCCAGATAAAGAATAGGTAACATGAGCAGTAAAATGTATATTGAAGAATATTTATCAATTTTGCCCAATAAAGTACTATTATAATAGTACAATAATGATTATCTTTAGATGTTCTTATAGTCATACCTGTCATCTGAATAAAAACAACCTTCCTGTCATCTGAGCAATAATGTCTTTGTATTTTGAATTATAATATCAATAATTATGGAGCATAACTTTTTAACTGTCTCACTTTTACTGCATGCGTGTGCATATTCACACACACATACAGATCATGCGTCCTCATTTAAAAGCTGTGGCTTCTATAAAATTTAATTACATCTCCGTGCAGCTTTAAATTGGAAGTGGCTTTAAATCAAGCGCATGTCTTCAAAATGGGGGGCAGCTCCCGCTACATTTGTTTCCCTGAAGATTGCACACGGAGGTGTCGCTGCTCACGGGGGGCCTGTTAAAGGGGCAGCGGGAAGGAGCAAGCCAGAGGCCATCCTGCCCCAGAGATGGATAAAATCCTGCGGTCTGGCCGTCCTCAAAGCTCTCTGGAAGCAGCGTTAGTAACACAAGACAAAGCCAAGGAGATTGAATTTGCATGCCTTTTCCACGTGGTGTGTGGACATTTTTGAAAAATACCATCTATGTTGATTTTCCAATACATTAAGTATGAATTCAAATGATTAAAGTGAAGACAGACTTTTGCATTATATTTGAATTTCAGAACCATATGCATCACCAAGTTCAAATCGTACAAAAAAGAAGGAAAGAGGCAAAGCAGCTTGAAATGATACTTTCTTTGGTTTAAAAAAAAAAGAGAGAGAGAGAAAACTAGGGATTTTTTAAAAAATCTCCAAATATAACTTTTCTTTTTAAAATAAAAAAAAAATTGATTATTTGATATCTCTTTATACTTGTTTGATTTATAAGACTAACTTTTATGAGGGTACATATTTGATCATTTATGTCTTAAATATTGAAAACTGGCTTTTTAAAAAAAAAACCGGTATAAACAGAGACCTAATGAATGGATCATCTGTAAAATGAAATTGACCCATTGCCTGAGTTTTTAAGCACTTACGGATTGATATTGTAGGCCAGTGTAAATATATATTGCTTAAACTAGGTCTATACAGGTGGCAGCTGAATAAAATGGGTAACTATATCTACACTAGAGGCCCGATGCACAAAATTCATGCAAGAGGAGGCCGTCCTTCTCCTGGCTACGGCACCGGTTTTCCTCTAGCACCGGGGACCCAGGCTTCCCTCACAGCCCGGCTTTGTCTGGAAGGTCCTCTGGAAGGATGTCTGGTCTAATTAGCATATTTTGCTTTTATTATTATAGACTAGAGGCCTCCTGCAATAGGACTGACTTCCTGTGGTGGTCTCCATGGCCCTGTCTCCTTCCTTAGTATTCCGAGCCCCGCCTGCTTCCCTCTAGTCTCTCTGCAGCTTCCCTTCCTTCTGTGCTGTCTTCAGTCTTTGCTCTGTGCCTGGATATGCAAACTAACTGCCATCTTGGTTGGGTTAATTTGCATATTTGCTTCTGATTGGATGGTGGGTGTGACTTGTGGGTGTGGCTTGTTGGCTAGTGGAGGTACGGTCAATTTGCATGTTTCTCTTTTATTAGATAGAATGTGTTTTACAATATCTAATAATACATTATTACATAGTTCATCAAAAAATTGCTTTTAGGAGAGTGGCAGGAAATTGATTATCTCAATCTTCTTCTTCTAGAATATGTTACCATTTGGGGATTGTAAAATTTAGAGAAGGAGGCCCAATCAGATTAGACATTATAGAAGGTCACATTGCCAAACTCACTTGATGTAATAATCTTTTTTTTTTTCCACGTTTCCTTCTTATAATCCTGTCTTAGCATGGAAACAAAACTAGCTTTTTTTTTTTTTCAATAGCCTTGAACAAAGTAAAATCTTGGTCAAACATTTTTCAAACTTGTCTAGAAATGAAAAGTTCTCACTGAATTGGCATTTCTTTTGACACACAGAGCTCTGTAGTGTTGGCGCTCTGGTCTTGAGAGAGTCCATGCATTGGAGCAGACATGTTTACATGAGCAGCAAGCACAACCTGTGGTAATGGGGTGAGTCCTCTCGCAGCTTCCCTGTCTCCTAAACTGTACAGAAATGTACTGAAGACAAACACTACAGGTGAAAATAATGATTCCAAGCCACCTTGCCACGTGTTGGAGACAAGCCTGCCATAACCATACAGAAGTGAGAATTTGAAATGATCATCTAATGTCAGCCATCTTTAAGGGTCACATTTTTATCATTGCCTGCTTTCACTGGATGAAAACAGGATAAAGTGGGATTTTCAACTCTAGAGATTCTATTTGCAGCATTAGTTCAGGTGGAGAATTCTCAGGGAATTTACACTTAATCCATTGAGCCTGTATTATTTGGAATGCATATGTACCAGGACCCCTCATAGGCCGTTACAGAATTTTCTGTTAAGTTTGTCAATACGTCACTGCTTAATAAACATAGCTTGCCAAAATCACTTTTAGATGATTTGTTTAAAGTATGGTCACTGGGCAGGTGGCTGGTTGTTCTAGAGTCAATATAACCAAATAAGTTACGAACTAAGACTTTGTTAGTAACTTGGGGTGGGGGTGGGGGTAGAAGAAGTAAAAACCAGCTGGGTGCACAGAGCTCAGCTGAGCATGGATGCACTCAGGTAGCAGCATCTGTTGGCTGCTCCTCGGTCTTTAATGAGGAATCTTGCTTCACTAAATAGCAGTAGACTAGGTTCCATTTCATGTCATGCAAGACTGTGCTATATGCATCGTGCTGTATACAGGCATTAAACTGCAAAGCTTTCCTCATTCAATTCCCACTATTTCTAAATACTGTAGAAAATAAAATGATTAAAATGTCAGTGAAGCCACATGCATTCCATTTCTGTAATAAACGTTTCTCTCCACACACACACACACACACACACACACACACACACACACAAAATGCTGTTTAATTTCAGTGTGATTGTGAATTTTGTAAAATGAGGATGTAATAGCATTTTACTTAAACTTACAGTATCTTCTGTTCATATTGTGTTTCAGAATAGTTCCTTCATAATTAAAGTGTCAAAAAACGCATTTGTAGCAAGAACGATGAAATTCATTCTGGATTAATCCGTCAGCAAATAATAACCTGCATTTCTTACTCTTAAGCAGAATCATTTAATACCTTTCAATCATTTGGTTCTTCTTCTTTTTTTTTTTCCTTTTCTTGTTGTTCTCAAAAAATAACTTCTTATAAAAGCTTGAAAACTATTTTATGGGCTTACTGGAGGTTTTCCTTTAGCCCGAATATTTCCATAAATATGCAAGCTCTTCTCTGAGTCCCCCCACCCCTTACTCCTCCCAATTAGAGCAATTCCAAAACAATGAACAAGGCAAACAAAGAATTCTTCAAAATGATCAAAACTTCCGGTTCATTTTACCAATGAAAACTAGTCACACCACATGGAGTATTCCTGCTCACTTGGAGATAAAGTCAGTTTGGTGTTTACATGCCACTCATGGCCATGTTTCTGAAATATTGAAGGAGTAGGTCAGATTATTCAAGTGGGTTTTCTCTGTGTAGTACATCTTGTTTCTACAGAGAGGAAGGAAGAGGAATAGAGAGTTAGAAACATCGATGGGAGAGAAACATCGATCAGCCGCCTCCTGCACACCTCCTACAGGGGATGTGCCTGCAACCAAGGTACATGCCCTTGACCAGAATCGAACCTGGGACCCCTCAGTCCGCAGGCCCACGCTCTATCCACTGGGCCAAACCGGTTTAGGCTCTATTGTTGCCTTTTTAAAATGACATTCATTTTCTACTCATGACTTTAAAAAATATAAATAAAAACACATCCTATTGGTGTCCTCTATGTGTAGGTAAATCTGCCAGGGATTGTAATAAAAAGCAAATATGAATAAGCAAGTCATGTCCGAGTAAATAGTTTAGCTGATAGCATGGGGACCTGTGCTCTGGCTGGTTTAATATTTTCATACTACACACTTTAAGAGAATTATTGGCTTAGGCACTCTTTGTCAGGATGATAAACACACAGTCCATACATCCTGAGTTTTCACAGCTCTCTCCTTCGCATGGAGTTCAGCACACTATTCAGACTAGGGAAGGCACCGAGCCATAAATTCCCTGATAATGCAGCTTACGATTTCACCCAACACAGGTCTAGCAGGATGGTGGGCGGGAAAACAACAACAACAACAACAAAAATCTTTTTAAACCATTGATTCTTTTAAAGATCCTTGCGCCATCAGCTGCAGCTGCAGAACCATCATGCTTTCATTAAGGACCACATCTGGTCTGAATTAAAACAGGAGCCTTTCCCAGCCCTCAAGTGCTTGTCAGGTTGAAAGTCTTTTTCATAGCCCCTGAAGCCTTTCCAAAGCCGAGCGCTGAGACAGAGAGCAGGCCTTGTCACGAGCTGGTACCAGGCTCTCCGTGCATTCCTGCTCCGTTATTCACCGTCTGGCTCTCATTTGAGGTACATCTCCCTTGTGTCCGCTTTATTAACTTACACATGACTGGCCCTTTTGTTTCATGCGGAAATAAAGAAAGGAGAGGGTTTTTGCAAGAATAGTGCCATAGACTGAGACATATTTATTCACACACTTGTGGGCTTGGGGTTATATGCTTGCTCTTTAAAAACATATATATATATATATATATATATATATACACATATATATATGTATATGTATATATATATATACATATATATGTGTGTGTATATATATATATATATATATATATATATATATATTTGTATTTCAACCACTGGCATAATAAAAAGGTAGATAATGAAAGGAACTCATAATAGACTTGGCTTTCTCCTCCGTGTTATGGAAAGGGAGGGGGAAATCTGCACAGATAGTGATGTGTTGAATTTTTTTTTATGTTTACCATCTATTTTAGGACTGCAAAGGAAAAAAGCCTATTAGCGTTATCCATAAGCACAGTGGTGTAAAAGCAAAATTACCTGAATTTTGGAGGAATTATTTCAATAATACATGCATTGAATAGAATGCCAGCTAAATGTCAGGAAAGTCCTGAGGCAGATGAAGATGAAATAAGTCACCAACCAAAGAGAAAGAGAGTTTTAACACATTGAGTGAGACTGTTTTGCTGATGGCTGGGAAACATTACTGCTCCAGATAAATTAATATACAATAATTTATCAATTTAGATAGCACATGCACACACACACACACACACACACACACACACACACACTTTTATTAAAACCTCAAACATAGGGGCAAAAGAAAAAATACAAACTCTGTGGAGCTCAACATATCAAAAGGGAAGCAGGTGAACAAATAAGGAGCACTCAGTGTGAGAGGTGCGGACATACAGGGCAAGGCAGACGGTGGTAGTGAGGACCTCGGCCTGAGGAGGTCGCCTTTGAGCTGGTCTTTGAAGGATGAATAGAAGTTCACCAGACCTTAGAAGACTCACACATTTTAGTCAGTTTTTAACATTTGTTTATTACCTCGCATGACCAATTGATATCCTTTTGGGATAAAGAATGCACCCCACTATTGCATTAATTTATTTTCCATCCTGATTATGGATGCCCAAACTAGCATTATTCTGACAAATTATTTTCCTAAGTTCCTAAAGAGTATTATAAATCATCAATGTGTTTTTTCCCCCCATATGGAGGTAGAATGTACTTTCAGCACATATAACAGGAAGAAAAAACCACACGACAACCCTAAAGACTCAAGTGAATCTAGATGATATGTGAGAATGACAATTGAATTAATCTCTCTGAACTTAAATTCTCATTTAAAAAGGTGGGAATAATATGTACCTCATGGAATAAAGAAGGATACAATGAGATGATTTATTTTATAAACTAGGACAATAGCTAGCTCCTAGTAAACCAGCATTCAGTAAGTAATAATTCTCTTTCCAGTTTTTATCTCCAAATAGGATACATAAGACGTGGCTCAAACTATTTTTCAGCATATTAATACTGTATTTCAGGGTATAATTAAAGGTATATATTTATCTACTTCAGCAAAATGAGTGCAGATTGTTTGACAATTACCTTGGAGTAAAATAAATTAATGGAAAAACGCAAATAACAAAGCCTCCTCTAATTTCACTAGCTGCATTTAAACACTTCCTTGCTGGATACACAAAATGATTTGTGCATTCCAATGACATATTTCTCTCGGTGAAAAATCTTGTAAGCTTTCCTGAGAGCAAGGGTTACCACTTCCATGTAGTTCACAGACTCTCTCTTAGCCCTAGGAGAATATTCCATCCACATCTAGGTGTTCAATGGGTGTCTGTCGCTTAGACAAGGCCAGAGAGTGCGAGCAGGGTTTTGTCTAGTGGGAAAGATTCAGACAGAGCATCTAAGTTGAGTCACTTGTGTGTATATGTGGAAGCATCATCCTATCTAATAAAGACAGAATATGCAAATTGACCGTAACTCTGCAACAAAAATGGCGGCGCCCACAGCCAATAAGGAGGGAATATGCAAATTGACGTGACAAGGCGAGAAGCGCAAGGCATCTCTGGCCAGAGCAAAGGCTGGAAGGTGGCTCTGGGCAGGAGGGAAGGAAGGCCCATTCGTGCATGAATCTTCATGCATCGGGCCTCTAGTGGTTTATAAAATGTGAAGCCAATAAACAAAAATTTCCAAATGGAAAGCAAATTAAATGCTACAGTATCGCCGAGTGTCTCTATGAAATGATGTGATAAGCCTCTTGGGTACATAAAATATAGTAACACTCAAGAGAGGCCATAGGTTGGAAACCTGGTCCCTTCTTTCTCTCATTCGCCGTTCTTTCCTTGCACTTCTTTATTAGACTGTGACGGTAAAAGGGCCTGTTTTACTTAACAAAGCCGGCCAGCTGTTTTTATGGAAATTCCTTCTCAGTTTATAACTCACGCGCATGTCAATGTCAAAGTAACAACCGCACCGCAGGGATGAAATGGATAAAAGACTCCTGGTCAGGTACAGTTCTCTTTCCATTAAAACGTACCCTTTATGTTTCCCATTAAGTATCGTCAACTCAGCTTTCTTCATTGAAAGCGGTCAGCTGATGGACGCTTGTGTGCAATGTGGTGCAAGATAAAAAAAAAAGTACTTCTATGTGCTTTTAAGATCCTTTTATGAGGAACAAAGTTTGACAGTATTTTTAGACACTATTTTACATGTGAGTTGTGAGAAGTCTGATGTACTTATCTGTAATTTTGGGTGCTATACGTGCGTGTGTACACCCACAATTAACATTTTAATCTTGCAAACCCTTCAACCTTTTTCATCTCTAACTTGTGCGAAGTGTTGGTCTGTAAGACTGGTTATATTTCATAGACTAATACACCCAGGTGCAGGAGAAACATTTTAAGGTGATTCAAATTTGGATTTAATGCCCTAATTAATGATTGAGTGAATTCATAAACAATTGTAAGAAAATATAAGTCACCCTAACCGGTTTGGCTCTGTGGATAGAGCTTGGCATGTGGACTGAAAGGTTCCAGGTTCGATTCCGGTCAAGGGTGTGTACCTTGGTTGCTGTCACATCTCCAGTGGGAAACGTGCAGGAGGCAGCTGATCGTTGTTTCTCTCTCATTGATGTTTCTAACTCTCTATCCTTTTCCCTTCCTCTCTGTAAAATAAATTATATATATATATATATGAAAATGTAAGTCAGATATATTGTGTCTATACTTTTGATTTTCTTCCTGGGGCCTGCAGAAGGAATTAGTGCCTAAGTGTTCAACATTAAGTGTTATGAAAAAATGTGTATTTTGGAGACACATGTTAGCTCCACATAGCATTTTCAGTTTAAAAATTTGACTTTTTTTGAAAAAAAAGTCCATTTGTGCTGTGACTAGCCTTTTCATTCATTATGTTGCTGTGAAAATGCCACTTAATTATTTGGGGCTTTATAATTTCCTTTCTGGAAGAGTATATTAATAATTTCAGATCTCTATTTTGTTAAAATAATGATTAACCAATTAGGCGGTCTGGTTTTCTGGGGGAAAAATAGAATAAAGCATCTTTATATATATTTTTATAAGCTATTTACATAGAACGAAATAGCAAAGTAATTATTTTTATTTCCTATCATGTATATAATACTTGAGGATTTCAGTCAATTCTTGATTATCTCTCAATGCTTCCCTTTTCAGTAAAGAGCACTACAAAACATCAAATTTTTGATTATTTATTCTTCTCTTTCATCATCTACTATATTTATTCACCAAATCTTTGTCTCATGTCCTAAACCGTGCTCATTACCAACTCCCTAAGCCAGGCACCATTAGTTCTCAATGGGACTGACTCATGCTCTTTTCTAAAATATCCTTGAAACTATCGTCAGAATGATTGTCCATTGCTCACCCCTCTACCATGTGACTCCGCTGTTTACAACTCACTGAGGTGGATGGCTTCTGATTTCTACTGAGATAAATCTCCAACTCCACAAGTCTAAGCTTCATTCCGACGTCTCATTGTGTACTCCACACTTTTATGACACAAAGTTTCCTTTTGTCCTTTGAACTTTCCATCCTCCTTGGGGAGTGAATTTGGGAAGATGTTGCTTCTTTATTCTGGTGGTGTCCTCTTTCCCTGTCTCTTCATGGAGCAAACTTCTACTTGTTCTTTAAGTAGCAATTTAAACTTTACTTCTTCATTAAGGACTGTCTAATTCCTAGAACTTAGCCACCCAATATCAGTAAACGTCATACTCTCATTTTTAACACAGTGCCTACTTCATTGTAGTTGCTTGCTTGACTTCTCTCTCCTTCCAGGTAAATAACAAGGCACATAAGAACAATGCTCTTTGCAAAAGGCCTGAGACAAGGAGTATCTATCTATCTATCTATCTATCTATCTATGCCTAAGTTACCATTAAGACTGAATGACCGAATGATTGGTTGACCAGTCGCTATGACCTGCACTGACCACCAGGGGGCAGACACTCAATGCAGGAGCTGCCCCCTGGAGGTCAGTGCACTCCCACAGGCAACCTCCTGGGGTGGGCCAACCTTCTGCGGTTCGCCTCACCCCCGGGTGGCTCCCTCTGATTGCCCCCCCCCCCCTGCTGGCCAGCCCTGATTAGCCCCAATCCAGCAAGCCAACCTCCCCCCTCCAGCTGGCCAGCCCGGATCGCCCTGATAAGGACTGGGTGAGACAGGCCCAATTGGCCCCCACCACTGGCCAGGCCAAGGGACCCACCCGTGCACGAATTCGTCCCCAGGGCCTCTAGTACTCAGTAGACATTTGTGGGCTACAGTAAATGGAATCCATATACACATGAGGTTCTCTCTTTGCATTAAATAAGTCAATCTAAGCATTTCTTTCTTCAGATGATATTATTTACTTGAAATGTAAGAAACATAGAAATTTTACTTAATCAAGTATCTGCAAAAATTCTTGGTGTCTCAGTAGGAAGGATATAGAAAACTGTGACATAATTAAGAATCTCTGAGTCCCTGTTGCTTAAGATAATAAATAATGAAAAAAAATGGTACTTAAGACACCAAAAAGGGCATAAATATCATTGTAACTTTACCATTTTGACTCAGCCCTCCGATGGCTTAGAAGATGAGTTTTCTGCCTAAAAAGCACTTATGCTTCTGATTTTAAGACTAGCCTGCTCTTTCTTGCTAACTTTCTGGTCTCAGCTCAGTGCACGTGTTAATTTTCCCGAGTTTTGCTTACCCATGATGCTTTTAACATGTCAGGTTGCCATATTGTGTCTGAAGGCTTGTGTCTGAATGCTTTCTAGCCGTCCCCCTTAAAACTCTTTTCTTACCGGGTTGCAATCTCGTTACAATTCCTTTGACCGGGGTGATTGCAAATTGCAGTCAGAAAACAGCTGACCTCTTCGCCTCGGCTAATATTGTTAGCGGGACGCTGCCATGCCACCTCTCAGGATAATCGCGTTAGAACAGCCCCCAGAAGGCAGGCCCGCACACAAGTACACGTTTGTACCAAGTACATCCTTCCCTGGGCAAATGACAGCCACTCAGATAAAAACGCTTTTGTTATTTACCTTCAACAAGTATCTGTAAGCGGTGGCTGGCTGGCCGTGGTTGAATCATTTCGGTAATTTTGTTATGGGCGGCGGCGCTGGGCATAAAAGGGAGGGCAGTTCTGCAGACAGAGCGACCTGCCTCCTCCGGAGGGGCTGCGTGACAGTGACATGTAGATTACTTTTCCGTTCAAACACGCAAGAGCATCGCCAGACATGGCTAGCCTCATCTCTCTCTCTCTCTCTCTCTCTCTCTCTCTCTCTCTCTCTCTCTCTCTTTCTTCAAAGCCCTGATGCGGGCTCGCCAGGAGGGACAGCAGTGGGTGCTGGGTGACAGCTTAAGAAGATGAAAGCATCTCTGGAAAAGCTTGATCATTACAAAAATAAAAATAAAATCACTTCTGCAAAGATTGCATCTTCCAACTGTCAGCAAGCACTGATGAGTAATGGTGTTTGGGAACAGAAAAGGACTCTCATGTTTAAATTGGGCAGGGGCAGAAGCCTCACAATTTACATGTATGTCTTGCCGTTCAAGGCCCAGCATGTAAGTCGTGTGTAAGTATCTTATGGTAGGGTGACACCTAGAAGACAGGTATTTCTTTGAAATTAAAAGTCATTCCTTGCCGAAGCCGGTTTGGCTCAGTGGATAGAGCGTCGGCCTACGGACTGAAAGGTCCCAGGTTTGATTCTGGCCAGGGGCATGTACCTTGGTTGCGGGCACATTCCCGGTGGGGGGTGTGCAGGAGGAAGTTTCTCATAGATGTTTCTAACTCTCTATCCCTCTCCCTTCCTCTCAGTAAAAAATCAATAATATATATATTTAAAAGTCATTCTTATGCAACTAAGAAGTTTCAAGAGGACTAGTAACTTCTGACATTTACAGATTGCACTGTGTTGCTTTACCCAATCAGGTCTGTTCTTGATTATCAGAAAAAGGAGAGAAGCATCTCTTGTCCTTTTGGCCTCACCTTTTTCCCCCCAGTAATAGTCAAACTACTCTATTTGTCACATGAAATGCAGTCACATCCAAACATTTGGAGTCCAGGATGAGCAAAGATGAAATGACTGTAGAAGTAAAAAAAAAAAAAAAGAAAGAAAGAAAGAAAGAAAAGTAAAACAAAAGAATCAGCGATTTTAAGGTTGTATAACAATATTTTTTCTTCATCTTTAAAATGTATTGCTAACCAACTCAACATCCATATCTTGGATCTAAAGTTTCTGACTGAATTGGCTCTTTGAGTATTTATGATACACAACAGGTTCTATTTTGCTTTTTGTACACAGTTGACAAATTGGCTTCTCCCACAGCCTTTCTTCACTGAATCTATGTCTGGCTAGAAGGTTAGTTAACTGAATTGATAATGTTCTTTTTCAACAGTGGGTTTATTGGTCGATGAACATGGTTTACCCACAAAGGAAAGGCACCTAGCAGAATCAATCCAACGAGGAAGTCAGGCGTCTGCCCTAGAACTCCTTACCATCTCCCAGGTATCTCTCACTTTCTGTCTAACTATAATGTATTAAAATGTTATAATAAGTATATCATTTCATTGTAATGATTCATAACACAACCCACTTATCCAGATACAAATTCTGAGGAGTTTTATTAAGAGAAGCCTCCCTTAAGAGACTAGATGGAAGATCACCATATAAGGACAGAAGGTGGGTTCAATTCCAACGTGTGTTGTTAACTGACTGTATGTGATCTCAGGCAGATCACCGCAGGCTGTCTGAGCCTCAGTGTTTTTTCAGTGGTAAGATGAAGAAAACAGTATTTTGTGAGGATTAAATACTATTATTAAGTAAGTTATATATGGATAGGAAGATGGTGCTTTTCATTACTATTCTTACTAAAGTTATTGTGGGAATTTGAATTCTAATCACATTGACCTCAAACCGATTCTTATTGTTGGCGTTATCGGGGGACGTGGGGTTCTTGAGGTACCGCTGGAATAAGCATTCCTGGAGACCCCTCTGGAGGATGCGATGTGGTAGAAAGCTTTATCTCCATGCAATTACTCACCTGGATTTTCTTTCATTTAATTTTTTAAAAAAATAAGTTTTATTGATTTTTTACAGAGAGGAAGAGAGAGGGATAGAGAGTTAGAAACATCGATGAGAGAGAATCATGGATCAGCTGCCTCCTGCACACCCCCTACTGGGGATGTGCCCGCAACCAAGGTACATGCCCTTGACCGGAATCGAACCCGGGACCTTTCAGTCCACAGGCCAATGCTCTATCCATTGAGCCACACCGGTTTCGGCACACCTGGGTTTTCAAAGTCCCATTTCCCTGAGTCCAGTCATAAGGCAGGTCCAGCTGGGGTCCAGCGGAGCCGGGAGCAAAGCCAGGGTCCAGCGTTTCCTTTCCATGTTGGTTGGAGATGGATCCGGTTCAGCGTCAGGCTAGTGACGGTCCATTAGTCCACTGTGTGTGGGGTCCCCAAGGCCGTGGGCCACGGGGCGAATGCAGAGAAGCAGGAGCAGAAGGACACCATCAGCCCCGAGTTACACAAGTCCCAAGAGAGCCAGGAGAGCAGATTTCTTCATTTAGGACATTGAGTCCAGAAAACGGTCAAGTTTTTGAACTTCAATTTAATAGACTTCAGATTCAACGACACTCTGTCGCCCAAATTAGTCCATGCTATTGAGGTTTTACTGTATCCCCAATCTCTGAGTGCTTGCAGTGGCCGCACCCATTCTGGCCAGCCATTTCTGTCCCCAGGTGTGATGGATAGGCAAATTCCCTCACACACCCAAAGCACCTTCCCTATGTCATCCCAGCTATCCTGGGCATGGGTCTATCTCCCTTTTCTTGGACCCCTGGGGAGAGTAAAGTTGTAGCTTCCCGGTGGAGCTGCCCAAATTGCCATGCCTATAATATCTGGCCTTCCCTTTGCTCCTTGCCTGTCATCAATAATTAGTTAATTGCAAAGTAACAATAGGACGGGAGACACCAAGAACAAGGAGAAGAGATTAAGGTTGACTGAACACACCCTTGTTCTATAGAACTGTGGTAGTTGCTTTGGTTCCCATGTATTTCTCACAACATCCTCCTGATGTAGATCTTTCCCCTCCACTCCCCCCCCCCCCCCCACACACACACCCTTTATTGATTGGGGAAGAAACCAAGATCTGGAATATTTGCCCTAACCGGTTTGGCTCAGTGGATAGAGGGTTGGCCTGCGGACTGAAGGGTCCCAGGTTCGATTCCTGTCAAGGTCATGTACCTTCGTTGTGGGCACATCCCCAGTAGGGGGTGTGCAGGAGGCAGCTGATTGATGTTTCTCTCTCATTGATGTTTCTAACTCTATTCCTCTCCCTTCCTCTCTGTAAGAAATCAATAAAATAAAGCAAAAAGATCTGGAATATTCAATGGCTTTCCTATTCATTGATATAGCAACCAGCAGAGTCATGTTTGGGCCTATCTCAGGCTGTTTTCATGGTGCTTTTCTAGATAATAGCCATTCAGATAGTTGGTATAGATTAGTATGAAGTAAGGTGGGCTTCAGAAAAACAGGCACATGGACAGACTTCAGTGTGATTATATACATATGTATATATTTGATGGTACATTATTATATGCACATAAAACTAAAATACTCAACACACCTAATATAGTTAGAAAAATAGCTTATTATGTATACATGCTACTGAGAATGGTTAACATAGCTTGTTATTATTCAATTATACTAAATGTAAGGCAAGAGATAGTTAAGATTTCTCTTAGTAATCTCTTAAATCTTTAAGTGACCTCATGATGAAGTGGAGTAATATATATGAGGAACAAATTGTTTTGTTTGATTTGAAACATATTGGGTAAGTGATTTGTGGAATAGCTGGAGCCTTGAGGATATTGTTTGGCTCGTGGCAATTTTCTCAGAAGGTGCTGTGGCTTTTCAATAGAGTAGCAAGGAAATGCATCAAATTCATATCCTGATCTCATCTGTCTTTCTCTAGGTCATAGATAGTGTTCTTTTCCAAAAATTGGGAAACACAGCCATACAATTTAAGCATAGGGTAGATTATTTAAGTTAGACCATCCCTAATGAATGAAATAAAATCGCTTTTAGCCATCTTCATGTATTTATAGAAGACTGTAATTTCCCCTTGTTGAGAATGTTCAGCATGCACTTTCCTATCAGACTCCCTGACAATACAGGTTGGAAGCGGAGTCTGGCTGAGAATTCTGCAGGTGATGCAATTAGGGTGGGGGGGCACTGTGGAATCTTAGCATAACTGCCAATTAGCACTTTAAAAAGTTATTTGCTTCTGGTACAAAAACCAAAGGATAGTGCATACATTTGGGAAAAGGCTGTTGTCACATTGGAGAATCTCACGTTTTTAGATGTTTTGAAGCTCTCAGTGTTGGTCCTACTGTCATATTATTTAATCACGTCTGTGCTGTACATTTGCATGGAATACATTGAAAGTTAAGGTGTGGTTCTCTTTATAGATAATTTTTAAAACTTTTTATGTGGGATAACTGTGATGTTAACCAATTATATGATATGAAATCGAACCTGTAATAAGTTAAAGTAGTCACAGATACATCTTCTGATATGCACATTAATAATTTTGGTCCCTTTGATGACATTCTCTCTCCTAACTACATATATATTTTCCTCTTCTCAAGAAAGCATTAAAAAGCTGAACCATTCATGCTCCTAAA
This sequence comes from Vespertilio murinus, assembly GCA_963924515.1. Taxonomy (NCBI): domain Eukaryota; kingdom Metazoa; phylum Chordata; class Mammalia; order Chiroptera; family Vespertilionidae; genus Vespertilio; species Vespertilio murinus. The sequence goes on along the minus strand of OZ004717.1, from coordinate 6,760,648 downwards.
AATCTGCTATCCATGATACATTCAAATATAAAATTGAGGTTATGTAGTCCCTGGATCTATCAGCGACTGAAGTGTAGATCTAAAAGTCAGATATAAGGGCTGGCTCATTATTTGGTCTCGTTATGTGCTTGAGAGGGGATTTTGAGACTCGCACATAAGAGTCAGCTTTGACAACTTCTCCCAGAGGAAGTTCACGGGAGCCTTTTCCATTGGTTGGGAACGTGCTAATGAGGTTAGGGTCATTGATTTGATCTCACCTGAGTGCAAGTATGCTTTGTTCTAGCTCTAGGCTCCTAATGGCCGCCGTAGCCAAAGGCAGCCATTTATAAATGTGTGCTGCTGGTTGTACAGGAAACGTGAGAGAGAGTTTGAATTTATCAGAAAGCACTGTCAATACTAAAGCAACACTCACACAAAGGACATGTCTGACTAGTGGCGGGTGGATGGTACTGTCTTCTTTCTGAAGCGCGCGCAGCTCATACACCTCCAAAGAGGGACACAACTGCATGCCAAGCTTAACTGATAATCCAGGATAAGCTCCTCCCTTCAAGCTCTTAACGCAACGATATCTCCCACCATAGAAGGTAGCGTTCACTTTTGCCATAGATGGAAATATTCAAGTGTTCTGGGGATTAGCACATTAATATCTCTGTGAAGGGGGCCACCATTGAGACCACTGCAGCCAGCCTCAAAAAGTTTTGAAAAAAAATCCAAGCGCCCACACTGCAGTTCAGTAAACAGTTATGAAACCCTACTAAGCACCACCATGCATACTGTACAAATTCCCTCACACACCCAAATAAGAATGCAAAGCCTACACACACAGACGCACACACAATAGCATTCACTTCGTGCACCCACAGGTGGGAATGAGAGCAAAGCCTGTCAGAAGGAGACAGATGGACAGGGCAGGAGAGACAGAGACAGAAGGAGGGAAGCAAAGGCTGTTTCTTGTCCCTCCGGCTGACACTCATCCTTCCTGTATAATAAAGAGCTAATATGCTAATTAGACCAAACAGCAGAACAACTGGGCTGGGCTGCAAAGGCCGGCCGAGGCTGCAAGGGCCGGCCGAGGAGCCAGGGAGGGCCGAGCCCCATGCATGAATTTTGTGCATTGGGCCTCTAGTCCTATATAATAAAAGAGTAATATGCAAATTGACTGAACAGCAGAATGACCATGGGGGGGGCGGGGGGGGAGGAGAGGGGGACGCTCAATGCAGGATCTGCCCCCTGGTGGCAGTGTTAAGGATGTCCTTCAGTCGGACATCCCCGAGGGCTCCCAGGCTGAGGGATTTTCACGCACCGGGCCTCTAGTTTGTTATAAGCACGAGGTACAGATTATCTCGGTTATCAGAGTGATACATACTCCAGAGCTGTTTTGGTTTTTAAAAATGGAGACAATATTAACCCACGTGGACAATGCATGTACATGTGGGAACCCCATGGATTTGTGAGTAGAACCTCCTTCACATATTCAATATCACAGCCTGGTCATTCATGAAACATGCTTTTGACAACTGGTTGTAAATCAGAGCGAGGACCGTGAATCATCAGAGTGGAAGCTGATGTTCTGGAAATTGAAAAGAAGGTTTATTCATTTTGCCTAAAAGAACTACGTTCAGAAACACAAAGCTTTTCTTCTTCTCCTTCAGAAGAGAGCAGGGAAAACTGGCAAAGTTACAACAGTGTGATGGAGTTGATTTCTAGGCCATCCAGCTGCCTAATTACTGGCAGCCTCTCCATCTCTGAATATTTTGCTGCATGCCTCTTGTAACACCACCCTTTGTAAAGCAATAACCCTGCATTGTAACAAAAACAAACAAATTACACCCCCCCAAAAAAAAAGATAATAACCAGCAACTTTAAAAACAAACACACACACACACAAAACAAAAAACCTTTTTAAAAGATGCTTTCTTAATTGAACCCACACAAAAAAAATCCTAAACTTTCTAAATGGTATAATTCAGCCAAGGATTTTATGTCATGAAAGACAAAGCAAAAGAATGAGTAGTTACTTTGCAATTTCCTCCTCTAGTGCAGTGTCTTTGAAAAGCCCATTCCATGTGCTAAGTTGAAACACTGCTTTTAGATGGTAAGCTTATTACAATTTAATTCGGCAAGATGAAAGCTTTGAACATGCAATTCTCTTCGAAGTTCTATTTGGAAGAACAATAGCGCGGTCCTATGTACATTGTCTTGTAAAAAAACAAGACACACAACAAAAGGAAAAAGCAGGGGTCTGATGAAGTCGCACACTTAAGATGTTTAAGCAGAACTGCTGTGAAATCATTTAGCAATTCCCCTAAGTCAGTGGTCGGCAAACCCATTCGTCCACGGAGCCAAATAGCACCAGGACAACAATTGAAATTTCCCTTGAGAGCCAAATTTTTTAAACTTAAACATCTTCTATTGCCACTTCTTCAACATAGACTCACCCACGCCGAGGTGTTTTGTGGAAGAGCCACACTCAAGGGGCCAAAGAGCTGCATGTGGCTCTCGAGCCGCAGTTTGCCGACCACTGGCCTAAGTGTTCTCAGCGACTTCTTGTCAAGGATTCCTTAAACAATATGATTAAACCCGGAGAGGAGGTGAATGGGTGATAGCTGTGTCTGAGAAGACACAAATGTGCACTAAGAAACATATACTGAAATGTTTATTGTACCATATTTTATTTTTAATTTCTTATTATTTTAAAATATATTTTAGTGATTTCAGAGAGGACCAGAGAGAGAGTGAGAGATAGAAACATCAACGATGAGAGAGAATCATTGATCAACTGCCTTCTACCCACCCCTACTGAGTCCATAACCTGGGCATGTGCCCTGACTGAAATCTAATCATGACCTTCTGGTTCATAGGTCGATGCCCAACCACTGAACCACACTGGCCGGGTGATTGTACTATATTTTATAATAGCCAAAATCTAGAAAAAAAAAATCTCCAAATATTCATATACAATAAAAAGAGTACCCAACTTGTGTTATATTCTCAAGTATTTGCAAAATGACAGGTTTCATTTTTTAGATTTCTTCCCTTATCCATTGCACAAATCTCTAGGATTGTGTCCTTGTGGTGATGAACATTTGCGGCTGAGTATCATGGGGCTCAGGAGCTTGGGTCGATACGGTAACTGCAGATGTCCTCCTCCGTCTGCATAGGTCCCGTTTTCAGGGAATCCGACAAAAATCTGAAGAGCAGAATTTCATGACTCACAACTTTTACATCTGTGGTAAATACTAAATTCAGGACAATCTTAGTGGTGGGCGATAGATATCCTTCCGTCCAGATAAAATATCGCATGAATGTTGTTCTCCTTGAGTTGAAGGAGCACGAATTCTAATCATCATAGCGAGGGCACTGTCTAGGATATCAATATTCTTATTGTAGTTATCGTAGGTGAGCCATCTCTCCAGGATCACATATGCTTTTCAGACTGAAGAATTCATGCTATTGGACTTTTCACATGCCCATTCACACTTGGAAACAAGGTGTAGTCGGGACAAGGGTTATACTCCTGCCTGAAACAATGAAGGAGACAAACAGAATAAGGAATACTGAACCCGGAGAATCAGGAAACGACTGAAGTGACCCTCTGACCATCAGCTTATGGTCCTAAGAGAGTTCCCCAGCTGTGGCAGCGGGAGAGGGAGCCCCGGCTGAACTTAGTATCTTCGTTGAGGAGATGAAATAGGCTTTAGTGACACCAAAGTGGCTATAATTCTTAGGACAAAACATAAGTGAGGAGAGAGCTACCTAGAGAAAGAACTATTGAAATATGCAACGGTCCCCCTTGAGTACTCAGCAGCGCACTGGTTAGTACATGCATGTGAAAAACTAACCAAAGGAAGAATAACAAATAAAATGGCTAAAGGAACATGTACAGGAAGCTCAAGCCGGGCTGGGATAATGCCTGCTTCCACCAGCCAGACGGGAAAAACCCGTAATTCACAGGGCGCTGTGTCGAGTACTCAGATAGCCCATGCATCTGCAGTAGGAAATAATTAGCCCCAGACTAAACACTGCTCTGATTCCACCTATAAATCTTAAAAGCAAGAATGAGAAAACGTTTCCAAGTAACTTAACCGCATATCAAAAGCAAAACTCAAGATATTTACAGAAATACAAAATGCTCCGCTCTCAAAAAGGCAAAACTCACCACATCTGACATCTAACCAAATATTACAGGTATGCAAAGAAGCAGGAAAATAAAACCCGCATGGAAGAGAAATATTAATGTATTCAAAGCAACACAAACTAACACAGATGTTAGAATGAGCAAACAAGAACCTTGAAATGGCTATTAAGATGTATTACAAATATTCAAAAGCTAAAGAAAAGATTTAACAGGAATATATATATATATATATATATATATATATATATATATATAAAATCACCAAACCACCCTACAATATCTGAGATTCAAACTTTAACTGGATGATATTAATGACACATTAGACATTGTAGAAAAAATATTAGTAACCTGAAGACATAGGAATTGAAACTACCCAAATTAAACACATAGAAAGGAATAAAAGTGAGAGCTTACAGACTTCACAGTCTAAAACACATGTGATTCAACTTCCTGATGGGGTGTGTAGGGGGGAAACACATTTAAAAATAATGGCCAAAAATTTTGATGAAAACTATAAACACATTCTTAAGAAGCTCAGTGAATCCCAAGCACAATAAAAATGGAAAAAAACTATAAGAAAGCACTTAATAATCAAGTAGCTTAGAATTAGTGATGAAAAGAAAAATCTAAAAAGTGGCCTGAAGGAAAAAAAAGCACGTTGCATACTAAAGGAAAAGAGATAAGAAAATAAAAGACAGTGGAACAACATCAAAAAAGGAATATATATATATATATATATATATATATATATATATATATATATGAATTCTATGCCTATTCATTATAATGGCAAAAGTGAAAGTGATATGGGGATTTCTTGAGACCTATAAAATCTCTAAGAATTCATTACCATAATTCATTTATATAAGAAACTCCAGGCCTGGTGCATGAATTTGTGCACTGGTGAGGTCCCTTGGCCTAGCTGGCAATAGGGGCGATTGGGGCTGATCAGGGCCAGCCAGCAGGAGGTTGGCTGTGGGAGCACACTGCCCACCAGGGGGCAGCTCCTGTGTTGAGCATCTGTCCACTGGTGGCAGTGCGTCGTCAAAGTGACTGGTTGACAGGTGGTTCAGTTGACCAGTCTTAATGGTCACCTAGGCTTTTATATATATAGATGTTAAAAGTAATTTCTCAGAAAAAAAAGGATAATTATCCTGGATGAAATATGAATGTACACAACAAAATGAAAGGTCCTGGAAATATTAACTATGGGTAAATATTTATTTTACTATTATCTAAAACCCTTTGAAAGATAATTGACCATTTAAACAAGAATAGTAACCATATAGTGTGATTTACATTATATTTGGAAGTAAAGTGTATGACAACAATAACATATGGATGGAAAAGATAAAATGAAAGATTAACAGATAACTTATGTAAAAGCTATATTGATGGCCAATCAATACATGAAATGTGCTTAATTATTAGTTACTGGGCAAGTACAAATTGAAATACTAGGCCATACCTATTAGAATGGCTAAAATTAAAAACATTAGTCACGCTAAGTGTTGGTAAGAATGGCAGTTGGGATTCTCATACACTACATAAAATGGAACCATTACTTTAGGGGAAAAATTGGCAGTTTATTAAAAATTAGCATATGCCTACCATATGATCCAGACATTTTATTTCTAGAGAAATAAAAGCATATGTTCACATAATGTTCATCTATACATGTTTATAACCACTTTTATTTTATTTATTTTTTCTGTCAGTCTTTCTTTTTCTTTCATTTAAATTCTTTATTGTTTAAAGTATTACATGTGTCTCCCACTGACCCCTCCCTGGCCGTTCCCACCTTCCAGCACATGCCTTCGCCCCTCTATTGTCTGTGTCCAGGGGTTATTGTGTGCATGCATGGAAGTCCTTTGGTTGATCTCTGATCCCCCCTCCCCCGCCCCCCCCCCCCCCCCCGTTCCTGCCTTCCCTCTGAGGTGGGACGGTCTGTTTGATGCTGTTCTGTCCCTGGGTCTATGTCTGTTCATCAGTTTGTATTGTTCATTATATTCCACAAATGAGTGAGATCATGTGATATTTATCTTTCTCCGACTGGCTTATTTTGCTTAGCCTAATGCTCTCCAGGTCCACCTATGCAGTTGCAAATGGACCGGATGAGAAATGGTACATATTGTATAATTTCATTTATTGAAAACTCTACAAAATGTAAACTAACTGATAGTAACGAAAAGCAGACCAGTGGCTGCTTGGTGATTGGAGAGAGGGTGCAGCGGGGTGGAGGGTGATTGGGGAGGGGAGAGAAAAGAGGACTTTTGGGGCAATGGATATGTTCACGACCTTGATGTGATGGTTTCACAGTGTAGCATAAGTCAGACTTATCTAATATTACACTTAAAATATCTTCAGTTTATTATGTTAATTCTCTCCCAATTAAGCGGATAAATAAATTAAAACATGAAAATGCTTATGTGGTGGTCCAGAATGGATGGACCGGATGTGCTCCTTGGTATGCAGGCTGCTTGGAGCTGAAGGCAGGATTGAGAGAAGCTCCTGCCCCTTGACTTAACTTGAATGAGGGGCATTACCCATAATAAGGACTTGTCAGTCATAACCTTTTGGCCCGCCTACATGGCAGGAAAGGCTTTTATTTACTAAAATCTGCCCTTCGCATCCTGCAATGACCTTCTGAAGCCCACCAGGTGTGTTACCTCCTTCCCAGCTCTGAACATCTCGTAATTTCTCAAACCCCGCTTCTGTCTTGGAACCTCTCTAGTGTGTGCGGGGGTCTTTGACTCTCTCGTGTATGTGGGGTTTGCATACGCATATATGTATTACATTTATTTTCTCTTTATAATCTGACTAGTATCGATTTGATTATTTGACCAACCAGAAGAACCTTGGGTGTAGAGGAAAGTTTATATCTCCCCGACATGTAATTGAGATAAGTTTGAATTTTAATGTCAATGACCTCTAAAACAAATACACGTAATGCTTAATACTATGCTTGTCCTAGCATTTTATTTTTGTCAAAAATAGCCTCTTGCTGGCGTCGCTGGGAATAGAGTGGACTGAGGAAATAGATTTACCTTGAGATCCCACGTAGTTCCTTAAGAAATGTATGAGCATCCTAAAAATAGTTGGAGGATCAGATGATATGATAGTTGCTATGGAAACGGCACAGTTGAGGCAGAATCACGGGGTGTCCAAGTTGTAAGTTATAAACACCTTATAGTAACGGTGCCCTGCAGCCCCCGGCCCCCATCCTCCTGTCTTGGGGGGAAGGCAAATCATTTCTTGATTAACTTCAGCATTCTTAAAGCATCTTTGAAAAATGTTTTATCTGTGAACTGTAACCCTTCCTAGCATCCGACACCCCTCTGGTGCCTAAGTAACTGGGGGCGTTTTAAGTGACAGATGATGGAGGTTTTGTCGTCTAGGACTACTTACAAGGAACTAGAGTGGACAAGTGCAGGCAACCTTTGCTTAGACATGACCAACCAGTGCAAGACAATTTGTGTGGTCCGTCCATTTGTCCACGTGACTAGGAAGGCCATGGAGAAACATTTGAGAGTGTCCATGAGTTTCACTGTTAACTCTGCTGGGTTGGATTACATTCAGCAGGTGTTCTTTGGTTGATCTCTTTTCATCCACTGACCCAGCCCACTTTCCCTCTGGGATTCCAGTCTGTTCGATGCTAGAAGACTTCTTTCTTTTTTCTGGGAGCTTTTCTTTTAGTTCCCAGCATTCTGAAATGTCAAGACAGGGTGGGGGTTTTAGGGGGAGGGGAGAGGGGATGGTGGCCCACCTTTTTTTTTTTTTAAATCACTTTATTGAATACTCAATGAGGATTTTTAATCTGGAGGTAGTGACCTTCAGTCTAAAACTGCGTCTTTTATTTTCTATGTGTAGTTTTCTCCCATTTATTTATTTTTTGTTCTCATCCTAGAATAATTATTAGAAGGATATTGAAAAAAATGTTATTTTTTGTTATACTTTTTTTCTTTTTTCTTTTCTATCTCTGTTACACTTTTCTTATTTTTGCCTTTTCTATAGCTGAGGAGACTTATTTTTTTTCAAATACAACTTTATGTATGATGTATCAATTTTCATATTTTGTAATTTGTTGTTGTTGTTACTCCTTACCCGAGGATATTTTTTCCCTTGATTTTTAGAGAGTGGAAGGGAGGGTGGGGGAGAGAGAGAGAGAGAGAGAAACATGTATGCCAGAGAGACACATCAATTGGTTGCCTCCTGCACACACCCTGATGGGAGCGGGGATCGAACCTGCAATCCAGGTACCTGCCCTTGATTGGGAATCGAACCTAAGACCCTTCAGCGTGCAGCCCAATGCTCTAACCACCGAACAACACTGGCCAGGACACATTTTTGTCATTTCTAAAGTCATTACTTTTTTCGTATTCCATGAAAGCATCCCCTTCTGGTGCGTCCGCTCCTGTCTTGCTGTCCTTCTAAGTCAGCAGCACGTAAAACGCATTTGCTGTTCTTGTAGCCGGGTTTTTCTAGAGGGATGGAAAATGCATAATTAATTTGACATTTTGGGAAATGGGGTCTTTATGAGTCACGTTTAAAGCACAAGGCAATTAGGTGCTATTTGGACTCGAAGCCCGGTGACAGGCAGGGATTGGTAGCCAGGTGATCTCGGTATGTATGTTGCCGAGTGCCATTAAGCCAGACAGACCCAGGCTGCAGGAAGAGCCACGGCGAAGCTGGGGACCGTTTCTCTCCGTGTCATCCGGCACATCTGGTCTCCCCGCTTTGCATTTGACATCAGGTAGGCACAAGTGGCATGTACCAAGTTAAGAGAGGCCGGCCCTCGTGTACTCTGGCATTTTAGAATGCAGGCTTTAGAGTCATAGCAAAGTATAGATGGAAACGCTGCTCTGGATTTGCGTTATGTTTCTTAATTTTTCTGAGCTACGGCTCCTCACCTGTAAGATGGAGATTCATTGTCATCTCCGGTTCACGGGCGCCTTGTGAGGATGCACTGAGATAACGTGTGTAATGTGTTTAGCGCAGCGCCGGGTACAGGAGGCGCTGAGTGGCAGCTGTGACTTTCATGGCACAGAATCACACATTAGCAAAAGCATACCGCCCCGCACATGAAGATCGCCTGCAATGAATCCAGGCGTACACACACTCCTGAAATAAAGCAATTATATAAACTATGACTTGTTGGTTAAACTAAGTATTTCATTTGTAGTAAAAGAACGTATCAGGAAAAAAAAAGAGAGAGCACTGAAAGATCTGTTAAAATTTATAGGTGTGGAAAAAAGTAAACTAAAATAAATTTACAGGTGTGCCAAAGGTTTCTGGAGAGAAGCCGAAGGCCTTTTACTGTGTATATATATATATATATATATATATATATATATATATATATATTACTGTATTATATATATATATATATATATATATATATATATATACATATATATATAATTTATATAACATAAAGACTAAACCTATTGCAAATAAATAATGTTTTGGTAAATCGTTTTTTTTTGTTCCCTTTTATTTTAATTTTGAGTAAGTCTCGTTTCATTTTTTCCCCATTCAATTAACAGAAGTAAGCAAATAATCCCCTGTAATTTAGATTATTTAAACAAAAGTTTAAAAGGAATGTAACTTCTCTCTATTATACAACTGAAGCCAGTAATCCATTGTATTAAGGGTCTCTGAGTATAACAAACTTAGAAATTTTATTATATTATTATGCCTTCATGTATTTTCTCACTTTAACCTCATATTAAAATAAATAAAATACATGTGTCTTTTATTTTTTTCCCTTTTATTGAATTTATTGGGATGGCTCTGGTTAACAGAGTTATACGGGGTTCAGATGCACAGTTCTGCAACACATCATCTGTACATGGCATGGTGTGTTAAGTCAGGTCTCAGTCCTTCGTCACTTACCTCCCATCCCCTCCTTCGTTTCACCCGCCCACCCCTCCCCCAGCAATCACCAGACAGTTGTCCGCGTTCATGACTTTCCTCTCTCTTTTGTGTTCCCCCTCAATCCCTCAAACCCCCAACTCCCAGCTGCCCTGCCCCGCCCCACCCCCAAAAAGTGGTCAGCCTGTTCTCTCTGAGCCTGTCTGTTCTTTGCTTGTCCATGGATTCATTTGGTCCCACATATGAGTGAAATCATATCATACTTGTCTTTCTCTGACGGGCTTATTTCACTTAGCGTAATGCACTCAGGTCATCCATGCTCTCCCAAAGGGCAAGATTGTCTTCTTTGATGGCCCAGCCGTATTCTATTGTGTAAATGCACCACAGCTTTTTTTTTTTTTTTTTAAATCCACTCATCATCTCTGTTCCTGTATCCATGCTTCGGGTTCTGTTTTGTTCGTCCGCTTATTTTGTTCATTAGATTCCACATACAAGTGAGATCATACAGTCTCTCTCTCTGGGGAGCGCATGGCACCACTTGTTTCCACGGGATATTTCCAACACGTCTTCCCCCAGCCCCCGACTCCACGGCTTCCACTGGGAACGAAGGGTTTCCAGGGTGAGGGGTCTTTGGCTAAATTATTTATTCATTCGGCCTATGGCCTCATACCTCTTATGGAATGCAGACTTCAGTTTACCTTGATTTTATGGTTGCAACTTCTAACCTGCCAGCCAGTTATTTTTCTGTCTCCCCCTCACCCATAAACTTCATAAAGGCGGGGACCATTTCCGCTCTGATGGGTCTTATGCCTTCTGCAGCCAGCGCAGCGCCTGGGAGATTTCAGACGCTCCACAAAACCTTGTGGGTGGGAGAGAGTGGATGAAGCTATTGGCTGTTGTAGAGCACGTGTTAAAAAATGGCAAGCTTCTTGGTATAGCTTATCATTTGCCCATAGCAATATATGTATATTCTTACTTTGTGATACTGATGATGCTATGAATGCAGAGTTGATTATAAAAGATGTGGAAAAAAGAATAGGGTTTTGCAAAAAAATAAAAATAAAATAAATAAAAATCAGCTAGAAATATGTAAGGAGGACATGAAGTCTTGTGATAGTCTCAGAGTCAGAACATGAAACTCGCCGAGGTCGGTTTGGCTCAGGGGTAGAGCGTCGGCCTGCGGACTGAAAGGTCCCGGGTTCGATTCCGGTCAAGGGCATGTACATGGTTGCGGGCACATCCCCAGAAGGGGGCATGCAAGAGGCAGCTGGTCGATGTTTCTCTCTCATCGACGTTTCTAGCTCTCTATCTCTCTCCCTTCCTCTCTGTAAAATATCAATAAAATATATTTTTTTAAAAAAAGAAAAAAAAAAAGAACATGAAACTCTTCAGACGCCGGCACCAAAGGGGCTGGTGGCGGGTTTGCACCGCACCCCGGAGTAGCCCCTGCACCCCTCGATCCTGAAACGCTAAACCTTCCTCTCCGTGGACTCCCTTGGCTGGAAACCAACCAGGCAACTGTACAAACACTGCGAACACCTGCACACAGGAACACTCTCACAGTGCCAGCACCGCGCAGTTCCTTCAGTTTATCTCCAGGAATGTTCCCAGCTAATCCTCTCGTGGGGACTCAGATTAAACACTCCGAAGCTAATACAGTCTTAACATAAATTAAAAAGAATGCAGGAAAGACATTTTCGTGCACACAGTATTCTGTTGCCTTTGGGTTTCTGTTGCCATTTTTGAAGTCTTCTTGTTGGAGAGAAAGCATCTCCCTGCGATTATCCTGAAGAGGCCAGTTACCTCCGCCCCACACACGGTGGGAGATCTCGGCATTGCTTCCTCCCCCAGGAACGGCGTAGAAACCCAGATGCTAAGCTCTGGAAGGGTCCCCACCAAGCACCTGGCTTCTTGGCAACCACCAGGTAGCCGGGTTGGTAACTGTTTTCCCATATGAGTTTTTAAAAGTCGGTTGTAGATCAGAGATCTACTTATTTGAATATTTCTTTTTTTTTTTTAATTCTTCAATGGCCGTCGCCATATAATATGATATTCGTGTCAGGTGTACAGCACTGTGATCAGACAGTATATAACACACACAGTGATCACCCCGATAAGTGCGGGACTCCTCTGAAGCCACACAGAGTTGTTATGATGTTATTGACCATGTTCCCTAGGCTGTTCTTAACTTCCCCAGCAGCCTTTACATGACTGTTCGGCAGCCACCAATTTGTACTTTTTAATCCCTTCACTTTTTTCTCTTGTCCTCCAACCCCCCTCCCATTTGACAAAGGTACAGATGTTCTCTGTATGTGCCCCCCCCCCCAAGTCATATGTTGAAACCGAACCTTTCATATGATGGTGTTTGAGGTGGGGCTACTGAGAGGTTATCGGGTCATGAGCGTGGGGACCTCATGAATGGGATTAGCGGTCTTGCCCTGTCCACTGTGGGAGGACACCACACCTCCTGGCGCCATGATCTTAGACTTCCCAGCCTTCAGAACTCTGAGAAATCAATGATTGTGATTTATAAGCCGTCCAGTCATAGCAACCGGAACAGAGTAAGACGGAGGCCTTTCCAAAACAGCTATTCAAAGTCTTAAAAATATGCTTATGATTTAAACCAGAAATCCCCACTCCCAGTGCTTTATAGTATATTTATATTCATATACTACAGTCAGAAAATAATCATGACGATAGAGGGAAAGCTTCATCTTCAAGGATGTTTATTAAATAATATGAAGAATAATTAAAAATAATTAGGAAAAGCTAGGCCCAATAAATTATATTGCTACTACATAGTGGAATGCTACAGTTATTTAGACAAATCATGAAGAAGAAAATACAATAATAAGGAGAAAATGAAGGATGCACCATTGAGAATAAATGTTACAAAAGGTATGTAGTATGCATACAGTATGGAATATTAATTTTTAAATTTGCATGCAGTTGCCTAAAAACACCAGGAGACTCTGTAGCATAATATAAAGGGTGTTCTATATGATAGCTTAATAGACTATTAGTAGAAGCTTTGTTGCTCTTTCTAAGCTGTCTACATGCATGATCTAAAATAAGAGAAAACAATGTTGAATTAGGGTTTAGGGTACTCAAGAGTTAAGTCCATGGTTTCTGTTGCATGAATTTTGTGCCATATCGTTAGACGTCTCCGACTTTTCTTTATCTTCCTTCCTAATCCTAGGTATGTATTGAGGTTGACAGACACATTACCTTCTCTAAGCTCCACTATTACTCTTGGGTGATTATTGAGTAATTCTCTTGAAGTTTTTCACGGGACCTCTGTTGTTAATAGATGTGCCAGTTATAACACAAGCTCTCTTACTAGTCATAGTTGATATATAATTTATTGTATCTCAAATTAATGCCCTCAAGGGTCCATGAGGTTATGCAAAATAAGGAAAGCAGATTAGCCAAGAGTCGGGTGCAAAGGTAACAGCTGCTCATCACAACCGGCTGCAGATATACCTTGTAGGTATTGCGGGTATTCAGTTCCAGACCACCGCCATAAAGCATGTATCTCGCTAAGTTAAAAGGAGTTGTAAATTTTTTTTTTGCCAGTGGAGGGTCTTGTTTTCAGTTTGTAAGAAAGGCAAAACATGGGAAGTGCAATAAAGCGAAGCTCAATAAAACGAGGTGTGATGGTGTAGCCAGAAAGCAACATTGGCCTTTACGGTGCCAGCTCTAGTGATTTTTTCCCCCACAAAGGAAGCTATGGATCCACTTTTTAAAGTTATCTCTCTACTTTTTATTTCCTGGATATTGTTTCAAACACCTTAAAACTTTACAAGGCAGAGAAACGTGTCGGCAAGTTGCATTCGCCCTACAAGAAGCCTGTCTCTGATTTCTCACAGGCAGACATGTCAGCTTGTCAAACCCATGGCATCCCCACGTAAATAATTCTGATCTAAAGACCCATAATTTTGCGGTGAATAATCAACTCATTTATTAAGTAGATGTCTGGGCATAATGGGGCTGCAAGTTGTCAAGGTGAATGAAATGACAAGTCATCCAGTGTTTTCTAGTTTTACACCCAGGATCTTTACGTGAAGCGTTTCAGTTTTCTTACAGGCATGCTCTGTATGGGATCGGTGTCAACATTCACACACCTCACTGCCAATCATCGTCCACTTCCAAAACTAATGGGCACCCTAAAGGACTCTGGGAAGAGAAAGGTTTCACTAATCAGGGCAAAGGATAACCTGATTTAGGATTACTGGGTGTGAGGCTACACATAGAATGAGTCTGTGTTCCAGAACAGGGATGTTCCTCTGTCGTGATTTCTAAGCTTGACAGGGACACACAGACAACTTGGACAGCAGGAAGCCCTAATTCTTGGGCTCTGGTCATTGGTAGGTGTTGCATAGTAATGAAGGGCGACCAATATGTGGAGGCGTGAGGCTTTGGGGAAAAGTATAACTTCTGTTGAGTGAGAGTCTATGGGAAGCTGAGGGTGGGTGCAATCCCTACATTGGATAAAAGGGTGTTGGGGTCAATTCATGTCATTCCCCCCAGAGAGGGGGCTCGGGAGCAAGTCGCATTGCATGACAGCCCTCCTTGCAGATATGGTGGGACTAGAACTCACTGCAGCTTTAAGAAACACAAAAAGCAAACTGTCACTGAGGATGGGTAGGCTGTCAAGCAATTTTAGTCTGCACCCAGATGATGCTGTCCCTGGAAGCGGTCCACCGGCCACGCTGAGAGAAATGACCACAGCCTGAGACGAGGCCTCTTCTTTTTTCTTTTCTTTTTTTTTTTTTAATGCCTGCTCTTTTTATTTTTTAAATTTTTTTAATTTATTAAGGTATTATATGTGTACATAGCTTACCATTGCCCCCCCTCCTCACCTCCCATTTATGCCCTCCCTCCCCAGAGTTCTGTGTTCATTGGTTGTACTTATATTCATGCATACCAGTCCTTCGGTTGTTCTCTTATCTCCCCCCAGGTCTCCTTCCCCTCCCCGCTGTCATTTGACAGTCTGCTTGTTTTATGGTGACTATCTCAGGACCACATGAATAGAATCCGCTCCTCCTCTGGTTCACACTGCCCCTCCCCCTGGTCCCACTGCTTCCCCGGGACACACGGCTCTCCCAGGACACATGGTTCCCCTGGGGCACACGGCCCCCTGGGACACACGGAGGCCTATTCTTAAATGACCCGTGGCTGCTTGTTCTTGCTGGAACCGGGTAGAGCTGGTGTTATTAGATGCCCAGTGTTATGAAGTGTTCTGAAAGGGTTGAGGAAGGCGGGCTCTGGAAGGTCAAGGAAGGTAAAGATAATGCAACCGAGGCTGGAGGAAAGAGGAGAGCAGAATCTTGTTAACATCTTCGTCCACACTCCTCCGCGTATAGCCGGGGCTGGTCTGTCTGTCTGAAGGGGCAGGTCTGGGGTGAGGTGCCGGACTGAAGAAAGGACAACGGGGCTTCTATACTTTATCAGACCTTCAGCTCTGCCGTCTCCGGAAGCTGCCACTGGGTGACCTTTAACCTCCTCCCGTGAATCCCAGTCAAGAGGATTTTCCATCGAGATTTACACTCTGAACAGATTCCAAGTTGCAAGGCCTCCCTGACTGCAAATGAGAAGGATGGCCGCTGAGAGTCCAAAGGTGCTGATGCAGGCTTCAGTCAGTTGACCTGGCAGCTCTGGTGTGAGGTGAGGTGTAACTTAAATATGCAAATTGGTTCTTTTCCGGGCCTCCGCCATGTGGAGTCGGGCTCGCCTGACGAGGAGAGTCCTGCCCATCCCTTTTCGGTTGACAGAAGCGTTTGGACCATGGCTGGCCATGAGGAACGATAATAATGTTTATAAGAAGTCATCTTCCATTTGTGTCGCACGCCACACTGAACAATGCGGTGTCATATCCATTACTGTCCTGCATCCTTGAAGCAACGTAGCGAGCTAGAAACATGACCACAGCCTGAGATGAGGCGCAGTCTTAAAGGACTCAAGGTCGCTAGCATGCATTCAGAATGTGTACGTCTGTGCTTGGACATAAAAGTGACCTCCTTTTCATTGGACGTGTGTATACTCTGCTCTTTAAAGTTTACTTCTTAATATTGCATCTGCCTTTTTTAAAAATCCCCCTATCCTCTGACCTTTTGCATCTGTTCCAATATCTCAAAAGCATTAGCAAAACTAATTGTTGAGAAGAAACGCACAGGCGACTGAACTCATCCCGGAATTTTCTGTTATCACAGGAGATAGTCTTCCTTCCCTCCCTCTTTTCTCCTCCCTCCCTCCCTCCCTCCCTTTCTCTCTTCCTTCCTTCCATTGCTAGGATAAAGAGTGTGTGTGTGTGTGTGTGTGTGTGTGTGTGTGTGTGTGTGTATGTGTGTGTGTGTGTGTGTACTGGAGAAGGGGTAGGAATTAAAGGTAAGAATTGAGTTACAAAGTAAAGAAAACCATGAAGTTCCAAAAGAGATCCTTTCGAGGTTAAAGGCAGAATCTCGTTAGGCGTGCATTTATGCTATGATTTTATGGGACATATTTCTTTTGGTGGGACAATGCTATCAGAGTCTGGATTGTGCTACTTAAACTCTTTCACTCTATCCAATGACAGCTGAAATCAGTGGTAATTAATGTTTCTAAATAATTTTATGCTTAGGGATGTGTTCTGTTCCTAGCTTTGATTGTTAATGTTTACCAGGTGAATTAAAATTCTCAAATATATGTGTGATAAATATTGCACTGAAATTATCATAATCCTTTTCCCTGAATGATTCTGCCTCGTATTTTAAGGTCTTTATTTTGCCAGATGGCATTGCGATCACTGATACAGCAATCACAGGTTCCCGTTTATGTAGAAACGTAACCATCAGAGATAAGTGTTAACAGGGTGAGAATTACTTTTTTAAAAAAAAAACTTGAGAATTTTAGGATTCTTAGTGAAATGCATACCTTTTATATGTGATAGCATATGAAAGTCTCTTAAACAAACAAGAGGTTAAATACATACCTGCCCCAAGCCATCGAAATGATGATAATGAATTTAACAGACAGGGAATTTTCCAAATAATATGTAACATATGGTAGAAACATGAACCTTTTTGCCTGACACTTTTGTACTTGGTGTAGGCTGAATTTACCAAATATTTTGATAGAGGAGAGGCCATTAAATGTTCTGATTAAAGCCTTGGACTCAGAAAGAACGGAAGTTGACTCTTGCTCCTGTCGCTTACTAGCTAAGCTTTCCAG
This sequence comes from Vespertilio murinus, assembly GCA_963924515.1. Lineage (NCBI taxonomy): Eukaryota > Metazoa > Chordata > Mammalia > Chiroptera > Vespertilionidae > Vespertilio > Vespertilio murinus. The sequence continues at coordinate 6,743,427 of OZ004717.1, read as the reverse complement.
ACCACAGACCAGGTCTCCCACCGGTACCATGGAGACCAAATCAGGAGCTAGGAGGGATGCTAAGTTATAAGAGAAGGTGCAGAGCATGGGATGATAAGCACCGCGTTTAACAGAAAATCCGCATTCAGTCAGAAGTGCTGTTGGCATTGGATTGCTTACTAACAGCCATAGGAGTTCAGTTATCTTTACCCATATGGGTACGTCTCATGCATTCTGAGATAGACGTATAATTTTTCTCTAAGATGAACAGCAACGTGTCCTGAGTTCATAAATGTATTTATTACATACTAATTGAGTCACTACGATGTACTGGGGTAGCTGACCGGAAGCTAGGTTTATTATGGTGAGCTAAGCAAAATCCTTCCTTTCACAGAAGTTTTAGTATGAGGAATAGATGATTTTAAAAAGCCAGCTAACACATTTATTGTTTTTTTGTTTTGTGTGCTTTTTGTCTGAGTGCTGGGGAGGGATTGCTTTCTGAGTCCACTGGAAGGCTGGGCTCTTCCCTGTTTCCCTGGGAAAGTGAGGGCACCAAGGTAACTCACACAACAGATGCCCTCCCTGTCATTTCACACCCGCCCCGCCCCCTCATGGGTAGGCCACTGGGCATGTCTCTGTGCATGTGCCTTTCCTTCCAATCACCTCACCAGCCTTCCCCAGCTAATGTGAAGTGAGTGCGTAGGTTAAGGGTCATTCTTCATTAAAAAAAATAGAGTTCAAGAACGCTCAGCACCTCCCAGCCATGCTGGACGGGGACAGGATGGAGGCAACTCTGTGTTCTTACCTTCATTTGTTTTCAGGAAAAACAAGTTCTGTCTCCTTTTTCCTCCCCACTCCCCGCCCTAATCTATTAAAATCTTATTATGTGAAGTCTTAATGGAAATAAGAAAGAACTTGCCAAAACTGGTTTGGCTCAGTGGATAGAGCATCAGCCTGCGGCCTGAAAGGTCCTGGGTTCCATTCCGGTCAAGGGCATGTACCTTGGTTGCGGGCACATCCCCAGTAGGGAATGTGCAAGAGGCAGGTCATCGATGATTCTAACTCTCTATCCCTCTCTCTTCCTCTCTGTAAAAAATCAATAAAATATATATTTTTAAAAAAAGAAATAAGAAAGAACTCTTCGAAGACAGGCTTCTGGAGTGCCGGTGCATGCATGGAGAGAGACTTGGGGTTCTGACCTGGACTCCTTTTTTTGGGGGGGACCCTTTCTAGGTGACAAGTCCAAGAGACTTCTTCCCCGAGTTCCTGGCCTCGTCCAGTGTCCCGGGTGCCCCGAGGCCCGACAAGAAAGGAGGAAAGTTTCCCCCCCGGCTCTCCGCGGTGCCTCACAAGCTGGCATCCTCTCCGCCCATTCTTAAAACGCGCAGGGGGCCCGGGCAGCGATGCTGACAGTGTGCCTTCGCAGATGCCACCATATGGGGCTCGGAAAACTAGTTGCGCTGATGAGTCCCTGCACATGTAGGAGACAGTTTGCAGCGCTGGCACCGGCCCTGCGCAGAAGCAGGCACAGCTTAGCGGTGCCGAGCAGATGGCGCCCGAGCCCGTGCCAGGGAAGCAGTGAATTAAAGGTTATACCCACCAGGTTTGATGTGGTGCCAGTTTGAGTCGGTACAGAAGTTCCAGCCCACCTGCTTACTGGCCTCATGACATCTGGCATCTTTTTATTTATTTATTTTTATTTTTTTTTATAAATAAATTTGGGACCCAACTGAAGGTAGCAACGGGAGAGGTGGGGAAGAAAAGTCATTTTAAAAGCTAGTTAGAAATCCATGGGTTTAAAGCATTAACGGGAAATAAAGGACCACAGTCACTCGGCATGGATGCTCTGTATTAATAACATTTACAAAGCCTGGGGGCAAATGACACGCCGATATACTGAATGGATAGCATCATCATCATAATAGGGGAGGGGCATCTCTAAGTCGTGATGTAGTGACCACAGAAAAGGCTACTGTCCATCACCTACATGTTATAATTAGGAACTGTGTGTGTGTGTGTGTGTGTGTGTGTGTGTGTACACGTGTTTCTATTTGTCCCAATTATTTTTGCATTATAAGAATCAGAACACATCGTGGAATTTCTCACAGAAACCACGCTGGCGGTTTGTAAAATGCTAACGGTGGTTTTCCACCTTGAGTTTGCTCCCGAGAAGTTTTCGCCTGTTTTCGGTAGCAGCGCATGTAGTTGCGCTGTCTTCTAGCTGTCCTCCCCACTTGCTCTGCACACATTCTCGTATTGTGTACACGAATGTGCAGTGTACCCGACTCTAGGCTAGCAGTGTGTGCCGGCTGAAATGTGTGTGTGTGTGTGTGTGTGTGTGTGTGTGTGTGTGTGTACCTCCTCCGTCTCGGATGCTAATGCTTGCTCCCCGGGTGTGAAATGGAGGCATACAGCAGAGTTGCACTCGGAGGTGATAGTTTCATAACCAAGCCTTTGGACTCAAAGTGTATATGAAACCTGGCTTGGCGTGGCTATAATTTATTGATTTTAAACAGACTTTTCATGATAGTGTGTTCAGTCCTATATCACCATTCTAGAGGCAAGGGAATTCATCCGTAAGCAAATGTATTAAATATCTAAAATAGCATCACCTTTCATCCCATGAGTCTGACATAGATACTGACCCACCCCTGCCTCCACGAAGTGGAATTGGCTTTATATTTTTCGTATTTTAGAGATTATGGCAGCTGTGAAGGTTTGTGGCAGTTTCATCTTTTCCTTTCAGAAAAATACCTAGAGAAGAGACTGACAAGGAAAAAGTAGTAGCAAGTATTTCTGAGTTCTGCTCCAAGGAGGTGGAGAGAGGGAGAGACTAAACCAGGAACACATCTCTCGTTGCAAACAGAGAAAATGAGGCTGCTAGAAAGCCAGGAAGCTCTTGTTTGAACTTTGTAGACAGGCCACAGAGGACTCAGTGAAGAGTCAATAACACTTATATGGTCCTTCAGAAGATGTAAAGAAATGGAAGGTGTCTAGGAAAGTTACATCCATTCTGTTAACTCTGAAGATAATCTGGAAATTTTCTGTCTGTATTGAAGCCTTGAATGAAATATTACAATGAATGGCCAGATGATGATGATCTCTGAACGCATAATAATCTGGCCACTCAGTGTGTATTCTATATAATATAAGGCTAACATGCAAATTGTCCCCTCGACCAGGAGTTCGACCAGCTTGCAAGCCAACCAACCACCCATGTCCTCTCGCCCTGGCCAGGTTGGCTGGACCCCACCCATGCACGAATTCATACACCAGGCCTCTAATATATATACACACACGTATATACACTGAGTGGCCAGATTATTATGCGTTCAGAGATCATAATAATCTGGCCACTCAGTGTATAATGACCTTTCAAGATTAAACATACTATCAACTAGTCATGTTAAAGTATGAAGACGCATTAAAATAAACTATTACACGGTTATTAAGTATTAATAGTAACATACCAATGAACTTGCTTTTCTGAATCGAATGAATCACGACTGTATCTTTTTCCAAAGACAAAGCCAGGGGAAATCCTATTTCCCAGAGAGAGACAAGTACTATAGAAAAACTAAAGTTAAAAAAAATATCTCTTAAGTCACACGGGCTACAAATGCTGTTGGTGGTTTTGCAGACCCATTTGTTTTCCAATCCTTAGCTTCATCTCACACTTAAGAGGGGAAACCAAATTCTCACATCTACTCGATCTCACGTAACGGGTATATTAGTCAGCATTTCACAACAGAGTAGAGACGGGAGGGAATAAACCCCCGGGTGCAGGGCTGCCCTAGCGCGGGCGCCCCTTAGAGCTCCCTTCTGCTCACGCAACCGACTCATTTGTATTGGATTCTTCTTCGTAGTCCTGTTAGGCTGGGATTCCTCTCACACGCTGCTAAGGTGTTATTCCACAATAACGCTCCTTCATTATTGCTGTGCAAAGACATCCAAGAAATGCATGCATTATTCAGTGTTGTTATAAATTATTCTTGTTCGTTATAGGCCGAGCACCGAATCGCTGCCTCGTATTTATTGTAGGGAGAGAATCGAAGTTGTCCAGATAAATAGGTAGCCCCAAATATTCCAGGGGAAGTCAAAGAAATACAGGGGGGTGGGGAGCAAAAGGAATTTCTCAACAATAATAAATAACAATCCCGGAATAAACTCTGTGTCAAGTACTCACAACTGTAACCCTACTTTTGCCCCATTCTGTATGTTGTACTTCTTCAACTGAGCAAGGTGGTTTTTTTTTTCCCCTTTGGTTTTTTGTTTTGTTTTGTTTTATTTTATTGATTTTTTATTTTATTTTAGAGACAGAAGAAGGTAGAGGAAGAGATAGAAACATCGACGAGAGAGAAACATCAACATCCATAGGTTGCCTCCTGCACACCCCCTACTGGGGATTGAGCCCCAAACCTGGTCATGTGCCCTGACTGACTGGGAATCGAACCAGAGACATAAACACTCAACCACTGAGCAACACCAGCCAGGCAGCTGAACAGTTTTAATGAGGCAGTGGTTTAAAAAAAATCCCCTGCCCTGGCCATGTTGCTAAGTGACTAGAGCATTGGTCTATGCATTAAAGGGCCATGGGTTTGATTCCCGGTCAAGGGCACATGCCCAGGTTGTGCGCTCAATCCCCAGGGAGGATCGTGCAGGAGGCAGCTGATCGATGATTCTCTCTCATCATTGATGTTTCCATCTCTCTCTCTCCCTGTCCCTTCCTCTCTGAAATCAATAAAAAAGTATTTTTTTTTTTTTAGAAAATAGTCATGTCTTAGTAATTTTGATTTCTTTGTATAAACACAGATCTTTAAATGTATTAGAATATTAGGAAACCAGTCTATGAATATGTGTTATATCAATTTATCAGAATTACATTAAGGAAATTTTAATTTAGTTAATTTTCTTTTGGTAACGTAGAATCAACTAGAGGCCCTGGGCACAAAATTTGTGCATGGGATTGGGGAGTTCCTCTGACTGGCCTTCATCTTCGTGCAATCTGGGACTTCTTGGGGGGATGCCGGGCCTAAACCGGCAGTTGGACGTCCCTCTCGCAATCCGGGATGCTGCATGCACCAGGGACCATACTTTTCATATAGGTGGAAGGCATCTTGCTGTTGTATGGGCAGCTACATTCTTCTTGCCTTGATTGTAAAAAGTAGTACATAACACGATCCTTCTGAGGCAGTAGTATCATTTTCCCCATCTTATGGGTGGAACAACTAAAGCAGAGAGAAATTAAGTAATTGGCTTTGTCATCAGGGCTGACCACAAAGTGTGCAATCCAGAGTCCATGCACATCATTGCCTTGTAAGGGTAGCCTTGCCAGCTTTTATTTTTTATTTTTTTAATTTTTAAATCTAAGAGACTGTCCCCAATATATGGGGTAGGGCTCCTAGGCCTGGCCGGTGATCAGGACTACACAAGACTATAGATATTAAAGGTATGAATCATTGGCGGTCATCTTGGAGGTTGGCTACCCCTGAAAGTTCATTCTTTTCTGCAAGATGAATTGTGGACTAGCTTTGCTACTGCTGCTGCTATAAAGATTAGAGAGCACGAGGTATTGAAAAACCACATTTTAGAGCTGAAAAAATCCAGAGATTATAATCTAATTCAAGTATTCTTGAGTCATAGATCTAGAGGCGGCTTTAAAGCTCAGTTAATTCAACCATTTGGTTCAGAGCAGGGGAAAGAGAGATGCCAACGGGACATTAGTGGCAGAGCTGAGAGAGTGGTCAGAATTGATGTATCTTCGGTCAATAAATGGTCAAATGAAGTTGGCAGACACACAGAATCCCCTGGGAAAGACTAAGGAGGAAAACCAAGCATGCTCTTTTGATGTGTAAAAGTGTTCTGAACTGGAGTCAACATTACAAATTGCATGATTTTTATGACTAACTACCATGCTCTACAGTTGTGATTTCCCTTATTGGAAAAGCGTGCTGCACACTAATTGGTGGAAGTTTTAGTTGCTCACGACATTATGTTCCATTGGCATGTTTCTAATTGTGCTAATTTACTGATCATACAATGTGGTCACTTGCTCAGAAATTACAACTAATGGAAACATTATTCATATCTATAAATGTATTATATATATAGAAAAACTATATATATATATATATATATATATATATATATATATATATATATATCTTAAAGTAAGATATAAAGTAATGAAGATTTTTTAAAAAAATAATTGAATAATTTGATCTTTGGCATTAAATGAAATCTTACAGAGCACTTAATTCAAAGGTATACTGTACAAAATAGAATGTCCTAAATTCCATTTTTAATTCCCTAGAAGTTAAATTTAGATACATTTTATTCTTAGTGTAGTTTCTTTCCAGAATGAAGTTCTTTTACTTAACTCTAATGAAGGTCACGGACAAATCTCTTTTTAAAGTTCAGCCGTTCCTTCAATATTTCGCCAACGTGAATGGACTGCCACAAGCTACAGAGTTCAACTGTTTTATAGACTTTGCAATTGGAATACAATACGAATAAAGGTAGACATAAAAAGGGTCATTGGATTTTGAGAGTTTTACGGCCACGGTTACAGATTGGCATACATAAGGATAAAGGTACTGGGCCTCCCATTGCTAGCTCTGCTGTATATATTTTGTGTTGGCTCCTTAAGAGACTAGGATGTGACAAGGGAGAAATATACCTTTTCAACCTACTTTTTTCCTTTGGAAAAATATATCTTATATCTAGGATCTAGGATCACACTGCTGAAACAGGGCAATATATCAACGCGATGCTGTACCTGGGCAGCGTTTAAGCTCAAGCCCAGAACTGGGGTAGTCTGATCATTTACTTACCTTCTATCCACATCTCTAAGCACTTCCCCATGAAGGTTTCACTTTTAGTGTTTTTGAGACGAAATTAGATGTAGCCAGTTAATTATTTAATCTGATTTTCTTCATTTAAGATGTGCACAGATGACTTTAAATATTATTTTCCTGTAGCTGTAATCCCCATAGTTAGCTATTGTTATCACATAGTCAACTAAATGGCAAATATCGCAGGCAGTGCGCAGAGCCCAAATGGGACTAATCCGTTAATTCTATATTATTTTTATCCTCGTGTTTTAAAATAATTTCACATAAAAAATGTTAAAGGTATACTTTACATGTCTGTTATTTACTGACCCACTCTGCTGGGTCTTAGTCTGCCGTTGTTATGCCAGCAGAGCACCCACGGGGTATTTTCTGGGAGACTGAAGGCCCACAGCCCACTTCCTGGGCTATGAGAACCGTCAAAAAGTGAGTCCAGTCAGGGTGAAGAAAATGACAATAAAGAGAATTAGCAGCTTTGACTAAAATCTCCCATTTGCCGAAACCGGTTTGGCTCAGTGGATAGAGGGTTGGCCTGCAGACTGAAAGGTCCCAGGTTCGATTCCGGTCCAGGGCATGTACCTTGGTTGTGGGCACATCCCTGGTGGGGGGTGTGCAGGAGGCAGCTGATCGATGATTCCCTCTCATCGATGTTTCTAGCTCTCTATCCCTCTCTCTTCCTCTCTGTAAAAAATCAATAAAATATATTTTAAAAAATAAATAAAATAAAACTCCCATTTGGCTGAGGGATGTGCAGAAGGAAGTTTTAGAATTCATGTTTTCTAATGCTCATCATGGGCATTGGGTTAAAAAAAAATACCAAGATGGTTCATCTTTGGGTAACATCTCTCATGGGAAAAATACACATCCAGCAGAAAATCCAAAATTACACCCTCTATGTCCTTTACAACCCTTATAATTCCAATGTAAACTGTACCATGCCTCTTGCCTCTGATTTCAATGGTCTTTATTGTTGCTTCCTTACCTTGTGGTTGTGAACTGCTTAGCAGCAGTGTGATAACCGTTTTTAAAATGACAGAAGTGGGGGCATTTTTCTGTTCTTGTTCTAAAGTATCCAGTGCTGCTATCCATTTTGTAAAATCTCCGAATGCCCTCTCACCCCTCTTGTTTACGCATTTTTTTTCTTTCCCTGCTTCTATGTTTGCTTTGGCTTACAAACTTATTTCCGCTAAATGAGTTAGTTGGAATGGGAACATTAATTTTTATGCATATGTGCATGTCGGCGGCTCGGGGAGGGAAGGCAGAGGTAGGGATGGAGGAGTCAGGTGGAACAAGATCTCTGAGCATATGGGTACTGCCCCAGGCTGCACTGTCATGGGAAGGCTACAGGACAAGCATAGTGTACAGAGGCTTTTTACAACCAAGATGTCAGTGAGCTGCGCTAGCTGGTTCAGCCCAGTGGATAGAGCATCGGCCTGCGGATTCAAGGGTCCCAGGTTCGATTCCGGTCAAGGGCATGTACCTTGGTTGTGGGCACAATCCAGTAGGAGGTGTGCAGGAGGCAGCTGATCAACGTTTCTCTCTCATCGATGTTTCTGGCTCTCTGTCCCTCTCCCTTCCTCTCTGTGAAAAAAATCAATAAAATATATTTATAAAAATAAAATAAAAATCATCAGAGAGACTGTCCACATTATATCAGGAGAAGGAAATTTACGATCCAGTAGGAAATGCTGCTGCTCATCTCCAGGTATTTTCTGTTTTTCCCTTATATGCCTCCACCTCAGTTGGTGTTTACAAATGAATGTTCCCCAATTTTACTTGTATTTCCAATCTGGCCATACAATAGGAGTGTCAAGACATTATAACAATACCCTACACAAGATTGGCTCGGGGGGACTTCTAGCATCTAACCCCTGAAAACAATCCAAGTTAAACATTTTTGAAGTGTTACATATTTAGAGACAACCTATTCAAAAAACCTTAGTTTGATTCTTGTGGTCTCATTGACATTTGCCTTTAAATATCGCGATTGAATATCTGACGTGCATGAATCAAAGATTCTGAAGTGTTTGTAGACATGTCCTATCATACTGAGTTAGAGGTAGACACGAGGAAAGCCCAGCGCTGAGAGATGAGAGCTAAAAGTTGGGACACACCTTGATATCATATAAAATGTTTAGATTGAGTTCCTTGAAATTTACCAGCTCCATAGTAAAAATCCATCACACTATGATGAACCGTTTAGGTTCATGTAAGCCTTCTGCTTCTGCAGTGATATAAAAAATTCAACCATCCCCACAACACACAAATCCAAGAATCTTAATTCCTTGAAATTGTGGATTTTTTTTATCTCCTTGACTACCTCTTCAAAGCTAGTTATGAATTAATTTTATAGTAAACTAGTTACCGCGTGTGAATTTCAGCCACCATGTTTCAGAAACAGGCATCAAACATAGATCACAGCAACTCCTCCTCCTGATGTCACGCCAGCAGAGCATGAGCCCAGGTAGAGAAGTGAGCAGTTACTTGATCCTCCTTAAGTCTCTCCCCATTATTGTGTAAAAGAGAGAAATTCCAATTATTTCTTTGAGGAAAGCACTAGAAAAAGCTGAAGGATGCTTGCTTGCTAAAAATAAAATCATCCAACTTAAGGGAGGGAAAAATACTGTTCCCATAACCTCTCGTAACTATTCACTTAAACATTCCATTACTCCAAAAGAGGGAAATAGAAAGAACAACAATCTCACATGTTTCTGTTGTGCCTTAACTTTCCCCCCATGATGTTCTTATTGTGTTAAGCTGGCAGTTAATGATACCGATTTCCCAGCTAGGAAAATTCGAATTTGATATAAAAGGAACAGGCTTTAAAATAAACATGTTATCTAAATAACTACTTGGTAAAAGAAAGAATTTCTCTATGGAACAGTTTTTTGCATTCTTTGGTTCAGAATTTAATTTCTTAAAAAAAAAAACAAAAACCAGAAACAACAAAACAACCCACACAAGTTGCATTTCTGTAGTGGACATTTGCCATTTGGTTTTTAAAAATCAGTTGTCAGCTGAAACCAGTTTGGCTCAGTGGATAGACCGTTGGCCTGCGGACCGAAAGGTCCTGGGTTCGATTCTGGTCAAGGGCATGTATCTTGGTTGCAGGCACGTCTCCAGTAGGGGGTGTGCAGGAGGCAGCTGATCAATGATTCTCTCTCTTCGATGTTTCTAGCTCTTTATCCCTCTCTCTTCCTCTCTGTAGAAAATCAATAAAATATATTTTAAAAAATCAGTTATCATTTAAGCCATTGATTTATGAATCATTCAGAGAAGTCAACCTAAGTTACCAATGAATGACAGCATTCTCTGAGAGCGGGATTCTCAGAGGAAATGGCAATGTGGCTTATTTATCTTGGAGAGCATCCTCGACATGATTTTTACTGTGCACATATATTTCTGTGGGCCATTTTCTTTTCTGTTTTTCCTATTCTTGGGAATACCCTGACCTCAGTTAATGTGTGGCAAATTAATCCAATTACTGACAGATTCCTTAGGTTCTCCATCCTTCTATGACCTATTTTGTGTATGTCAAAATAGATACTACTTGTAAATTGCTTTAAGCTTTCAGGAAAGTTTCCCCAAAATGACAACATCCAACAAGCACCTACTATGTGAGAAATGCATGCCACCTGCTGGTGCTGCAAATGTTAAAAATTCCTTTCAAATGACCATCTTTAGTAAAAACATTTCGTTTTTTTTTTATCCTCTTTGAGAAAACATGAACACTTAAAGTCTGTTGAGTTTATTTCATTTTTTACCATTTTTAGAAGCAATTAAAGCATAATTTTTAAAAAAGAACATAGAAGACAAATTTCTGTTACAATCTTATTATTTTGGCCATAATTATTTGTATTACTTTTTAAAATATACTTTATTGATTTTTTACAGAGAGGAAGAGAGAGGGATAGAGAGTTAGAAACATCAATGAGAGAGAATCATCTATCAGCCGCCTCCTGCACACCCCCCAACGGGGATATGCCTGCAACCAAGGTACATGCCCTTGACCTGAATCGAATCTGGGACCTTTCAGACCGCAGGCCAACGCTCTATCCACTGAGCCAAACCGGTTTCGGCTGGCCATAATTATTTTTAAAAATATATTTTTTCAACATTACTACTGCCAAGTGTTTTGGATACGGGGGACCTAATTTATATGTGATTTACCTTCTTTCCTTACTTGATTATAGAGATAGAATCAATACAGAATTTAGTTATTATAAGCTGCTAGGTTCCAACAAGATTTAATACATATATGGATTTCCCCCCATCACCAGATGAATTTTCTCCTTTAAAATGTTTATCACACAAAACAAAGAAGCTGCAAGCTATTAACATGGATCAGTATTTTTTTTCACTTTTAAATATACTGCTTTGATTTTTCTTTCAAGTTTTCTTAGAGCTAAGAATGTTCCTGCTCAGTGGAGAGAAGTAATAGTTGTCACCTCAACTTAAGACCAACTTAAATCATTCCCCCATCCCTCCCCCGTATTCATGAGCCGAGGGAGGATGTCAGACCCTCCATCTCAGCTCTACTTGCCAAATTTGAATTCTTCAACAATTCTACCAAGAAAACATTGCGACACCATTGCATATCTATTTCATTTCATTTTCAGAAAAAAAAATTACATGTTTTTGGTCTATGTGGAAAACAGGGTAACATGGTAATAATTAGAGCAAGTAATCAGAGAGGCAGCACCCCAGAGAATACTGGTTGTTCTGGAGCCAGATGCATGAGTACTGGTTCCAACATTCGCTAGTCAATGAATCCTCCTGTGTCTTTTTATTTTTTAAATATATTCTATTGACTTTTTTTACAAAGAGGAAGGGAAAGGGATAGAGAGTTTGAAACATCGATGAGAGAGAAATATCGATCAGCTGCCTCCTGCACACCCCCTACTGGGAATGTGCCCACAACCAAGGTACATGTCCTTGAGGGGAATAGAACCTGGGACCCTTCAGCCCGAAGGCCCTATCCACTGAGCCAAACCGGTTAGGGCTACCCTTCTGTCTCTTGATTGCTTTATCTAGAAAACGCAGATATCCTCTCTTTTTCATAGGGATATTTAAGGATTGAGTTAAGACAATGCATGTACACTTGCAGAAAGATATATGATTCTTAAGCACTTGATAAATATTTGCTATTGTTATTATTAATTGGCGTCCAGCAGGCATGGGTGCATTGAGACTGATCTCAGATATTTAAATTCCATTATTAGTCCTTTCTCTGCCAACTAATTATTTCATGGGTTTAAAATCGGGTTTTGAAACTTGAGTTTATTAACCTATCAAGTATGTAATCATTGTTTTTGTTTATCTGTTTATCCACTTGCTGTGAGCTGCTGTGTACCAGCACGACTATGGCACTGGGAAGATAGTAAGAACTCTTTAAAATGTGTCATATTTTACTTTAAAAAATAAATACACACACACACACACACATATATATATTTTTTCGTTGATTTCAGAGAGGAAAGGATAGGGAGAGAGAGAAATAGAAACTTCAATGATGAGAGAGTCATTGATTGGCTGCCTCCTGCACGTACCACACTAGGGATCGAGCCCACAACCCCGGCAAATACCCTGACGAGGAACTGAACCATGACCTCCTGGTTCATAGGTTGACACTCAACCACTGAGCCATGCCAGCTGGGCTAAACACACATATTTGGAAAGAGCATGAAACTACAGACATAAACTCAAGTTTGGATAGAAAAAAGAAAAGAAAATGGCTTTCCGTATTTTTTTCTGTTACCTATAGGAAACATTTTTGGCAGCTGCTGTTACAAATGGAAAACAAAACAAAACACTGTTATGCAGAAGGCTTATGTTCTTGTGATGGATGGACATTTACTTCCGAAAATATGCCTACTTATGATCACAAATAACATTTCTCTTGTCTCATAAACAATCGATAGGCTACGAGGCTTCTGAATTTGCTTCCAAGAGTTGCCTTCCTAATTCCACTTGACAGTCAGGATAAAACTGCTGCTCCACCGTGACAGATAATCCTCCGCATGGGGTGGTGAGACTGGAAGAGCAACAAGGAGGCAGGGTACCGAGGACATCCATCTTGCTACGTAATTTATGAACTGAACCTGAATCCTTGATGTAGCCAATGGCGAGTCAATGTGCTAATGCATACTAGATTGAATTTGGCTTAAAATGCGAAGCTAAAGTGTGCAGGTGTCTTGAGCAGGTGCACGGCATTCTGCTAATAAAAAGAAGGCATTAAACGTAGGCAAGGCTCATTTTGCTGCATTACAGAAATTCCACAGACCTAGAGAAACCACACGAAATACTGCTTTAGGGAGAGCTATTCAGCCACTGTCTCTCCAAACCCTGCAAATCAAGAAAACAATGTGCTAGTTCCAGTTTGTGCCATGAGGATTTTTCTTTCTTAGACACGAAGATGAAATATATTCCTCTGTTAGAGAGTATCATCTTATTTATGTAAGTGGGTCTGAAAAATGTTATACTTGAAACGTCAAAAAATATATATAGGGAAATCATATCATGCTGTGTGTTTTTTTCTCCTGAAACACTTATAATAAACACAGTTGGAGTCCCAGTGTCATCATGGAAAATGGCTGCTAATTTTCAGTTTATGATGTGAAGAGCTGGGAACTCGGGTTGCCCTGGGAATTAACTGGAGCAAGCTGCAGAGGATCATTATGGAGGGTGTGGTGACATTTGATGTAGCCTCACCATCCATGGGAAGGGACCAACTGGCAAAAGGATACTTTCCTTAGGAAGTGGCCACTTTCCACAGAAAATAATTCCATATGAGAAATGCCTATGAAGAAATCTGACGTAGTTTTCGTCTTGCCTCCAACAGGTTTGAATGAGATGCCATTTAATGACTTTCTCACACAAAATGCTTTCATTTGGATGTCTACCCTTGTGGTATTTATTAAACTATCACAGGAACAAGAGGAAGTTTCATCACAGAGCGGTGCATGAGGCACCGGAGCTCAAGGAGAGATGGCATTTCTGGTTAAAGAATAACTTCTGTGCTTCCTCCAGGTCTTGCCATAATTCATTGTGTATAAATTGGAACATACAAGGGCCTCCTGTGTGTGTTCTATTGGATGTGAATAGGTTACATTTATCTAATGCTTCTCTTGGAGATGGAATTTCCTGTTCATGATATAGAGGTGATTTTCTGGTTGACGGATAAAAATCTCGTGGCACTTGGGTGTGCCTGGGTGCCACAACTAGATTGGAAAACAATAATTTAACTGTCCGCTAAGCAAGGTGTATAAACCAGCTTTATAATGCTCCCGGCTTGTGCTTTCAAGGCTAAATCAAAACTTTATTATTTTCTGATCCCTCTACCATAGCCCCTAATGAAAAGGCAACCCAGCATTGATTCACGAAATAAAACATTCTGTCCCAGACTTCCCAATAACACACACACACACACACACACACACAAGCCAAAATCTAAACTTTGGTAAGAATTAAACATCTCAAATTTCATCACATTAAAACTATCCCATTTAAATGTGGTCATATTAATAATTTTCCATCTTTATTGAGATACTAGAGGCTCGGTGCACGAAATTCCTGCAAGGGGCTCAGCCCTCGGTGCCTGGCTTCCTGCAGGTCGTCCAGAAGGCCATCCAGAGAGTCATCTGGACGGTTCCTCTGTTCAGTTGTCTGGTCTAATGAGCATATTACACTTTTATTATTATAGATTATTGAAATATAACATGTAGGTTTAAAGTATGGGACATGATGGTTTAATGCACACATATATATTATAAAATGATTGCCACAATAATGTTAGTTAACATCTCTATCTCCTTACATAACTGGCATTTTTGGTGTGTCGTGGTAGCACTTAGGATCTATTCTCTTAACTTTCAATTATATAATAAAATACAGTTTACTTATGAACAACATGGGTTTAAACACACCTGTCCACTTATATATGGACTGTTTCAATAAATCTGCTGAAAATTTTTTGGAGATTTGCTACAGTTTGGGGAAAAAAACTTACGCACAAACCATATAGCCTAGAAATATTTTTTAAAATGTAGAAAATGTTAGGTATGTCACGAATGCACAAAGTGTGTGTAGATTCTAGTCTATTTTATCATTTGCTACCATAACCTATACACAAATCAAGTATAAAAAGCTACCATTTATCAAAACATATGCAAACACGTAAGGATAGTGCATGGTGCCATTTTCAGTCAAGAGAAATGTAAACAAATGTGAAGATGCAGTACTGAATCATAAATGTATAGAATTAACCATAGTACATATATAATTATTTTGTAGCTTCCTCCTGTTGCTACTGCAGTGAGCCCAAGCATTGCATAAAAGTTATAGGCGGATTCTCCACTAAGGGCGTTTGAGGACTCAATCCGCACATTGTTCAAGGGTCAACTGTATTACAAATCATAGTCACTTCCCTTTACCTTCAATCCCCAGGACTTTTTCATCTCACTGACTCAATGTCCATTTCCCTAACTCCTGGTCTATCCTTAACCTGGGGCGTTATCTAGGAAAATTATTGGGGCGCTAAACCTTGGATCTGTTGTTTCAGGGGGGAAGGGGAGAGCAAGTTATTTATTTCATTTGATTTGGTTTCATATGCCACATTTTTCAACTAATTATTATTATTATCATTATTATTATTATAGTTATTACTAGCAGTCCTGCACAGGAATCTGTGTGCCAGTAGCTCTCTGCGGGGGCTGTCCACTCCATGCCTGCTGCCCGGAGGCTCTCCGCAGCCCAGTGGCCCATCTGTACCCTCGCCTGGCCAGAGGCCCATCGGTGGCTGGTGAAGAGCGCTTGCCTCATCACTGGGGCGACGACACAAGCATTTCTCCCTCCCCCTGCAAACTTCCAGCCTCTCTGTGCCCACTGCCCAGAGGCCTTCCATGGCCGGGGTGGAATGCTCACACTGCCCACTCTCAGCAGCAACTAACCCCCCCACCCCCGCCCAGGATGGGGGACTCCAACAGGGCTGAGAGGACTGGGTGCTGTGGTTATGGGTGCCACCATATTTGTGACGGAGTGATGGTAAATTTGCATATTATCCTTTTATTAGATAGGGTCATTAATGATGGTTCTGTGGGGATGACAGGGAGAGGAAGTACTCTATCAAAGATCTTGATCTTGATGAACTCAGAATTTGTTAAATATGACAGAAGATGCGAAGGTCAGAATTTTGTTCATCTTTTACTTTTCTTTTTTGTTCCTGTGGTGCTTTTGTTCACACAGCATATTTTATTGATTTAAAGTGGGGTTAATCTGAAGCGATTTTGCACTAGAAGAGTTACGTGTTGAAAGCTTGCTCATCCGACCCTAATTATTTTTTTCCAACAGAAAAACATCCCCAAACTGGTCATATTTTGTTTGTTTGCTTTTCCCTCTGTGCTTTCGGGAACTAAACTCGCTTTGAAGTGCCTAGCTCAGATTTTCACCGTTTTGCTGATAGTACTGCTCCAGATCACCCACAGTCATCAGGTTCAGAATCACTTCAATGCAAAGTATTTGATCGGTTATCAGTTGAGACATCTGGCCCCACTTGTTAAAACATTCCTTCCCAGTGCAGTTCAGTATCCAAAACCCAATTTAGCAGCCTCTGTAACTCTTCACAGTTTACATGCCATATCTGTTTTCATTTTGGAAACATGGTCATTTTTCAGATGAACATAATTTGAGATCAACGTTACCTAGCTTAGTGTTATTCTAAAGCAGTGGTTCTCAACCTTCCTAATGCTGTGGCCCTTTAATACAGTCCCTCATGTTGTGGTGATCCCCAACCATGAAATTATTTTCCTTGCTTCTTCATAACTGTAATTTTGCTACTGTTATGAATCGTAATGTAATCGTAATGTAAATATCTATGTTTTCCGATGGTCTTAGGCGACCCTGCTAGTGGTTCTCTAGTGGTCCTTTCTATTTATATTATGATTCATTAACAGCAGCAAAATTATAGTTATGAAGTACAACAAAGATAATTTTATGGTTGGGGGTCACGACAACATGATCAACTGTATTAAAAGGTTGAGGCATTAGGGAGGTTGAGAACCACTGTTCTAAAACTTAAACTTCCATGTACCTTAGAATCACCTGGAAGGCTTGTTACACACATATTTCAGGTTCCACCCAAGAGTTTCTGTTCCAATGGATCTGAAACATGAGTTGGTATATTTAACAAATTTCTAGGTGATGCTATTTCCAGTCTGGAGCTTCCCTCTGGTATCCACCGTTCAGCCTGACTCTAAGAGAAAGCATGGAAGTGATTTAAAAGTCAATGCTGCAATCGAAAATGTTTTTATTTTTTCTGGAACAATTTTCTTAATGGTTTTTAGAAAATAACTCAGTTCTCCTGTTAGTTCCAGAGCCAGCACTTTCATGGGGCTTTCAAATTTTTCTTTGCTTGTCTCTTTCCCTAACTTGATGCATATTACTTGAGGACAAGAACTGTTGTTTTGTTCACAATAACATTCTCAAGATGCATTAACTTTCAGCAGAGCATAATGTATAACAGGTTTATTGACATATTAGAAGAATACAAAATGAGGGCAGATTTTTCTTTTCCACTCTGCTTAGACAACATTTCGCCATTTGGTATTGTCATTTGAATGCTAGGGTGATCTTAGAAAGTGTCACAGGGAGCCAGAAAAGTAAAAGAAAAAAATGCAAAATCCACTCTGATGTCACTTAATATCTTAAAAGAGCCAAGAAAATAATTTAAAAAACCAACAAGAACACAACAACAACAGCCCTGCCATATGAAGAAAGTTAGCTAATGTAAGGGTGGGCTGCCCAATTATTTACATGAAAGGAAGAATTTAGTGAAATGTGATTTTACTGGAGACCCTAAGCCAGATACCACTTTATTTGCAGCTCTGTCTGTCCTTAATGACCTTGAGAATTATGTTCCCTGGTGTCTGCATCTTCAGCTCTCACAGGGCCACAAGTCAGTGGTTGAGAAACAATTCTGATTAACGAGGAAGGCCGTTCTAAGAATTTGTCTTGAGAGAGAACTCCAAATGATTTAGACAGACATAATTGGTTTCTTGAGTGAATTTTTTTTTAACCCTAGGGAAAATCTAGAGGTGAATGAAGAAATAATGAGCCAAGTAAAATTCATAACTTTAATGTTTTGTGATAAGGGATTACCTCAGCATTCTTGATAACTTAAGAACTTGTAATAGTATAAAAGAGAATTTAACTTAGTACGTTGTTTAAAAGATTTCAGCTTAAGCATGTGATTGAGTGATGGATTTTGGTTACTGTTTTTATTTGAAAGTTACGGAATCTGATGGATTAAAGAGTACTGTAACATTGAAGATAACGTAAGACTCACCATATCCATGAATTTAATGTATTGGTTGTGCAGCTATTATTTAAGTCCTGGGGTAAATTTTGTTTGTTAGTGTGAAAAATTTAAAAATTCTGAAGTTATAAAGGCAGCTCAAATAGTTAAGTAAGGTGAATAGCTCAAGTTATTAAAGCCCTCTTAACAGTGATTTAAAATTTTTTAAAATTTTCTGCTTATCAGTGTATGACAATTCAAATAAATCAAATTAGGCATTGGAAAGTTCTCATTACATAATTATTATAGTGGATCTATTTAGATTATATTAAATTCATATTCTACATGAAAAGTAAACATCTGTCTTTCATGTGTTTATAGAAAAGTCAAAAGTTTGACTATTTTATTAGGCAACAGAATAAAAACTCAAATTTCCAAAGTAAGAATAATATAGACAAAATTATTTATTTAATATGGAAAATAGTTTTCAATTTAAAATAAAATACCACTACATGGGAACTATTAAAAAATTTTCAAATATCTAGTCAGAGTTAACACAACACAAAACTGAACAGTACATAAAGAATTAAAACACTGAAACATAAGAACCAATAGAATGCATAAGAACCAATGATTGGACAAAATAATTAGTTTAACATAATTTATTAAGCAATAGGATTAATTTTTGAATGTTCAAATTAAGGTTGGCACTTAAGAAGTTATATTTATACCAAAATAATTCCGAGTAAGAGATAATAAGGGAATTAATAGAGGGAGTACAAACACTTGATCATTAAAATACAAAGGATGATATAAAATTTAACTTAATAGATTACGAAAGAACTAGGTTTATGAGTTTATACCTTTAATAATTTCAATGTTAATTTCAAAGTGGAAGTAACTAGTGAATAAGGTTTTTGTTTATAAAAGTCACCTGTTAAGAACACCAAACACTTTATGCTTCAGGAAGTCTAGCAAATTATGGTTGTACAGGTGTGACTGCACAGAGTGGCCCTATGAAAGGGATTGGCTGGGTCCATGGTGGAAAGATTTGGGGAGCATTCCTAACTTTTGGTTATTAGGTGACTGATCCAAAGAAGAGTCAGAACCTCACCCTGGCCGGTGTGGCTCAGTTGGTCGAGCATCATATTGTGCACCAACGAAGGTTTCTAGTTCCATAAAAACAGCTATTATTATATTGCAACACTTTCAAATACATCCTTCTCTTTGAACTCATGAAATATTATTTTTATTCAGCAATAAAAAAATAAAACCTTATCATCTACAACAACATGGATGAACCTAGCGGGTGTTATGCTGAGCGAAATAAGTCAAACCAACAAACACACACACACGAAACACATATGATTTTACTTATACGTGGAATCTAAAATATCAAAACAAACAAAACAGAACAAACTGGTGGTTGTGATGGTTGCCTGGAGGGGAAGCGGAGGTGCAGGGGGAAGTAGGTGACGTACAAATTTCCAGTCACAAAGTAAACAGCCCTGAGGGTGTAATGTACAGCACAGGGAATATAGTCCATGGTATCATAATAACTTGGTACTGGGTCAGATGGTCACCAGACTTGTCATGGTGATCACATAATAAGGTATATAAATGTAAAATCACTCTGTTGTACACCTGAAGTTAATATACTATTGTATGTCAACTATAATTTACTAAAAATAAATTTAAACATACACACACACACACACACACACAAAGAATCCATTGGGAATGGGTTGCAAGTGAAGTGAACAAATCTAAATTATCCTGTCCTCTCTCAGGCTGAGGCGTGTAGTCCCTGTTGGGACTTAGGTATGAATGCTTTGTGACTCACCTGCCTCGCATGGTGCCTGAACACCCCACCCGTCACTCTGCCTTCAGCATTGTTCTTCCAGAGACCTTGGAGGACCAGTATATGAATAGATAATGCCAATTTTCATGACAGAATGAATTCTTGAAATTCAAATCATATAACTGTCACATTGTTGTTGTGAAAATAATGTAGGTTTTGGAAATGAATAGAACTGAATTTGAGTCTTCCTTTTCTGCTATTTAACTATGTCATACTGAGCAAGGTACCCAAACCTGAGACAGAGGGACAATTTAAAATACATATGAAAAATGCTTAACAAGAATCTGATACATGTTGGTGCCCAAGAGATGGTCATTTTCTTTTGGTTTCTTGGAAGTTCAAAAGGAAAATTTGAAGTATCTATAATTATAAAAGCATAATATGCTAATTAGACTGGATGTTCTTCTGAATGGAGCTGAGGTTGTGAGGGCAGAGACCCTTGCATGAATTTTGTGCACTGGGCCTCTAGTGTTTTAATAAGAATGGAACAAGTAGGCAGATTCCAGCAAGGACAGAATACTTCCTCTTATTTCATAAATATCTCAACAGTTGAACAAGAACCATTTTTTTTTTCTCTCTCAAGATTGAAGAGACAAATTATTGAACTTGTGTTGCTGTTGTCTTTTTTTTCTTATTATTTCTCTTTTCTCCTCACTACCTAAGTCCAAACAGGGTCTCTGAATATCCCACTGCTACTTAAAATTCAATATGTCTAAAATGAAACGTAATTTATTTCAACATGAATTTTTTCTCATGAATTCTCCATGGCTCTCAAAGGCATTAAGAGTCTTGCAGTCTTCTACTATATTCAAATATTAATTAAAATAGACTCACATAGTTATATAGGTGTTGTGTGTGGAGTGGTAGATGAGGGGAGTCTCAGAAGTCATAGTCTTCAAGGAAAGATTTGGAATTATACGGGACTTTTGGATTATTATAATGACTGAAAGATATTACTCAAATTTAGTGGGAAGAGGCCAGAGATGCTGAAATATTTGTCATTCTAGATATTAATCCTTCATATAGAAGAACTATGGAGCCTAAAATACCATTGTAGGCCCCATTAAGAAATGCAAACAAAATCTGCCTCCGCAAATGCCTCTTGCTCATTTTCAACTTTCCATTCCTATTTTCATTGGACTAGTAGCCCAAGCTTTCTATGACCTTGAATCATAGAATTTATTCTTTGAAGGAACTTGAAGATCATCTAGATGAGGGAACCCATGTAACTGCTTTCTTAACAAAGCTTAAGTTTGATCTCAAATATGACTGTTACTCTATTTTCTGCCTGAAATTGTAATACTATCTAACTGTTCTCCACAATCTTTTTTATTATCTGTCATTATTTATTTGAGAGAGAGAGGAAGGAAGAGGGAGAGAGAAATAGAAACATCAATTGGCTGCCTCCTGCCTGCCCCCTATTGGGGATCAAGCCCACAACCCGGCCATGTGCCCTGACTGGGAATCAAACCAGTGACCTCTTGGTATATGGGTTGACACCCAACCACAGAGCCACACCTGCGAGACTAAATCATATATATATTATTGAATTTTTACAGAGAGTAAGGGAGAGGGATAGAGAGTTAGAAACATCGATAAGAGAGAAACATCCATCAGCTGCCTCTTGCACACCCCCCACTGGGGATGTGCCCACAACCAAGGTACATGCCCTTGACCTGAATCGAACCTGGGACCCTTGAATCCACAGGCCAACGCTCTATCCACTGAGCCAAACCGGTTTCAGCAAGGCTAAATCTTTTTAAAGCACCATGCTCATTACATCACTTTCCAACCCCAAGCAACCCTCAGAGTTTCCCATTGCCTGTTAAGTACATCCTTAACCGGACATCCTAGACCACCCATGATCTGAGCCAGCCAGCCCATTTAGTGTGATTTCATCCTCCTCATCTGCCTTTTTCAAGTGACAAACTGTCCCACTGCTTAATTTCCAAGCTCTCATTGGGCACTTTACATCTTTCCTCAAGCTGTTCCTTTTGCCTAAAATATTCTCCACATTCTTTCCCTGTCAAAACTCTACCACATGCAAATGTTTCTTCTTCCATAAAGCTTTAAAAAATAATCTCCTCCATCAGATATAGTCGTTCTGTATCAACCTTTAATCCTTTATAGCTTTTATTAGAATTATTATGGTATTACATTTGAATATTTTGCTCTATTTGAAACAGAGACTGACTCATATGCATACCTTTATGTTTATCACTTCTTTTTTTATCATCTCTACCATATTTTGCACAGCTAAGGTAGACTGAACATTTTGGAGATACACAAAATATCTAACAACAAGTGTGGGGAGTCAAAAAGAAAATTAAAAGCTTTCCCCTCATCTATTCATTTTATAAAAGTTTTAAAGGGCTTCTCATCTATAGTTTAACACTTCTTTCAACATTATAATTGAAATTCACTGAAAATGTGTTTCAATTTCAAAGAAAACAGCAAAGAATGATACCATCCCCGTTGCCCTCAATAAAAGTCTCATTTATCTTTGTCATCTAGCCCAGGCTTTCAGCAGTCAGGATGGAAGCCTCATTAATAAAAATCAGAGCAGATCGTCTACCTTGTAGATAAAAACTACTAAAGTACCCTAAAGACAATGACACTGCAAATGGTAGCATGGAGGATGAAGGTGCTTTATTGGCACAATTGATTGATTTCGAGCCATAATTGTAGGACAAGATGTTTGTAAAAATTAATCTACTGTTGATACCATTGTAATTAGCTAGTTATTAATTGAAGGAAAGGAGCAAAGGGAAATTTGGATGTTTTAGGCATATTCCCTGCAGAAGACTAGGGGAGGGATCCAACAAAAGGAAAGATAGACGCGTGCCCAGTAAAGTTGGGGTGACACAGGGAAGGTGCTTCCTGTCACACCTAGGAGTGGAGGTCATTGGCCAGAATGGACATGGCCACTGCAAAGGCATGGACCTTTGGGAAAATAGAATCCCCTAAGCAAAGAAGGTCACTCCCTTGCAGCACTGTGTTTAACTCCTGGCTGGTGGGCCCTTTTGCTCCTCTTCCTGGCGTTCACCGTATGGCCATGCCGACTCCACCCACAATGGATTAGCCTGGTGCTCCACTGGACCCGGCTCCAACATGGACAGGAAACTCTGGACACCGGCTCCGATGTGAGCTCTCCTGACAACCCAGCTCCTATGACTGGACCAACGGAAACGACTCTGGAAATGCAGGCATTGAATTCCACACAAATACAAATCATTTGTTCTCTTGTGTGAGTCTCAGAAAATCTGGAAATCAACAAGGACTCCATCCCCAGCAGCAATTGGGGAAGACAGGCCTGTTCTTCTCCAGTAACACCATCCCTGCATGCCCTGAGCGTGGTTATATATAACCAGGAAGGTAGAGTCTAGCTTTTTTTTTTTTTAATACTAATCACTCACATAATGGATATGCATAAAGGATTCCATGCTATCACTTAATATTTCCCTACAAAAATTGACACATTTATCTCTGAAGTTATTGTGCAAAATTCAGAAAGCTATGTTGCTTTGATATGCAATTTATGGTAACATACCCTCCTCCAAAGTTTACTCTCTGAATTTTAGAGATTTTGGTGTGTGTGTCCTACGTAGCATGTTATTTTATTTATTGCGCCATGAGATATTAGGTTGCCTTCTTTGCGTTGCCTTGCGCATAGAGCTCAGCAGCAAACAGTTGATTTGAACAACGACTCCACACTTCACTAATAGCTTACGTTGTTTTCTGCATGTTCTTTTTGTAGAAAAGGTTACAGCGCTTCCCTGCTGGATGCGCCAGCAAGTCTTGTTTACTGTAACCAGAAGAGAGAATTTCCAAACAAGCCCCGGTTGTTGACAGCACTCGGAGAAGCATGTGGCCTGCCATTCCGGTCTCTGTCAAGCCCGGGCCCCACCTGCTTCCTGGCTTCGGCTTTCACTGGTTAGTTTGGCCACAAGGCAAGTGTTAGAACATGGGAGTGTGAGATGCCACAGGCCAGGTGACATGCCAGTGCTACAACGCGGGTAGATGGCAGGGCATCTTTGTGTACATAAAAAGGCCACATGCCACACCAAAATGTGGCAGCCACTTCTCCCAAATCAAATGAATAATATTTCTCCCATTATGTTCTCACAAACGTGTTGTAAAACAATAAGACTTGAGCTACACGAAGTCCATATTTCTGGATTTCAAATGAATGGCAAATGAATATTCATGTTTATCTCTGAGTTGATTGACAGGTAGGACTTTAAAAAAAAAATTCTTGCCCTGGTCAGGTGGTTCCGTTGGTTGGAGTATCCTCCTGTAGACCAAAGAGGTTTGCAGGTTCAATTCCAGGTCAGGCACATACCTGGGTTGCAGGTTTCCATCCCTGGTTGGGTTGTGTACAAGAGGCAACTAATCCATGTTTCTCACATCAATCTCTCTCTCTCTCTCTCTCTCTCTCTCTCTCTCTCTCTCTCTCTCATCCTTCCCCTATCTCTAAAATCAATAAAAACATCTCCTTTGGTGAGTATTAAAAGACAAAACAAAACAAAACAAACAGAAGACCATGCTTACTCTGGCCAGGCACCTCATGTGGTTACAGCATTATCCTGGTATGCCAAGGTTCAGATCTATCTCCAATCAGGGCACATACAAAAAGCAATCAATGAATACATAAAAAATGGAATAACAAATTGATCGATCTATATATTTATCTCTATCTCTCTATCTGTCTTACTCCCTTCCTCTGTCTCTAAAATCAATTACAAAAGCAATATGTCTATGTATTATTCAAGAATTACTTTTCAAAGCAACAGAAATCATCACATGGCCAAGTGCTGCAGAGAGTAAATAGCTTTTTTACTTTTCAATCTAATAAAGCAGTAAAGAACTTTCTAGAAAAAAAAAAACAGTGCAGTTCCTCATAGCTGCCTCAGAATTTGTACTTCTATATGCTATCACCAGGTCCATGCTGCTAATGCGACCGCAGTTGAATTTATTTCAAGTGTTAGCAGAAAAGGATGAGGGGAAAAGTTACACTTTAAAAATTCTGTTGAGTCTAGTGTGGGTCATAGCACTCATAAATGTGCTATGGCAGGAGACCCAAGGAGCTCTCTGAGTCCTGACTATACTGCTGAATAAGTATGCGAACACAAAAGTTAAATAAAATTTCTATGGTGTATGTTTTTTTCATCTTAAACATGGAAGACCCAACCCGAGGCCAAAATACTTCCGAAATTTTTGAAGAATGGCTAATGAGGAACTCAGAAATCCTGAGAGACGCTTAAAGGGCTTTTTGCCTCTGCTATCCACATTTTAAGTAAAATAATTGTGAAATGTGAGACTATTAGCATTTTTTCCAGCATAATATATCTTTAAACTTACATTTTTAAATTTCTTTATTTTTTTTAACTGTTCGGCTGCAAACCATGAACTTCCAAGGAGCAGAATACATCTAGTTATTTCCTTCGTACTAGATTTTACAAATAAGAAGTGAAGCACAGAGGGATTTAAAAAAAGAGTATATTAATATGTGGAGAGCTGTAAGATTTCATTCTGTAATTTAGACTTACATCCTACAGTTTGTGACTCTCCCAACTACTCCCTGATGCTCCTGAAATAACCCACCGTATTTCAATGTGGGGAATCAGAGTGTTCTACAGGACCGTACTCCAGAATTTATTGTCCTATAAATTAGAGCACAATAATTTATAGTCCAGTTTAATATCAATGGACTCCGGGTGCTCTTGTGGCAGCCGTCCTTTCCCCCTTCACCGGGAAAACAGCATCTTCATTGTTTCGGTCAAAGAAAGGCCACTGATACCGCGCTAAGTACGCTTAACAACGCTATGTGGCCCGGTAAATGTCCTTCGGGGGAGTTCATTTATCCCCATCCTGCGTGCCGAGTAGATTATTGCTTATACAAAGTTATGCTTCCCCCGAGAACAACAGAGAAAAGTCCCAGTTATCTTTACCCAAAATTCTGGGCCATTCCGAGCATCTTTTAAGCCCGGCGTTCGACTAGGAATGTCATCTGTTTGAAATAGCCTGCCAAAATATAGATTTAGATTCAGGCGCTGCCTCTTGAATACGCGGGCTCAGACAGCAGCGGGGAGGGGAATCTTGAGACCTTGTGGAGACAGCTTTTATTAGAGAGTAAGTACTAGTATTCAACAGGGTGATTTTGAAGACTGAATCTCTCAGCAGAATATTCAGATGTGGCTGCTAGACTCCATGTTTGTTGTCTTTTTTTTTTTTTTAATCCAACACTGAGAAGGTGTTCCTCACTGCACTGTATATATTTCAGTAGGGAATCTACAGAAAGAAGTACATTACCTGGCTTAAACAATATTGATTCTCCATGCAAATGCCACCATTTGGAGGATGGTACCTCTAAAATATTTTACTGGTAGTATGGATGCAAAATTGTAAACCAAGAAAAAATAGCTCGCAGATAAATGACAAATTTTCCCTGGCATTTTCTTCCCCCCTCTTCCTTTGTTCTTGATTTTATATCAATTTCAGGTCATAGTTCTATAGTTTCCAGAGCGATGCTCTGGGTAACCCTGACACCATGCAGTGTGATTACAGTATTATTGACTGTATTCCCTGTGCTGAGCCTCCAATCCCCAGGACTGTTTTGAAGCTACCAATTTGCACTTCTTAATCCCTTTACCCACCCCACCCCCCCAGGCCTCTCCCGACTGGCAACTCTCAATTGGTTCTCTGTGTCTATGAGTCTGTTTCTGTTTAGTTTGCTCATTTATTTTGTCCTGTAGAGCTCATAGAGAAGTGAAATCACAAGGCATTGATCGCTCCCTGTCTGACTCATTTTGCCTAGCGTAATACCCTCTAACTCCATCCACATTGTCACGAAAGGTAAGATTTTACTGTCTTGCATTTTAAAAAATGTTTAGTTTTCAATTACAGTGTACTGTCAATATTATTTTGTTTCGGTTGAAGGTAGGTTTGCGGAACCCCCGTCCCACGAGGTGTCTAAGGCCCATGAAACCAGTGGGTCTGGCCCTGCCAAGGCATTAGGAGTGAGTTAATTAAATGTGTGACCAAATACAGCAGGCTAATGTTTAAGTTGATAATTTTGTATGGCCCATAAATGAAGTTATAAATATCCAAATGGCCCTTGGCAGAAAAAGGGGTGTCCCCTCCCATCCCCTCCCTCCCTCCCAGTTTATACAAAGTGCTCCCCCCATAGTGTCATACCCACCTGGCACCATACACAGTTATCACATTATTGGTTATATATTGTCCAAGATTTCATTCTTTTTTTTTATGGTTGGATAACATTCCATTGTATACATGTACCACAGCTTTTTAACCCACTTACCTATTGAGGAAAACATGGGGACAGAAGATGAAACCCAGGTATGTGCCCTTGACCAGGAATTGAACCCATGACCCTTTGGTGCATGGGTCAATGCTCTAACCATAGAGAAACACAGACCAGGGCCACATAGAAATGTAAAAAGAGAAAGATATTTTTCTTTGTTCTGAAAAGATGACCACACATGTACTTTAGTGAATTGAAAACAGCTGTGAAGTCTTTGGCATAGGCAAAGTTTTTGAAAGATTATATCTATATGATCTGGGTTCTGATCCAATTATCATTAACCATTTGCATATAAGTATAAAAATATGTTGAACTGCTTCAACATATTTTTAAAAGGTGAGATATTAACCCCTTGAATTGCCTGTTCTTTCTCCCCCACATTTTCTTACGTTCTACTAAGTATACAATTTGAATAAAACTTTTAAAATGTAAATATTAACTATTGTAAACATTAGTAAATATGAATTCTATCCTTGACTACTGAATTTGTTAAGTGATGCTTTAAGTGATTTAATTCAAATATAACTCAATTTTTCATATATAGTGGGATTAACCATACTTTTTTAAACTCAGATTTTTAAATAAGTTATCAAAACTAAATGAATATTAAGAAAATTTCTATATTTTTATATTGTCTATAGTTAGAGTTAATGCTTTCTCTTTTTACAGACAATTTTCAGAGTAAGTTGCAATTCCTGTTTTGTTTTTTTCAAAAAATACTATAATTTATTTTATTTAGGTAGCAAAACTTGGAATTAGTTAAGTACTTAATTGAACTTATAAATGAAATAAATTTATCATAACAAAGATTTTTATTTTCATTTCTTATTTTTATAAGGCCCTGACAAGTGATAACTCAAGGCACAATGTGGTTGTTTTTAACCACAACATAATACTCGTGAAATATGTACTTATAAGAGCCCATAACAGGCACCTTCTGTAAATCTAACCCTGAAATATAAAGCAGTAACCTGACAATAGTTATAAATACATAAAGATGCAGGAATGATTTTCAAAATATTTCTAGCTCCACATTTTTCCTTAGAAAGAACGGAAAAGGACCAAATATATCAATCTGATAGATGTATTTGTTTCCCAGGCATCAATTTTCTGGGATGTACATTTGAGAAGTAGAGAAAATAATTTACTCTGTGAGGGGATATTTGCAGTGAGGACTTTCACCGCGATGGAAAGGTAACAGGTTAAGTAGAAGACATGCATCATTGCTGTAATTTGTAAACCGATGTGATAACCTCATGTTTAAGATTTTTGGAGTAAAAGGTGAATGCTAGAGGGAGAAATGTTACGTGGAGATAAGGGAAATCATATGCTAAGAATGCGTATGAATATGATTGAGAATTAACTTGAATGTTCCTTTATTAATTGATAGACGGGTGTAACATGATGATGAAATCATGAAGGTATCCTAGCAACCGTATTTTCATAACAACTGTGGCCTGTAAGAGTGTGATGACTGTTAGCCACATTTTATTAAACCAGGAAGGTAAGCAAAGATAATTTCAAGTAATAAAACCTTTCTGCAAACAAAGCATAATGTAGCTCTGATTACATATATTAACAGAAAATTTTAATTTATTTTAAAAAATGCTATACCTAGAAGAATACATTATCATAAGTTGATAATATTCCAGCTCTGAATAGTAGCAAGACACTCTATTACTTATTTAGTTGGTATACAATCTGAAAAAAAATATTTAATAAATCCACAGAGACCTGTATAGTCCCTATAGCTTTTCCCATGCTGTTGAGCATCCTTATAACCATGACTCCGAGCTCTATATGTGATAAATCGTTCATCTCCATTTCCTTTAGCTCTTCTTCTGGAGACTTGTTCTTTCATTTGGGGCCTCTGTTTCCCCATTCGGCTGCCTCCCCGGGTTTGCTTCTGTATGAGGTAGATGTGCTGTAATGGAGCTCCCAGGCTTGGTAGGGTGGCCTTAGGTAGTAGGTGACCTTGGGATCCAATGGCACAGTCTTCCTCATCACCAGACCTGGGTTCTTTATTAGTGTCCATTTCGAAGGTTGGGTAGGTCTTCCTGTTGCAATCGAGCCTTGAATGCTATTGGCTCACTTGGGCATGGGCTTGCCCCTCAGCCTTGCTGACTGGGGTGGGGCTCAGCCCCCGAAAGAGCACGAAGGCTGCTGTCCAGGTGCTTACCACCCGAACTGGAATTCACTCGGCTGCCTTTGGATCCTGCCAGTACCTCCCTGTGGAGACAGTGCTTGTGATGCGTCGTGGATCCTGCTCTGCTGTTTTATGAAGCTGACCACCGGGTTGATGGGAGGTGGGCCTCTGTGGAGGGTCTCTGGCGCAGGCCAAGGTCGGATGTTGTGTGTGCCTGGCCCTGAGTGCCCTGTCTGGAGCTATTGGACACCCACAGCTGTGGCTCCCTCTGCTGGGCCTGGATGCTTGTGGAAAGAACCAAGTTGCACACCAGGGTCGGCTTTTCCTAGCTCTGGGTCCAGAAGCAGCTCATGCAAAGACTCAACGCCCTCAGAGATGGGCCTCTGCCCGCAGGCTGACTGTTAGTCTCAGTCACTTAATGAGCCTCGGGCTGTGGACCACAGGGTGGGAGCCAGAGGGTTTCCAACAGGTGGGGCAGTTACTCCCCCCCAGGCTAAAGCTGCGAGAGCAAAAGTCTTTATGATAAGTCCTCTGCAGTAGGGGGGTGGGTTAAGGTTGGGGGTAATGGGGGGGGGGGCGGCGTGGGTCAACCCAAGAGAATGACTCAGTGCAGTGAAGAGATCCAGGCAGATGTCCCCTCAAGCTCCCTCTCCAGAGCCAGCAACCCTGAATTCTCCTTACACAGCTCTATTCCACTCTGCCCAAGGTGAGTGGTTGCACCTGAAATTGTGTGTGTTGGCCCTTTAAGAGAGTGTCTGCATTTACAGCTGTCTCTCTTTGGTGAGAGAAACCCTGCTGCTTTTCACAGCACCTTTCCAGTCTGGTTCTCTGGGGTGGGGGGCCCAGGTTGGGGTGCAGACACCAGAATTCTCAGGGGGAGCCCACCACAGCTGAGATGCTTTTCTGGAACTACAGCTGCTGCCTGTGGGGCCCTGGCCAGCCCTCTCGAGCCTCTGCACTTCCTCCCAGTCTTGGTATGACCTTCTTTTTCGCATCCTTGGTGATCATTGTTCTCTCCAGCGAGTATTCAGTTGGTTGTTCAGGATGATTTTTTATCTATTTTAAGTTGTAAATCCAGTTTGGTCCTGGGAGGATGTCAGTGTAGCTTCCACTTAATTTTCTGCCTTCTTGGAATCTTCCATTGTTTGATATTCTAAAAACCCATTACATTGAGCTTGGGTTTTAACACATGAATTTAAAGGGGAAACAAAAGTCTATGGAAACCCTGGAAATTTTTTAGATAGATAAAACCTGGTCTTTTTTGGAGATATTTGTTACACTACCTCTAGAATTTTGTGAGTTAACCTCAAGCCATCTGGAGCGCTCAGCTGTTCAGAATAACTCATTTCTAGGGAGCTGTATGTAGCTGAGGACTTAATGTATGAGTTTTCACATAATGTGAATAGAAATGTGACTATTTGTAACAGTTAAACAGCCGATTTCCATAAATGAAAGAAAGTTAAGCATCAGATTTATCATGACTCAGGTGTGTGTGTGTGTGTGTGTGTGTGTGTGTGTGTGTGTGTGTGTTTAAATCTTTCCTCAGAATGGCACTTGCATATTTTGGGAGCTTTTGAATAGGTACTTCTACAAAATTCAGTAGGTGCCAGTTGAATATACACTTTAGCATTTGCAGAGGATGAATCATACTGTTTCCCAATCATTTGGCTTTTCAAGATCCCTGTTAAAGAAGGGTTGCAAAAAATCTCTTGTGACACTTTCATCAGCCATCAAACTTGTGGCTTTTAGAACACATTAGTTTTGAGAAGCTTTTTAAGAAGCACCTTGAAACAGCTTGCCATGAAAATGGAGAAGAAGGAAGGCAGATGCCTGGAAAACGATTTTTTTCCCCTCTTAGCTAACATATGACAAGGATGGGCTCTGTGCCAACAATGGAGAATTTTCATTGACATCAAAAAGAGATGTGTTTTTTGTTTGTTTTTCATAAGATTGCTGGATTAGGTCTCAGATTTGTATACAATTTTCATTCTTCTTGTTTCTTCTCTCTCTCTCATTTTCTGTATCCTTATTTTGTAGGCATTTCCTTTGTAGAGCCTGAATCATTCTTTTCATGTTGAATAATTATGTCTTTCTGGATGTTTCCAGAGAGGTTAGATCTAATGGGTTTCTGAGAAAACACATGCCATAGTAACTTTCTTATCAGACATAAAGTGGTAGAAGACAGACTTAGGACTGTCTTTCATCAAGGTAATATTTATAGCTAAGCAAATCAACATTTCAGCTCTGCAAATCTTAAATTTGTTGCCAGACAGACTCTGGAGATTGTTTTGTATGTTTTGATTAAATACAGATTCCTTGAGCTTTTTCTTCAACAAAACCAGAACCTGGTGTTAGTTTTTGTTCTTTGTTGTTTTGTTTTTCTAGTTAGTACTTGGGATAATTGAAATGTCTAGCTAATGACATATAAAATGTCCAGAATAGACAAATACAAAGAGGAAGAAGGTAGATTGGTTGTTGTGAGGGTGAATTGTAGGTATCCATTTGACTGTGCTAAGGGGGGGGGGCAAATAGCGGGTAATTATTGTTTCTGAGTGTGAATGTGAAGCTTTTCTGGAAAGATATTAGCATTTGAATTGTTAGATTGAGTTAAGAAGATCACCCTCACCAATGTGAGTGGCCAATATCCAATCTGTTGGGGTCCCGAATAGAGCAAAAAGGTAGATTTTGAGTTCAGGCATCTATCTCTGTTGGGACAGCCAAAGGAGAAAGGTTTATAATGAAGAAGAATTTGGTGAGTGGTGCAGTCCTGACAGAGAGAAGGGTGACTGCAGAGAAGAAAGAAGGCCTGGGCATAGGGGATCTCTGACCATTCTGCATTGTGGTGGCCGAAGTTATGTAAGTCCCGGAGAATATTACAATGGAAAGTTCCATTCCTGGGCCAGTGCGAATCACTGTCTAATTTATATTGTGGATAAGGTGCTTCGTCTGGACCTTCATGGCAAAGACGAAGGAGACACCCCAGAGGAGTGTGTTTTGGCGGGCAAAGAGAAAGTAATTCTTCCTGGTGTATGTTAGGAAGAAGAAGTGAGCAACAAAGGGACATCTAGGGAGCTAGTTAGAGGGGGTCCCTACTATCCAGTCAGGCTCCAGGGAGAGGAAGACAGTGTAATCCATGTGGCGGGTGTCCCCTGTGACAAGGAAGACTGTGGGGCCTGGTCCTGGGTCCGAGGCTGGACGGGAGAGGATTTCTGGCCTAGTGCTAGGTCTTTTGTTTGAAATGGCAAACAGAAATCTGGAGGGGTGATCCGATTGTGACTGAATGAAATTAAATGAGCCGGTGTTGAGTGTGGGGTCAGCAATGGGAAGGATAGGCCCCCAATTTGGATTCCTCCTTGGCTGGTTCTGGAAGGCCCGTAAGAGAAGGAGGCGTAATCGAGGTTGGTGACTCTGTCACCCAAGTAGGATTCAGAGGTAAGCCCAGGCCAGGCTGTCACTGCCTACTGCTCTCCAAGGAAGAGCAAACTAGAGTGACTGAGCCAGCACGATGGCTCCCTTTCCCTGAGGAACCCTCCCGGGGTTCAGCACCAAATGTTAGGGTCACCAAAGGAGGAATGCACAAAGCCAAAAGGGGTAAGGAATTATAAATTTTAAAATATATATATATATATATATATATATATATATATATATATATTATTGATTTTTCACAGAGAGGAAGAGAGAGGGATAGAGAGTTAGAAACATCAATGAGAGAGAAACATTGATTAGCTGCCTCCTGCAGACCTCCTACTGGGGATGTGCCCGCAACCAGGGTACATGCCCTTGACCGGAATCGAACCTGGGACCTTTCAGTCCGCAGGCCAGCACTCTATCCACTGAGCCAAACCGGTTTTGGCAGGAATTATGAATTTATTAGGTCATCTGTAAACCCTCCTGCCCTCGGGCATTGGTGCTCCTGGTTCTCAGGCCTTTCCATTCAGCCTGGAACTCACAGCTTCAGCTTCCGATCCTCTGGCATTCAGATTTGACCTGGAATTTCACTGCCAGCTTGCCCAGGCCTCCAGCTTGCAGATGGCAGATTGTGGGACTTCTGTCTCAAAAAAATGGTGTGAGCCAATCTCTCATAATAAATCTCTCTCTATATTGTTCTGTTTCTCTGGAGAACCCTGATGGGTGCTGTTTGATAGAAACTGGTGGGAGAGAAAAATGAGTGACAGCTAACAAGTACAAGACTTCTTTTCCAAGTGATGAAAACTTTCTGGAATTAGAAAGTGGTGATGCACAACCTTGTAATTCTACTTGGCTGGCATAAAGCTTGTTGAATTGTACACTTTAAGATGCTAAATATTATAGTATGTGAGTTATAGCTCAATAAATTAAAACATTGTTTTTTTTTCTCATAAAGATCTTAACAGTATTTGGCTCCAGATATGGATTTTGC
This sequence comes from Vespertilio murinus, assembly GCA_963924515.1. NCBI lineage: Eukaryota > Metazoa > Chordata > Mammalia > Chiroptera > Vespertilionidae > Vespertilio > Vespertilio murinus. The sequence goes on along the minus strand of OZ004717.1, from coordinate 6,709,574 downwards.
ATCAATGTAATAAGGCTTTAGCGTGCTTCACTTACATGAGCTCATCTTAGATCTCACAGGTAAACAATGCTTACACAGCCATGAATTTTTGTAAAGTTTGAAAAGTGAGATATTTTAACTGCAATCAGTTAAGAGCAGTGTCCCTTTCCCCTCCTGATGCCCCCTTGTTGGGTGGCGTTGGCCTGGCTGAGGGGACCTGGGAGATACGCCTAAGAGGAAATTGCATTGATAAGTGTAACTACTTGAGCTAGAGGCTGCAATTGACCTGAGATCCAGAGGAGAATATTAATGTCACACTGAGTTCTAGCTAAGATCATGCTCATCCTCTTGGCGTGTGAATGGCTTCCAGAAATGCTCGTGTTAAGAACTGCCCAGTTTACCCCATGCCAAGGCCCAAAGTGGAAGTGGATTTCAAAATGGAAGTGCCCTACGATAGAAGGAACTGGGTAATGGATGAGCCAGAAGCTCATCAGTGGAAAATTCCACATCGTTTAGCTCATATATGAAATAATATGGATGGAGGTTTTCTCCCAAGGATTTATATAATTTTACTATGATTTTGAACCTAAAAGAAAAAATTTTAAATGATCAGTGACATAAAAACATTACCAACAAATTTCAATTAACAGAATTATTTTTTTTATTCTCTCTAAAGAAAAGGATAGCACATTGTCCTAGGAAGGGACGCTGGGGGGGGGGGGGGGGGAGGGAGACATGTAGCCAAAATATAAAGGGAAGGAGTACTATGGAAATATGACAGGCCATTAATTAATAAAAATGTATGCTACTTTTTTTCTAAATTGTGTGGTGTCTGTGACTTCAAAATGCCTAATTCATTGTGATTTCTTTCTACACAAAATAAAAAGTAACATTAATTATTAACTTTGCAGTATTTTTTTCTCAAGGAGATTACCACCAACAGCATAGCTTTAGAACTCATAAAACCTGGATCTGCTCCTAAGTGGCACTTAACACATAGTAAGTACTGTATTAGAGGAGGAGGAAAACAAGCTTCTTCTGGAATTTTCCAGGAAGATTTTAGCTTCGTATCTCACTGCCCTCTCATGGGAGAAAGATGTCTATTGGGGATGGTGAATGTCAACATGCGCACGTGGAATGAGTCAGGTCAGAGGGGTTAAGTGATCACTCACCTACCCAGGTAGTGCCTTTGTCTCTTCAAACCTGACTTAAAAAAATAGTAGCAAAAACTAAGCAAACTATTCTCTGAGAGTTGAAGACCTGATCTCTCTTGCCATCTTTGCTCCAAACCAGTCGGGGGTGCGGGGGTGGGGGGGTGTTAATCCTTATTTTTACTTTGCATACCCCTGGACATTTCACCAAGAACTTCGAATTTGAAACCTCTCCCCTAAAGTTCTATGTTGGGTGCCTCAAATGATCTTGTCATTAAAAAATATTTTTAGAGCCATGCAAAATAACCTTTCCAAGACATCAGTGTCTTTATTATAGTTGTCAAAAGCTTTGCAGTTGTCAAGTATTTAATACCCCGAATTAAGAAAGTACAGATGGAGGTAGGAGGCAAACACCTCCCAGGCGTACCTTGGATGTGGATGCCAGCGACATCTGAGGAAAGGAAAGGGGACCAGAAAATGAATCCATATGAACATTTCCATATTATTCCAGATGGTTCCCCCCCAAAAAAAAGTTTTGTTGGGGAAGTTATATTTACATATGAGAGACTTTTAAAAGGGATATCTACAAAGGTAGAAAGAGAAAAGTGTTCTTACATGGCTCCTGGCTTTGGACCTTCATGTTAGTGAGACATTCTTTGGAAGATACAGCCTTCATCCAACATGAACTCCATGTTGGTGACAACGTGTGAGATGCCGGTCTAAATGTTGAGAGCATGAAGCAGAGAAGCTTTCAAAGGGACAGGTTGTGAGCGTTGAGGGACAAATCTTCTAAGGCCGACAGTCCTCAGAGCTCACATCAGCTCCAGCTGAGAAGCTACAAAGTCAGAGAAGAATCCTCTGAACTCGTGTCCCCGAGTATTGAAGCGTTACTTAAAAGCTTCCATCTTCCTCACTCAAACAGTTCGGGTGGGGTGAGGGGAAGAGCAGGGACGAAGCCAAATGTTATAATGATCTTCCTAAAGAGAATGTTCTGTTTTTCTTGCCTGCTGGCCTCTGTGCGAGAGAAGTTCAAAAGGAAACATGTCAGAAGTTGAGAAGGATTGATGCCCGAGCGACCTGCTGGCTGAAGGCACAACCTCCACCTCTAGGTGCCCACTTCTGTGCTCGTGACTTTGGCATGTGAACCTCTCCTGCCTCCTCTGGGCATGGGCATGTTTAGCTGCGGTTGAGAAGAAATGAAGGGGGATTCGATGTGAACACAGACACAAGGAAACAGCCGTGACTTTTAGAGGTTGAGGGCACACCTCTAAGTAAGTGTCAGTGACACAAGAGAAGGACACGTGGAAAGAATAGTTTTAACACTTACATTTCAAGTCCTACCCCAGTGTGCCTTCTTTGCACGTTAATATAACACAGCTTTTGGCACATGAATGTCACTTGGCGGCAGTTATTTTTACTTAGTTGATTATTTTTATTAAATACATTGGGTTGGCATTGGTTAATACAATTATATAGGTTTTACGTGTACAATTCTGTGATGCGTCATCTCTATGTGTGTTGCGTTGTGTACCCACAACCCAAAGTCCGATATTCTTTTGCCCCCATGTACTGGATTCCCTTTAGGCTTTCCTACCCTCCCACCCCCATTCCCTTTGGTAACCACCCTACTGTGTTCGGTGTCTATGAGTTTTTGTTTCTTTGTGTTGCTGGTTCTTTTGTTGCTTTCAGTTTTAGAGCCCACATGTGAGTGGAATCATATGGTTCTTCTTGGCTTTTTCTGAATGCCTTTTTTTTTCTGAAGTCCGTCCATGTTGTCGCAAACGACAGTGTTTCATCTTTCCTTATGGCTGAGTAGTGTTCTAGAGTATGTCTGTAACACATCTTTATCGAATCCTCTAATGGAGGACACATTGGTTGCAATGAACATAGGGGTGCATATGTTTTTGTGAATAATTGTTTTTGAGTTTTTCAGGTAGATACCCAGAGGAGGGTCATATGATAACTCTATTCTTAAATTTTTGAGGAACCTGTACTGTTTTCTATAGTGGCTGTATCAGCTTACTTTCCCACCAGCATTGAAGGAGGGTTCCTTTTTCTCCACAACCTCGCCAACACTTGTAATTACTTGTCTCCTCCTCCTCCTCCTCCTCCTCCTCCTCCTCCTCCTCCTCCTCCTCTTCCTTCTTCTTCTTCTTCTTCTTCTTCTTCTTCTTCTTCTTCTTCTTCTTCTTCTTCTTTTTCTTCTTCTTTTATTTTTTTGAAATGTATTTTATTTATATTAATTTCTTTATTGATTAAGGTATCACATATTTGTCCTCAACTTGTCTTCTTGATAATAGCCATTATTCAGCACTTCTTAACCTAAAGATTGCAGCAAAATCTAAGCATTTAAGATATAGACAGGAAAATTCTCTGATAGTTTTGATCCTGGAAAACAGCCTTAACAAGTCAGTGAGGTGTTTTGCTTTCACATTGCGCACAAAGCAGACACACTATTCTTTTTATGGTGAAAGAATGCAATGTCCTTGTTTGTTGCATTGGATACAAAGATGTCATTTCACTTCAGAAAGACAAAGGTAAAGATGAAAACAGCAGGTTTTGTTGTGCTCTTAAATAATGTGACCTCGTTTCTCAATCTACGGTGGGATGGGGTTGTAGTTCAAGTTCCTACTATTTTTAAATCGATATATCCCATCATTTAAAACATATGTTTCAAACGAGTCAAACAATGATGTCTGGAGCGATTAGCCTGGAATTTTAATTTCTTGAATTCTGTGGATACTAACCTTCTTCTCTTTTACACTCCCCAGATACTGCCCATTTCCCAGGTCTAAGCTTTACATCAGTCATGTTTATTTTAGCTTGTTTGCATGAAAGGTGACACCATACAGTGACAAGAATCACATTCTGGGCCTAAATGCTTAACATTTAACAGGGATTTTAAACTAAGAAACTCAATGATGTCAACGGTAAAATAACCTGTCACTTCTAGATGCTTCCCTTTGCTTTGTTAAAGGTCAGAAAGGCCAAAACTATGTTTTAAAAGAAACCGTCCCACAATGCAATTTTTAGAGACGATAGATGAAATAGAATATGTAAAAAAAATATGATGACAGTAGAAAAAAGAAAAGTACTGTTCAATTAATAGACCTTGTTTTTTATTGTATGGCGATCCTTTTCTCATGCTGGGTGGGCAGGGGTTATGGAATTATGATGTGACAGTTTCTAAATAGACATGAAAGGGAGCATTTTATGATATGAAAACTATGAATACCAAAAATGCAAGTTAAGAAAGTTGAGAATTGTGTTGTTTTAAATAAAATGAAGGTTTTTTTTTAATTTCTAGAGCAATTGATTTAAATTTGCAAACAAGGATTAAATGTAAGATACAAAGTGAACAATACAAAGGGTACAATTCATTCTGGCACATAGAAGGCAAATGTGTAATGTTTGCTCACCATTTTTTTTTTTTGGCATAATGATACCAAACTCATCTAGGCAACTCAGTTCCTGGGTCAGAATTGTGCTGGCGGGACTACTGGAGTCCAAGAATCTTTTACTAGATTTCTCACTAAAATCTGAGGACGGTAATCATCTCCTCAGACGTATTTTGCTTGCATGTCCTGTATCCCAAGTGCATACTCCCAGGTAACCTCATCCTAAGAGCCAATCCTCCTAATGATCTTCATGCCCATGCTAATGCACAGAGACGCAAACACAGCCTGCTACTGCTGGCTTTCTTTGCAATGAGTAGCACATTCTGCTCCATGGGGGAAAAGCCAGGTGGGAGCCCAATATAGTGTAATAGTTATCTCCGAGTGAAGAGAAGGAATTGCTTCCAAATATAACAGAGAATTACTCTAGAGCAGTGTTTCCCAAACTTTTAACATATGTGTACCCCTTCTATAATTTTCGTAATGCTGAGTACCCCTCGTCAAAAATAAAAAAGGATGTATTTTAATAACAATCAAAATATATTTATTTTTTATTTTTTTGGTACATACACAAAATAATAATAAACAAAAAATAAAATTTTTCATAATAAAATATAAATAAAAGTTATATTATAAATAACATTTATTTGCACACCGGACCATCTCACGCCTCACAAGACTGTCTTGACTTGACTCATGAGGACGTAGAATTGGGCGCAGCTAAGCACGGTGCAGTCATATCCCCACCAAACTCCGGTGCAACTCGTACCCCCATCAAACTCTTCCCGAACCCCCCGGGGGTGCGCGTACCACACTTTGGGAAACACTGCAGTGATTCTAGACCATTGTAGCATTTGACCTGGAGTGCACAGGCCCAATGGTTTCCTCCATTGCATGACCATGATCTTGAAAGTTTTCATTTTATCCCAATAATGGAGATGATTGACAACATACTGAGTCAGGGAAGTCACAAAGCCTGCCCTTCGGCAGTCCCGGGCTGATGTCATAGCTGAGGACTGCATTCACCACAGTTCAAACGAATGGGATCCAGCACACACTCATCTAGTTGGGTTGCAGTGGGAATAGGGACTTGATTCAGAAATACAATAATGCAGCAACAACAAATGCCCTTGTTCCACGTTATAACAAAAAGCTCGGGTATCTATTCACTGTGGTCCATAGTCTTTTATGGCCAGAGACAGCCCACCCAGCTCCCAAACACTGGGTTCAATAAGAGAAATGAAAAATTGTCAGCTTAGGAACATACGTATAGGCATCTGAGGATGAAAGAGCCGTGGGACGGCATCACTGTAGCATCCCTTGCAATGGCGAACACGTGGCTTCTTAAAATGTTTTACTTAAAATATGAAAAGAGATTGTGACTCTGCGGTGCATGAGGAGCCTATAGCTTCAGCTTTTAGGTGAATGCCCCATTTTCTCTTTATGTGTAACCACTAACGTGAGGTAGCACCTTGCTTGAAATGTTGATAAATGTGAGGTCAGATCAAGCACACTTAAAAGGTGAACAGAGACTATCACGTCACCCTTTCAATGCACAGACTGGGAAAGAATGATCACTGTACTTTAGACTTGATGGGTAACAACCAAATCTTTCTACCCTCATGAGCTTGTAGAGAAAATTAAGAGTCAGTGGATGGTAGAAGATTTGAAATATTGCTAAGAAACAACCTTCAGAAGCAATGGGGGGTGTGTGTGTGTGAAGCATGCAGTTCTTTTAAACTTTCCCAAAAAATTCCAGTAAAACAAGTAGAAAGGATATTAAAGAATATGATCTTATTATAAACCCCATCCCAGTTGTGATCTAGTCACTCCACACCACAAGGTTTTATCCTAAGGAGGCTTAGGAATTGAACCAAATTAACCTGCCATAGTAAGTGAGAAAACAGAGAAATTTCTATTTTTTTGAAGTCTTAAGTAGGTAACTTTTATTTTTTTTAAATCGTTATGGTTGAAAGTATTACATATGCCACCCTTTTTCTTCCATTGACCCCTTCTAGCCTGCCTTCCCCAAGCCTTCACCACCCTATTGTCTGTCCATGGGTTATGCATAGACGCATACAAAGGTCTTTGGTTGATCTCTTCCCACCCACCCCACCCCTTTTCCCTCTGAGATTCCACAGTCTGCTTCTATGTCTCTGGATCTATTTTTTTCATCCATTTATTTTGTTCATTAGATTCCACATAGGGAACAGAGGAATTTTTTTAAATGTGATAACCTCAGTATACAAAATATGATTGCCTACTTTGGTGTTATTGTGCACAGAGTGCGCTCAATACATATTTGTTTAATGGGTAATATAATTTTAGTTATACAATTCTATAAAATTTTTATGACTCAGGCATGGCATGTTTATATTTAACTCAATTTATATAGCTGCAATATTAATGGTAGAAAGAATGAAGTTCTGAAACTAAGTGGTTTTAATGCCAAGGGTTTTATACACACATACTCACACACCTGTATAAAACTTTGTGCATAAAAAAACCCTATATAAGATATTAAATAATGCAGTACCTTTTCTTTTTAACTAGCATTTCTTATTCCTAAAATAGGGTCAGTAATGCAAAAAGTTTACAGTAAAACAAAATTTAAATTGAAGAAATGACACAATAATTAAATTTTTAAAGTTTCTATAAATTAACATATTGTATAAGGGATGGCAATAGAATATGTAATCCCTACTGCTTCATTTAAAACTAGTTTATTACAAGGGACTATAAGTTTGTTATTTCCAAATGTATAAGAGTCAGAGGACACTCTCAGTGATTAGATATTAGGGTACTTGTGCTAATATGTTTCCAAGAGTCCCTTAGGAACTGAAAGGAAATTATATACTATTTAACTTTTCCAAAAATATCCCTCTTTTTTTCTCTCTTTCTCTGTTTTTATCTTCTATCAATTTTTCTTTTTCTTCACTTTGTACCAAATCATAAACAATTCTTTTCTGAGTTGCTAGAAGCATTTTTTGGGGGTGGGGGGGCTCTTTTTCTTCCTGTTTCTGATAGGAGAAACTGTCTTTTTTTCCTCATGCACACCAGAGACCAGCACACAATAGGATAAAGACATCTGAGTTGTGTGAGCTTTCCTGTTTTTTTAAAAAGAAATATGTCAAAGTCTCTGACACTATTCCTTAAACATCTCTCCTACCAAAAGTGGCAATAAGGAAACAGCCTGATAGGTTCATGGTAAATGAGTCAGGAACATATGCGTTAAATTCCCCTTGTAACACACAAGAGCTATAATTAAGCAAAATATTACTGAACAAAATAGTTTTCCCATCCCCCATATTTGAAAAATAGTTCAAAATGCTTGTTGAACCTGAAATGGGTCTGAGTTACTCCTTCATATTCAAGTCAGGCAAAAAAGAATTCTCAAACCAGCTGACTGATCTGGCCAGTAAGTTTAACAAGAAAAAAATCAGTAATAACATTGAAAAAATTAATTTAAATATTTTGTCCAACATTGAGGTATAATTGACATAACCATAGCTAATGCCCAATATTCTATTTTCGCCCCTAATAACGTTATGTCATTGATATTTTGTGTGTGTGTGTTTTTTTAGATCTACTCTTTTAAAAATATAATTATGTGCCCTAACTGGTTTGGCTCAGTGGATAGAGCGTTGGCCTACAGACTCAAGGGCGCCAGGTTCGATTCCTGTCAATGACATGTACCTTGGTTGCAGGCACATATACAGTAGGGAGTGTGCAGGAGGCAGCTGATCGATATTTCTCTCTCATTGATGTTTCTAACTCTCAGTCCTTCTCCCTTCCTCTTTGTTTAACATCAATAAACTATAAATAAAATAAAATAAAAATATTATGCAAATTCAAAATCAATCATCTTTGCAAAAAAGTCTTTCTGAAAAATGTGAAGACTTCATTCTGGACTTCCCAGGCCAGGCAGATCACACTGCATATTATGTTTTGATAAGCTGTGCATAAACCCTCCCAACTGCAGCCTGTGAAAACATGCATTCCCATCCTTCTCTGATTGCCCATTTCCTTTGGGAATATAGCCAAAAGTTGTTGCGGGATGGTGGGAATGATCATGTCAAGAGCTTGTTACTAAAAGAAAAGTCTCTTCCCAGAGTAACTTTTGCCTTAGTGATTATAAGGACTTCTGTGTAGTTACTGCAGCACCTGGCCTTGTAGGTATGAAAAGGGACTTATCCTATTTTAACAGATGGGTCCAAGACTAGGTAGCCATTAATTAAGTGTGTTTGCTGAAAAGTTAAAGCTGACAGTAAAGAGTTGGTGTGTACTGTGTATCAATATACTGTTCTCCCCCAAATGCCTTTTGTAGATATATAAGTCTGATAAAAGCAAATGGAAGAAGAGAATAAAAAAGATAAATTGTTAGAGAGGGTAGAAAGAGAGAGGAGACTCATAAGCAAAGTTATGGTTTGGGAGTCAGTTTAGTTTGAGTATATATATTTTGATGGGGAAAATAGAATTTCAAAACATGAAAGGGTTTTAGGAATTATCAAGGCCAGAGAAACATTTTCCAATATTTTACTCAGTAGCTTTGTTTTAGAAAATTATATAATAATCACCATATATTCATTTTCTATTGCTGCCATACCAAAGTATCACAAAGTTTATGGCTTAAGACAATACTAATGTATTATCTTAGATTAAGGCAGGTAAGAAGTCAAACAACATTCACTTTCACGTTTATATACACTGAGTGGCCACATTATTATGATCTCTGAACACACAATAATCTGGCCACTCAATGTATATCTACACTAATAAAAGAGAAACATGCAAATTGACCATCCCTCCACTGTGCCCACCAGCTAATCAGAGAAAGTATGCAAATTAACCAAACAAAGATGGCGTTTAATTTGCATATGCAGGTGAGGAGCGAAGACTGAAGACAGCACAGAAGAAAGTCAAGCACTGTAGAAGGGAGTGAAGCTGTGGAGAAGGGAGCAAGGCAGTGGAGAAGGGAGCAAAGCCTACTTCACTCTGGGAGCAGGAAGCCCTATTCTTGCAGGAATCTTCCTGCAATGTGCCTCTAGTCCTATGTAATAAAAAAGGCTAATATGAAAATTGTCCCCTTGACCAGGAGGTCAACCATCAGGCAGGCCAGCCAACTGCCCATGCCCCCTCCTCCTGGCCACGCTGACTGGACCCCACCCATGCATGAATTCATGCACAGGGCCTCTGATATATACACTGAGTGGCCAGGTTATTATGCTCTCTGAACACACAATAATCTGGCCACTCAGTGTAATTGTTTAAATCACCCAGAGCTAACAGTAAATTCAACACCGTAGCTGGGTCTGGCCTTTTCTCTCACTATTGAAAACAAACTTTTTTGCTTGGCCCATTATTGTCCTGGTGCTAAGACACATATGCTTCAGTTCCTGGTCTTCAGTTCAGGTCATTAGAAATTTCTCCGTGCCTGATATAGTTCATTCACAGATTTTGGTTAGTCTTACTGCCTTCGATGAAGCAGATGTTGAACAGCTTCTGTCATTTTGTTCTTATTCTTCAAGATCGTAGCTATGGTGGAAGGAGATGTGCCTGACTGGTAAGCAATAGCCACTGTTGATGTTCCTCTTTCATACTCTTCATCACTTTTAGTTTTATTTCCAGGTTACTCACTCTAAGAGGTCTCTTATTGGCAACCTCAGCAGTGGATTTTTGGATCCTTAGGGACCATGATGAATAAAACAAAATGAGATTAAATAAAGTACCAGAGAAAAGCATGCAATCAGAGACACAGTGACCATGAGATGTACGAGGCTGCTGCTGGAGTAGCACGGCATACTGTTTTACATCAAACTCTTTTTATAAGTAGAAAGAATATGCTCTAAAATGATAGTAGAAAGTATAGTATCACATATGTGTAAACCAGTCATTTATCATTATCCAGTATTATGTACTGTATGTAATCGCATGTATTATACTTTCATATGACTGGCAGCACAGTAGGTGTGTTTACACCGGCATCCCCACAAACATGTCAGTGACATGCTGTACTATGATATTATAATGATCACAACGTCCTTAGGTGATAGAAATGTTCAGCTCCATTACAATCTTATGAGACCACAGTTATATATGTGATCTGTCATTGACTGAAATATTGTTATATGGCACATGACTGTATAAGGTTAGCTTATGAGAAACTGAATTTCATCTGTAACATTATATGTCTTTGTCATATAACATAACATGCCTACAGCCTCCAAAAACTACGACATGGACATTTTGGGCGAGGGTAACTATGGGAATTATTTTGACTACCACACACTATAATTTTATTTCTAAACGAAACTACATAGGACAGAGGAACGGATGGGTTTATGGAAAACTCTCCTCTATGTATGTATGGGAATAGAAGGACACAATAATCAGGTAGCACCTCTTGTAATTCTACTCAACAATATCCAAAGCTAGCAATGTGTCTTATTACCTGCTTAGAATCCAAGCGTAATTTACTTTGAGGCCTGCTCAGGTGAGTGCAGAAACTGAAAGAATCAGCTAATTTGAAGTTACTGGGTGGCTACTGTGTGTTTACACTCCCAATGCCCTTCTTTAAATCCACCCTTCACAGAGTCAACCAAGTGAATTTTTCAAATCTAAATAGGACCATAGTACTTCCCAAAGGGTTCTTCATTGTTTCCAGAATTAAGTGCATGTTCCTTAAGGAGGGAGCTAAGACTCTTCACAAGACATTCTCTATACCCTTCCAGAATTTTCCCCCCCAACTCAACTCAGCTTGAATGGGTCAGTGCTCTTTTCTCTCCTTGCTTAACACTTTTTACGATCAGGTGAAATCAAATTGCTCCCTTGAGTTCCATCATAGGGCACTGCTTCCTAATGTAATTCCCCCTTAAACTGACTTAATCCCATTATAAGATTCCAAGACTTAGGATAGGCGTCACCTTTAACTGGATGCTTTCCCTAAACCCCTTTCTATGTCCCTGCCCACAACCTGCGGTGAGTTCTCTATGTTCCCCCAGACTTACTATGGTATTTTCCCGAAAATAAGACCTACTTATACTGTCTTATTTTCAGGGAAACAGGGTAGTATACAGGGAGTGGCCAGATTATGATGTCTCTGAACGCATAATAATCTGGCCACTCAGTGTATCTGTATCTCAGATGGGTACCAAAAGTATTCTAGACTTTTGCTAGAGATCTACCATCTATTTGCCCTGAGCTCTCTATCAGCCAGTGCAAAGGGGAAAACTGATCAGGTGCACAATTTATAGTATCTTTGATTTCAAAAAAGTGAGGTACTCAACAGAAGTACACTGAGTGGCCAGATTATTATGCGTTCAGAGACCATCATAACCTGGACACTCAGTGTATGTTCACCATTACAAATGAGCACTGGGCCACATCGAACCTGAGCACATCTTAAGAAGAATGTCTGAAAGCAGCTGGAGTATTTTTATTTTAGTGTTTTGTACTTTTAGGCCAGGTGTATATGTTATCAAGTTGAATGACTAGATAGAAAAGACAAAGCCATTTCTTTTCTCTTTGTATCTTTTTTTTTTTTGCTACACCATACCATCTCTAATGCTAATCCTATCTACTTCAAAACTCAGATAAGTACTGCAATTTGGGTAGAATAGAAATCACTAGTTTGAAATGTTACATTTTCATAGTTTGATATAATATACAATAAGTATAATTTTAAATAAAAATTGATTGATCTGGTAAAGTGTTCATATTCTGTCTGCTATTTTCACAGTTCTGGGTCCCAAATCATTATAATAAAGTTTCTACTTTAGCATTTATTAAAACTGTGAAAGAAATGTTGCCATTCATGAATGTATTAGTGCAACAGGGCCCGGTGCTGCTTTCAAAGACTATTTTCTTATCCGGAGACATTTTATAGTCAGGCAATCATCTCGTTAAACATTTCCTATAAAATTTTAAAAATCATTGCCTGGGAGTCTATCACTATGGCAATCACACCTCTATAATTAAGCTTATTTCAACCCTTTCTGTGTGATACTTTTTCTTTAATCAAGGGTCTATTATTGAACTGTTAATGTGAGTGTTGAAATTAAAAAAAATAAAAGTCTCAGTTCAGGAGTGAATGCGAATAGCAGTTACAGAAAACCCTGAGAAATGTTTTTCTTTGAGGTTTACTAGTATGTTAGGATGTGGGTTTAATTCCATCAAGCCCCTCTCTTATGTTTTTATTCTGCACAATTATTTGCCTTACTTAAAGGAAACTGAACTTTTCCCTGATGTCTTTAAGGATATCCTTTATCTACTGTATTTGGGTTTTCCTTGATGTAAACTGCAAAGCACAATTATCTTATGAAGCTGGCAGAAGCAAGCACAGTTGGCATGGAGATGGTTTTTTTTGTTGTTTGTTTTTTGTTCTACATCACTAAATGGAAGTGTAGCTTTGACTTCTGTGAAGACAAACTATCTGAAAGTAATTTTTTATCTTGCCAAATGAATCAACCAGTTGTATATCTCCAAGAGTTCCATTAATGGAGAAGAATTGTAGGTTCAAAGACTACATGCATGTTAATAACAAGTTAGTCAAATTCTGACTTTAACATGCACTAATTTAGTATAAAAAATTACAGTTGTAAAGAAACTTCACATATATAATTGAATTTGCTACACACAGAGTCTCTGAATAGTCAGAGCCACCCTAAACCTCCTGCCTCTTCGTTCTCCACCAGCACCTCAGCTCCAATTAATCATCTCTCACCTCGATCAATAACTTTCTATCACCTCACATCATTTCTTGCCTCCTCCAATCAATTTGCCCCATGCCAGCGGGGAGATACAGGTTTTTTAAGTGATTATATGGTTTCAAATTAGATCCCTTGATGGCCTCACGCCTTTTGTTTCCTTACAATAAGGAATGATGCCTTTTGTGTGAGTGGCAGGCATGAGGTTTGCCTAAACCCATACCATACCAGTGTCTGTCTGAGGCCTCCCTTACCACCTCCTCCATAGATCTGGCAAAGCCATACACTCACTTCTTCAGTCTTTTTTTTTCTTTTTCTGATCGGTGAGGTATAATTGGGAATCTGCTGAGACAACTGAGAAGATTTTTTTATGAGACAGACAGATAGAGCAGGTGCTGCCACATTTCCTTCACTTCTTTCTGCCTTGTATAAGGTTTTGGTTCTTGGAGCTCAGCTGTCATCTTGACCATGAGATGGCAATCCACTCATCGTGGACAGAGGCAAATCAGAATAAATCTGGGTCTTCAGTGGAAGCAATGGATAAGACAGTGCCAGGTATTGCCTATCCATAGAATTTTTGCAACTGGACCCACATTTTTTAAAAATATATTTTATTGATATTTTTCAGAGAGGAAGGGAGAGAGATAGAGAGCTAGAAATGTCGATGAGAGAGAAACATCGACCAGCTGCCTCCTGCACACCCCCTACGGGGGATGTGCCCGCAACCAATGTACATGCCCTTGACCGGAATCGAACCCGGGACCCCTCAGTCCGCAGACCGACGCTCTACCAAGCCAAACCGGTTTCGGCTGGACCCACATTTTTTAAACCACTATTAATAGGATCTTCTATTACTTGAAATTAAAAGCATTTCTAACAGAAATACATGGCTAAAATGCCTCTCATAATTCTCCTACCTCCCAGCAATACTGCTGTTTTCTGAATTTCTGAAACATTCCTTCCTGCTCTGGTGACTCCCTATAACACCACCCAGTCCCCCACTCTACTAGTTGACTCCTACTCAGTCTTCAATCCCCATTGAAATGTGTCTTTCTCCAAAAGGTTTTCTTTGGCGTCTGGCCAAAATCATCTTCTTCTGGTGTGTATATAAGAGTAGATAAGAGTTATATACATCTAGTATCTGATGACTGATTGTCTTTTTGGCACATATTATATTGGGAATACATATATTTATGTGAGTATTTAATAATGTTGTGTTTTCCAAGAGATTATAAGATCTGTTACGGTAGAAACTGTGTTGCTCACTATTGACTGCCCAGTTTAGCAAACATCATAGCACTGAATGAGCATTCAATTACTTTAAGGAAGGAAGAAAGGATTAAAAAAAGAGGGAGGGAGGGAGGGAGGGAAGGAAGGAAGGAAGGAAGGAAGGAAGGAAAGAAGGAGAGAAGGAAGGAGAGAAGGAAAGGAAGGAAGGAAGGAAGGAAGGAAGGAAGGAAGGAAGGAAGGAAGAATAGAAGGAAGGAGAGAAGGAAGGAGAGAGGAAAGGAAGGAAGGAAGGAAGGAAGGAAGGAAGGAAGGAAGGAAGGAAGGAAGAAGCTTATGAGAACTAAAATTTTAAATTTGAAGTTAAACTTGGGCTGTCCTTTGGCTTTGCAGTTTTCTATTTCACATGTTAATAACAACAACAACAACAACAACAACAACAACGAAAAGACAAGCCCACAGTGAGTGGTCCATGTTTTTTAAAGCCAATATTAGAGCATTGAGGTGCACTTGTTGCAAAAAAGTGTTAAGAGAAACATTTATTATTTCTTCATTATTTTAGTTTTCTTTTAGCTCATTTAATTTTGTCTTCACAAAAATACAAGGTGAGTTTATAGGTTCTGCTGCAGATAGGTGTTGGTTATCAATGCACATTTTTAAAGAGCCAGAATGCGAAGAGTGACATTGGATTTCATGGCTTGCTAGGGATTCAGTAGAGCCCAGAATTTCATGCATAGTTTATGAGAGACCATAAAATCATTTGAAATGATATATTTTTATGAACATGTATTTTTCTATGAAAAAAGTCAAGTCTGGGGAAAAAAAGAGTCAAGAGCTTTAATGTGATTTTCAGTAGGGTTTTGTCTTTAAAATAGGCTAAAAATCACCGGTTCAGGTCAATAAATATAGTGATGATATTAGAAATCAAAAGTTATTCCTTCTTAAAAGAGATTCACTTATTAGTGTTTATTATATGTATGTTTTGGAGGGGTGTACTTGCAGTGTAAATAAATCCATGTCAAATTAGTTAATTTGTTAAACTGCCTCTGCAATAAACTAAGATAATAGCACTCTATAGAAGCCAAACAGCATGCTAAACTTATTACATTATTGAACTATTAAAGAAAATCTACAAAACTATTATTACCTACCTTTCTCAGATGAGGACACTCAGTCTCTAGGATTTCCAATCGCATGGTCACTGTCCCAGCTGACAGTAGGAAAAAGGTAAAGTAAAACACCCTTTCAGCCATCAAGAAAACCAAGAGGTGCAAATGAGAAGATTATAATTATTTAAATACTAATGGTGATCAGCATTTTAGGATGGAAAGAAGATTCTTTAGGATTCTATCTGGACCATGATCACATGGCTTGCTAGGGATTCAGTAGACCCCAGAAGTTCATGCATAGTTTATGAGGGAAGAGGAGTGTTGAAGAGGAAGAGAAGATTTTCATCTTCTTACGCAGGAGTTCCAGGAGTAGGATTGGGCGTGAAGGGTGTAAGTTCAAGTGGCTGAGGAGGCCGAACCAAGGAATGGATTTCTGTTAGGAGCAATGGGGGATAAAATGGGGACGCCTGTCTCAGTGCAGCTCCAGGGTCTGTTGAGCTAAACTGAAATGTTTGACCTTCATTCTTCGTAATGAGAGCCACTTGAAGGGTGTTTTGAACTGGAAGGTGACATCATGCAAACTAAGATTAATTGCTACTGGTGCACTGAATGGACTGGGAATAGACAAGATCAGAGCAAGGTGGTCCAGCCAGGAATAATACATGGAGAAATGAGGAAAAGGAGTCCTGTGGATGGGAATGTCAGAGGGGAAGGATGTGCACAGGCATTCCTGTGGAGTTACTGGTTATGTGCAGTGTAACTTGGTCTCTTTAAAAACAAGTTCCTCCCTTAAAAAGGGGGAAGCCACCAAGGAGGCACACATCTGCTCCCAAGGAAATATTAGTTCCTTATATCGCATCTCCATTGTTTCATTTCTACTTTTCCTTTTTTATGTGTGTGTTGACTTAATATCCTTTTCGTTTCTCATTTGTTCCTTTATCCAACCAACTTATTTTTTAAAAATATATTTTATTGATTTTTCACTGAGAGGAAGAGAGAGGGATAGAGAGTTAGAAATATCGATGAGAGAGAATCATCGGTCAGCTGCCTCCTGCACACCCCCTACCGGGGATGTGCCCGCAACCCAGGTACATGCCCTTAACTGGCTCTATCCACTGAGCCAAACCGGTTCCAGCCCAACCAACTTATTTTATCCCTGTTCAAGGCCAAGCGAAGATCTAATGCTGGAAGTACAGCACTAAGTGAGAGAGACTAGGCCTTGGCCAAAATGGCGCTTACATTCCATTGTCGAAAGATAGTGACCAAATAAACAAGCATGTCCACAAGGAAAAGGGCAGAGAGCAGAAATAAAGTGATATAATATACAATGACTAGGGGAAATTCAGGCAGAGTGTTAAAGCAACCTTTCTGTTGAAGGGACATTGAAACAGAGATTTGAGTGTCAAGAAGCAAACAGCTCTATGAGATATTGGCAACATATTTTTTTAATGTTCTCGATATAGGATATAGCCAGCACAATGGCCACAGGACAGAAATTCACTTGGCTTGTGCCTGGACCAAAAAAGAACCAGGTAGACTAGAATGTGTTTATAAGCTATTTCTGATCAACAATAAAAAATGTCTCAGAGGGGAAAAAAGCGTATGTCCTTTCTAAATACGTTGTGAAGATGGTTCTTGGAGTTGTGCGAAGAGAAAGTTCAGTCTTATTTCCTATGTAGACAGCGCCTGGGCAGGCACATGGGCATTCTTTAATGATTATCAGCTGAACCCAAGGCGACAGGCAAAGCCACACCTTGGATGCACATCTTACCAAAAAGGCAGATGTGTTCTCAGCACTGACTCTTATCTTTGCCCAGGTGTCAGGAGAGTGTGTTTTGTTGTATTTTTTGAAATTGTTGTGTGAGGCTGCAGTTAGGCGTTTACCTCTGCCGCCATCTTGGTTTCTCTCCTCCGGGAGAGTGTGTTTCGATATGTAAATCCAGTCAAGCACCAGGAATGCTCGGGCCTACTCAAGAATCCAAATAATCTCCTCTGACTTGACTTCTGGCGAGACTTCCTGGTATCTGGGGGTATAAAATAAACATGCTCTATCGGCTCTGGGTGATTGTCTCTCCAGCAGAAAAGAGCAGTGGTCCCACCCGGTTCCCAGCTTTTTCCTTCCATACTGTGTCTTGTCACTTCCTTTTATATCTCAATCCCAAGCCGCCTTTATTCGAAGAACCGATTCATCTCTCTTTCCATGCTGGACGTGGAAAAGAGAGACCCCGCCATATTCCTAAGCAGACATTTGGACATGACCTTGGTAAACAGGGAAAATTCTTTGGGATGTGGCAAGTGTTTTGACAGAGACGCTGACCTACCTGGTTATTTTCTGTCTCTCTCCCCCGGAGGGGAGACACTGCTGACCTATGAAGTACGGGAGCGAGACACGTGCTGTGCGTGCAAACTCAGGAAAAACAAGGAGGCGCCGAAGCCTGTTTGGCTCAGTGGTTGAGCGTCGGTCTGCAGACTGGAATGTCCCAGGTTCGATTCCGGTCAAGGGCATGTACATTGGTTGCAGGCACATCCCCGGTGAGGGGTGTGCAGGAGGCGGCTGGTCGATGTTTCTCTCTCATCAGCATTTCTAGCTCTCTATCTCTCCCTTCCTCACTGTAATAAAATCAATAAAATATATTTTAAAAACAAGAAAAAAGAAAAAACAAGCAGGCACCCTCAAGTTCCGGAGGGAAGTTCATTTTCGTTTTTAAACACACACCTTACTATTTTCGTTCCTAAAACGTGTATTCCGGCCACAACAGGCATAAGTCTGCAGCAAGGTTTGGTCCCGAAGGTCCCACAGGAAACCACGGGCAAGTCTCTGTTTCCCTGCTCACGTCCAGGACAGAAAGTCTGGAAATCTACTAGGTCCCGGCCCCACCTTCTCTTAAGGTAGGGACCACCAGCCTGCTTGCCAACCGGTTCAAAACGAATCCCTTCACTGTGAGACGTCTGCGAATTTGGTGTTCCGTTTGCTTGGAGGCCAGGCGAAGCCCATCCATCAGGCCCAGCCCATCCATCAGGCCCCGTTCTGCCCTCGCCACATGGACTTCTGCTTTATGGACCGCTAGCCCACACCGCCGGTTGGATGTGAGGAATGTCTCTCTCCGAGAACAAGGCAGGTCCTATTTCTGACATCTCATCAGCGAGACCCCCTTGTACATGATGGCCTGATTTGATTTACTGTAAGAAAACAGGGGTGCTGTAATTTGTAAAAGACACTTATGACACGAGTCCACAAAATTTAAAAAAAATAAAATTAAAATTAAAAAATAAAAATTCGCTTAAGTGTCTCGGGCCATCCCATCTGGTTTTAGTTTTAAATCTCGCTCTCTTGGTCGCCTATGAAATGTTGCTTAGCTGTCTTCGTTTTCGGAGTCAATCTTGATGAATGGCCTTCAAAGTAAAAAATAATTGGCCTGCATCGGGGGCTGTTTTATAACTCTTATGCGCAAGGAATGCGGAGGGCTGGGAAGCGAGCCGGCACAGAAGGAATGCATTAGGCCGGGCGTCTGAGAAAGAGCAGCCCCGGCCGGCCGCGCTGTGTGTTTGTACAGGAGGCGCCTCCGGGCCGCCCCGACGGCAGCGCTGTGGGGCCCGGGCTGGTGTCTGCGGGGCCGGGGCTGACGTCTGCGGGGCCCGCTGCCCGGCCGCCCCCAGCAGCCACCCATGGAACTGGGAACTCACCGAAGGGGCTTGAGGATTTCAGAAGTAAATTACCGGGAGAAAGCCAAGGCTCTGAAAGCCAGAAGTTAAAAAACAGACAGGGGGCTAATTGTCCCTGAAATGTAAAGGGCTTGTTTGGAGAGGGCCCCGCTGGCATTTGTGCTCGCCCCCCCCCCTAAGTTTTTGGAAGCCTGTGTTCAGCCTGAGATGAGTTGGGGGAGACCCGGGTGCAGGGTGACCCTGGTGGGTTGAGCTCTGTTTCTTCTCAAGCCCCCCATTTCTGGGAGAGCTGTCAGTTAAAGGGGGTCAGACATAGATGTGGGCTAAAGAAAAAAGAAAAGAAAAAAGAAGAAAAGAAAAGAAAAGAAAAAGGAAAGAGGAAAAAGAAAAGGAAAGAGAAGAGAAGAGAAGAGAAGAGAAGAGAAGAGAAGAGAAGAGAAGAGAAAAAGGAAAGGAAAGGAAAGACCCTGAGAAAATAATGCCTTTGTACATGGACATGCGATGCCTCTTAAAAAGCACTTCGTAGTATGAAATGCTGATTAAAAAATTAACATCAAAAGCTTTCCAGCTTTTCAATAATCTCAATATTCGTTAGGCGCAATTCCCCAGCCCCAGTGATTTTTTTCAGGAGTTTCAAATGTTTTTTACATTTGGTATTTTCAAAACAATTAAACGCTCCTCAGGGACTCGTGCTGAATATAACTGGATCCACGCGGACCTGCAGATGCCAGAAGGACGCTGTCCCCCCGCAGAGCCAGCGTCCAGCCGTCACCCAGGGGGGAACAGTCACTTCTCTTCCCCACAGCCCCTTAGGGGAGTGGACAGAAAGGTGGGAGGGGTGTGTGTGTGTGTGTGTGTGTGTGTGTGTGTGTGTGTGTGTGTATGGGGGGGGGGGCGTGATGGGACAGGGGGAGGCAATCCCCTGATGCAGAGAAAAACGTTTGGCAGCTCAGAACAACTCCAGTAGAGCTCTGACTGAGAACCTATTGTGTTCCAAGTATTTTCATAAAAGGAAACCACATTTGTTGTTGTTGTTGTTTTCAGTTAGGAGGTTTGGATCCTCCTATCAAGCTGTGGCCAAGATAAAAACTGGTTTGGGCGTTCCAACCCAGACTCCTCTCGTCTCCCCGCATTTGCGTTTCTTCCTGGCGGACGTTCTAGGGCCCCCCACTTTCACCAGGGTTTCTCAATCCCTGCCCTTGTCTCTTAGCCGCCTCCGTCTCCTCAGCCCCTCCCTTGTCTTCATGTGTCTCCTGAGCCTTCTAGTCCTCTCAGTGTTTCTCCCTGGTCCCTCCTGGCCGCTTCGGAGGTGTGGGTGGGATTGACTGGGATTTTCTTGCTGGTGATTTGAGTTCCCCTTTTCACATTATCATCAGATGGTTACATTTTTTTCAGGATGATGGGACAATGAGCAATTGCCCCAGTTTAACATACTCATTAGCCCCCTCCCCATTCCTCTCCCTCCCACACGCATAACGCACGCACATCCATAATCCAGTGTGGACACTGTATTTGCAGCAGTGCGTTTATTTATTTAGAAATGTATCAAAATTATTCCCGATACTTATTTGATGCTTCCGGAGTGTCACTGCATCTGGCCCTTTAAGCTAAACTAACAGTAAGTATTTCAATATACGATCTCTCTGAATTCTTAGAACAGTGCTAGGACATATGTGTTTTTTAATCCTCATTTTCTAGGGGAGCAAATTTAACCTTGGTTACAGGCTTAGAAATGACCTAGTTGACTATTTTAATCAAAAGCTCTTTTTCCTAACCTCCCCATCAGGGCTTCTAAGCGTGGCACTACTGACGTTGGGGAGCAGGTGATTATATGTCATCAGGGGCTGTCCTGTGCATTGTGGGAAGATCCATAGAGTCTCTGACCTCTACCCGCTAGAGGCTCGTGTCAACCAACATTGCTCCAAACATGCATTTCTCCTGGAGGAGAAAATCACTGCTCTGCCTGCTGCCACCGCACAGAAGCGTCCTCAGCTCTCCGTATCACCAAGCAAAGCTCTATCTGTTCACCGAGGCTTGTTCGACACTGAGAGGATCTCAGTCACGGCCAACCCCAAGGAGCGGGAAGGAGGCAGCGGGGTGCCTTCTCCCTGAGGAGAAGCCCAGACCTGGGAGCGTCCACCACCCACTCCCGAGCATGCTTCTGAGAAGTCGGGAAGGATTTCTGAAACAGAAAGCTGACAATGGGTGCATCGTGACACATTCAAGTTTATAAACGTAGCAGAGGATGACAAACTCCCATCCACCTTTCCACGGAAGCGGTGAAGCCACATGGGACCCTCTGCATGGATTTTGAATAGAGTGTAGAGCGATTGGCCACTTCCTGATCCTGCTCTCAGTCTGTTCCCAGTCTGAGCTGTGTTGACACTTAATGAATTCTGCCCCTTCTTAACGACCCCAATCAGGACTGGAAGCTACATAAAGCAAGCTAACGCTTTTTAATAAACCTTCATAACTCTGCTTTCTATGGATTCTAACTCCCTAGTTGTTGATTTTTTCTTTTCTTTTCTTTTTTTGTCCTTGGTTTGTATTTTCACAAATGCACTTAGTAGGTCCACTTTCAGAAAGGGTTCACTTATGAAATAACACTCCAAGGCCTTGATTTACACGTACCTAACTCTATGGAGCACTTTTCTCCATCATCCTCCCAGGCACATATTTCAGCTTCTTAACCATCCCCTGTTGTCAGAGCTTTTAATATGACATGAAAAATGGCGCTGGATGCTGGCTTAACTTGAAACTGCCACCTGACCTAGACTTTAGGATGGGCAGGGCTCCCAGGAGGAAAGGAAATGTTAGCTGTGACCTGGTTGGTGACTAGGTCATATAAACTGTATTGCACCCCCAGACTCATATTGAAGCCCTAACTCCCAATACTGCTATTTGCACATAGGGCTTTCAATATGGACCTAGGGTAGGCCTCTACCATGACAGGACTGGTGTTCTTATAAGTAAAGGAAAGTGCACCAGAGACTTCTCTCTATCGGCCCGTGCACAGAGGAAAGGCCAAGAGAGGACACAGCAAGAAGGTGGCTTCCGCTGAAACCGGTTTGGCTCAGAGGATAGAGCGTCGTTCTGCGGACTGCAAGGTCCCAGGTTGGATTCCGGTCAAGGGCATGCACCTTGGTTGCGGGCACATCCCTGGTAGGGGTGTGCAGGAGGCAGCTGGTCGATGATTCTCTCTCATCGATATTTCTATCTCTCTATCCCTCTCCCTTCCTCTCTGTGAAAAATCAATAAAATATATTTTTTAAAAGTCTTAAAAAAAAAGAAGAAGATGGCTTCCATGCAAATCAGGAAGAGAGCTCTCACCTGAAACCAACCCTCAAAGTACCTGACCTTGGACTTCTGGCAACCAGAACTGTGAAAAAAATAAATGTGTGTTGCGTAAGCCACCCTGTCCATGGCATTTTGTTACGGCAGCCCTAGCCAGCTTACACAACTAGAAGTGAGACAGATAAAGGAGGAGCGAGAGGGTTTGGGCTGAGGGGATGGGTGAAGAGCATGCCTGGGGCGAGGATGGAGAGTGGTTCTCTCCAAGGGAAGACTCAGAAAAACTTCCTCTCACACGCAGCATGTTATTCCATGGGACATCGGCCAAGCGGCCCCACGTTCTCATGTCATGCCCACCCTGGATCTGATGATAGGATAGACGTGGTTTTCTCTTGGGTTCGAGAAGGAAGTCCGATGTAGGTGATGAATATCTAAAACCCCTCACATAGGTGTGCCTCCAACCTCAGTGGCCTAGTGTGTTTGATTGCTAACATTGGACAACGTATTTAAAATGGAACAGGCTTTGCAGAGAACAAGTGCTTAGTGAAGGGTGAGGTGAGCAAAGGAAACACATGGCCTCATTTATTTACTCTGAAACCCTGTAAATCATATTATAATGCTAATAAGTTTGAAACTTACAGAAATTCCATTTCTGGGTATTTACCTGAAGAAATTCAAAGTGCTTCATTTAAAGGGATACATGCACCCCTATGTGCATTGTAGCATTATTTACAGTAGTCAAAATACGAAAGCACCATGAGAAAGAAAGGGTACCTATATTCATAATGGAATATTATCTGGCTGAGAAAAGAATGAAACCCTAACATTTATGAAAACAAGGGTCGACCTAAAGGGTATTTTGCTAAATTGAATAGGTCAGACAGAAAAAGAAAAATGGCATATGATTTCAGTTATATGCTAAATCTAAGGTCCAAAATACAGAAACAAGACAGACTCACAGATACAGAGAACGGACCGATAGTTGCCAGATTAGTGGGAGGAACGTTGGGGGACTGGGTGAAAATGTGAAAGGATGAAGAAGTACAAGCTGGCGAAAATATGGTCACAGGGATGTAAAATCCAGCCGAGGGAATACAGTCGGTAATATTGTTAATGCCTACATATGGTGCCAGGTGGATACTAGATTTATTGAGCGTTATATAAAGGCCTACCCACTTCGTAAGTTATATAAACGCCTCGCCACTGTGTGGTGCACCTGAAACCAGTATAATGTTGAATGTCAACTGTAATGGAGAACACATTCACAGAATCATTTTAGAGAAAAAAATATAATTGTCTTGTTGTTTCAGAGTCAACACCTTCCTTGCTCCAGAAAAAGAGAAAATAATGAAAGCAAAGAAATATCATCTCCTTACTTTACGTAAGGGCATGCTTTTTATTTTGTCTAGGCAAACTAAAATAAGTGGTTAACATGTCCAATCATTTTGACAACTACACAATTTGAAGACAAATAGTAAGTCCACAAATCTACTTTTTCACGGGAGCTCTGTTTTGCTTGGTGGCCTAAATAAATTAGATGGTGTCCTAGACCCTCCCCTACTCCTTTTTTCTTCTTCTTATGCCCATTCTTTCTATGCTCTTCCAATTCCTACTAAAGAAATGTGCCTTAGTCTTTTCATACAATCGCAGGTTCATATTCTTTCTCACATAAACATGTCACAATCCACCAAGGAGCATGGGGCGACGCGTCTTGCATGCTTTTCAAGCCCCAAGGGAACTTTCTAGATTACCGCCTGCCTCGGGGTTCCAGGTTTTATGTATAATCAGTGATTTATGCAAACGTCATCCCCTTTCTGAGCAGACTGTGGCGTGAGTATTTCTTAGTTCGTACGAGGCTCAGCTATGCAGCCAACTTTCTGCTGGTCCTAGAACCTTCATCTCATCCAGTTCAGACTATATCATCTCAGCTTGTAATGCTGTCGATATAAAATGTCATAATCTGGTCAATGTGAGCAGTATGTCAGATATTAACTTCAATGGTTTCTGTTTACTGCTGCCGTATAATGGGCAGCAACATTAATATGTTTGGCCACCTTCGCATCATACATACATGCATAGGTGGCAAACATTTTGGTATGTCATATACAGTCTACTCATTCTCCTGGATCTAGAGTGTTTATACAGCTCTAGTGGTACAATAAACGTTATAACAATACATGTAATAACATATTAAGGAAGACAAAAAGCCTTTACAGAGAACAACATCATGAAATATAATGATAACATGCCCACTTACACAATGATTATGCACATATTCCCTGCCCAGCACATTGTTTTACATTACATGTAGCGGGAATAATAGAATTACAAAGGGACATTTCTTTTCTAGTCTCCATTACTGTAGTGGAGTGGTTATTGGCAGAGCAGAAAGAAATGGAAACACCCATTTTGAGTTCAGTGAAGAAAACAAACCATGGTAGTTAAGTTCACATTGTGTTTGCTTGTTTGTTTTGATAATCTCACCTGAGAATATATTTCCCATTGCTTTTTCAGAGACAGTGGAAGGGAGAAAGGGAGAGAGGAAGAGAGAAACATCACGTGAGAGAGACATATTGATTGTGTTGCATTCAGCCTGCACGCCTCGTCTCCCCCATCACACCCCCACAAGGATGAGGGCCCTAACCACTGAGTAACACCAGCCAGGGCAAGTTCACATTGTTTCTGAGTACAAATACCCATGTGCCTAAATTCTCCCCCCCCCCCCCATCTCTCAGATATGGTGCATCTTAAAGCCAGCAAAAAAACGTTTGCATGGATTTTATTTGTGCAGCAAGCACCAAAAATTAAACACATAAGGAATATCTCCTTTGGCTGTGTGCATTCCTAATACACACACGTTTAAGAAAAGCCACCGTTGGAATCATTAACGCCAAGATATGAAAATCTGCATCTTTGCTTTTGCATCCAAAACTGTGAAGTTCATTATGCTATGTCTAGGAAAGCTTGGAAACTTGCAACGGGGGAAGAGAGAGAGAGAGAAAAAAAAAAAAGAAGTTGGGAGATGTTATTTTGTGATCTGTCATATGTTCTGCGAACTTTTCATAATAGAAAAGAGTCTCCGAAGACCCCTTTTCCTCACTCCTTTAACAAAGGCATGGCCTGGTTTATTAAAAAATCATACACAACAGCACGGCTTGCCAGGTTTTGTCGTCCTAATGAAAATTTGGTCCAGCACACACAAAAAAATTATCTGGAAAGATGCCTGAAATTTCCCTGCCACAGATGTTTCAACAGAAGGTGCTTGCATGCCTTTTGTTAATATGGCACCATACGGGACTCTGTGTGACCACTGCAATATAACCAGTAAGTAACACACACAGCGGGCACGGGCCGCGCCAACTTCTCCGTCTGTCGTGTGGGACTCGTCTCCCATGGATTGAGACGTACCTTGATGAAACTGCATTGTCATGAAATGCTAATATTTGTGGATCGCCACACACAGAAAACATCCTACAAAAAATAAAACGCAGGAGGCCCGTTAAAATATTTCAAGTATTTCTTGGCATTGTTTTTTGGATTTTTTTTTCTTGTCATGTTCCAATTTTTAGGAGTAACCCCAGAAAGGGCGGGGGAAAAAAGCTTCAAAGAGTATTAAGTTTGGGGCAACGTCGTGAAAAGGCCAGTGGAACATTCTTTCATTTGTATCTGGAAGGCAAATGTGGAGGCTGCCTTGTAGATGGTTCTTTGCTTTGGATCTAGAATAGATATGACTCAGTTTTTGAAAGGAGAAGAATTTATTCCCCCCTGCAGAGCCTGGTAGAGATAGAGACGCATCTAGGATGCTACTCACATGCACTGATTCTTTCTGCTGAGCCCAGACAATTCCTGCGGATGAGACTTTGCAGAGTCGTTGTTTGCCATGCGAGGGAGTGTATTTGCAGCTACCCGATACTTAGTCCACATTCAGATCTGGCTGCTATGCTATGAAAATAATGTGCAGATGGTTGGTAGAAAGCAGGAGAATCATTTACCCTGGTCATGAAGGGTGCTAATGGAATATATACGCAGAATCACTCTTTTTTTGTTGTCTCTTAAATTATTATTTGGCTGCATACTAACACCTGAAATCTACTAATTGTTAATTCTCATGCCAGGTTATGTTTTCCATTGACTTTTTTTTTGTTTTTTTTGTTTTGTTGTTGTTGTTTTTTGAGTGAGTGAAAGGGATGGAGAAGGAGAAAGAGGAGGAGGAGAAAGGGAGAGAGAGGGGGAGAGGGAAACATCAATGTGAGAGAGACACATGGATTGGTTGCCTTCTGAATGTGCCCCGACTGGGACCAGGGATGGAACCTGCAACTCAAGTACACGCTCTTGATTGGGAATCAAACCTGAGACCCTTTCCTGTGTGGGCCCATGCTGTAACCACTGAGCCACAATGGCCAGGGCACAATATACCACAATTTTTGTAACTCTGCTTGGGCATTCATAGGCTCTTGGTATGTCAGGAAGCCTAAAAACATAAAGACTGCTCTCCAATTCTGAGGAACTATGTGCTTAAGTTGCACTGTGTTTTTCAAAATAATAATTAATGTATTTGATTGTGCTACTCTCTTCGCTTCTTATTATTCTTTTTAAAGAAGGATGCTAACATGTTTTCTTTAAATATTTTCTTTTTTTGGGGGAAAGAAAATAAAATTTAAATACTTCACCATGTTAATATCTCCATTAAATATTACAGTAAGCAACAATTAGTTGAAATTTGTCTTAAATTTTTACTTCTCTTTATAAAGATGTGGACATCAATAGTAAGCATTTTTGCAACAGGGTGGGAGTTGAAGACATTGTTTTGACCGTGTCCTTTAAATAAAATAAATCATAGCTCATTTTTAGCAATGTGTGTGTATGTTATACTAGAGGCCCAGTGCACAGATTCATGCACCTGTTGGGGGTCCCTCAGCCTGGATTTCACCTTATGGCAATCCAGGACCCCTCGGGGGATGTCAGACTGCCGGTTTCGGCCTAATCCCTGCAGGGCCAGCCTATGTGGTGTTGAAATCCATTGTTTCTCAGCTGAGATATCGCTCTGGGTGCAGGGCCAGCTCATTTTTGTTGTTGTTTTCTAAGATTTTTTTTAAAATTGATTTTTAGAGAAAGTGGAAGGGAAAGGGAGAGAGAAACTCCAATGCGAGTGGAACATTGATCAGCTGCCTCCTGAATGCCCCCCACACGGAATCGAATGTGCAACCCGGGACCGTGTCCTGACTGGGAATTGAACCAGCAACCTTTAGTGCATAGGATGATGCCCAACCAACAGAGCCACACGGGCAGGGTAGGGCCAGCTCATTTTTAGTCTCTGCTCCTCCTGCCAGTCTTCACATTGCTGCTTCTGTATATCCTGAGTTAGCAGACTGCTGCTCAGCTCGTCCTCAGCTGGCCCTCCAGGTTTGTTGTTCTATAACTTATTTGTGATTTTGATGTTGTCACAGAGGACTTGAATGCAGCTTCCTTTTCCTCTGCCATCTTAGACCAAGTCTGTTTTTATTGATTTAAGGTCATATTTTGAAGATGAGAGAAATTGTTAGTCCTCTTGTGACTCAGTTTCCCATTAGAAAAGTTTAAATCTAATTGTACTGTGGATGTTCAAGAACAGCTATTCATTGATAAATTGTTCTGCTGTCTTTGGTTAAAAAAAATTCTATAGGATTAAAATGTAATATGACCGAAACCGGTTTGGCTCAGTGGTAGAGTGTTGGTCTGTGGACTGAAAGGTCCCAGGTTCGATTCCGATCAAGGGCATGTACCTTGGTTGCGGGCACATCCCCAGTAGGGGGTGTGCAAGAGGCAGCTGGTCGATGTTTCTCTCTCATTGACGTTTCTAGCTCTCTAGCTCTCTCCCTTCCTCTCTGTAAAATATCAATAAAATATATATTTTTAAATGTAATATGAAGGCTCTAGATTGGCCTTTTAAAATTTGGCTTATTTTTAAATTTGGCTTCGAGAACTCTGTCTCTCTATTTCCTTCATGCTCTTTGTAAATTCATTTGCTATAAAATAGCTCATTAGAATTACCATGTGGTCTTTGCAAAAATTATTTTTAACAAGGGTGGCTTAGTTCATTGGCCATTTGATTTTGATCACCTCAGCAATGAGAGGAACTAGTTACATAAATGTTAATGAATGCATACTTGTGGAAGGTAACCAAGGAGTTTATAAAATGACACTCTGGTGTCAGAACTGACTTTGACTTTTCATATTGGACATTCTTATCACAAAAATGACAACAGGTATGGCCTTTCCTTCTTCTTCACATCGGGGAGCTGAGTCATCTATTTAGTGCTGTTAGCCGTTATCCCCTGGCTGTAGTGGTTACGGAAATGGACTTTGTAGTTATGCAAACTTAGGCACACACCCCAGCTCTACTGTCCACTAACCTAGATATGCTATAAGAACGCTATGTGCCTCAGTTTCCTCATCTGTCATTTTAAAAATAGGATACGTAACCCACATAGTTGTTGTACGTATTAATGAATGTAAATAAAGTATGTATTTATGGGCATAAGGAGTAACATTTAATACTACAATGTACTTTGTAATCTTATGTATGCGTCTTTATTTTTTATCTGTTTTATTATTTTGGTTTTTTTTTTTTAGAGAGAGAGAGGAAGGAAACATTGATGAGAGAGAAACATGGATCGGCTGCCTCCTGCATGCCCCCTATTGAGGATCGAGCCCCAAATCGGGAATCAAACCAGTGACCCCTTGGTCCATGGTTTGATGCTCAACCACTGAGCCACACCAGCTGGGCTGCTTCTACATTTTGATTTGGGAGTAGCCAGTGGGACTGAGAGGAACCTGTGCTTATAAGGTCTTATTCTTCAGTAACCAGGACAGCATCACAAAACGCTCATTAAATGATGGGTGAAAAAAAAGAGTTGACAATCAAGCAAACAAAAGTCTTATTCTTCTTACTAAAATAGCTTTAAGTTAATAACAATAGCTTCTTTTATTGGTTTTTGTTACATGATAACCACTTTATTTTTGTAGTTACCTTTATTCCCATTTTAGAGATGAGGAGACTGGGGCTTAAAGAGGAAAATTTTCTAGGTTCAGAGAGCTAATAATTATCTCAGTTGTGCATCCTTTGTGCCATAAGCTCAAAAAAACACTGGGCTATTCTTTATTTGCTTCATGACTAAATAGCTACTTTGATGTCAGCTGTTCTGACCACATGACCCTTTGGGGATGCTTTCTTAATCCTCCACACTTAAGATAAAGTGCTGACGCTGGTCCAATGAGATATCACAAATGATGTCACAGCCTTCCACCCTGCCCGTCGGTGATAGCAATTCTAGGGATGTTTCAAGTAATCAAAAGACCTGTAATAGCCGAGACCGGTTTGGCTCAGTGGATAGAGCGTCAGCCTTCGGACTGAAAGGTCCTGGGTTCGATTCCGATCAAGGGCATGTACCTTGGATGCGGGCACATCCCCAGTAGGGGGTGTGCAAGAGGCAGCTGATTGATGATTCTCTCTGATCGATGTTTCTAACTCTCTATTCCTCTCTCTTCCACTCTGTAAAAAATCAATAAAATATATATTTTTTAAAAAGACCTGTAATATTCAGACCTTTGTCTGTTCTGCAATTTTTTCTCATCTCTTACCGCTTCTAGTGTAGCCAACAGAACATACTATCCCATTTCTTAAAACCTGGCACGATTGACCTCGGACCTGCCATCCACAGGAATGCCTTATGTTTCCTTCTCCTCGGTGGCTGGTCACAAAACCCGCGTCAGCCAAAGGAAACATCAGACGGCTGTTATTCTTGGAAAACAATGTCAAAGCCCAGACCTATAACTGCCTGCCCAGTAACAGGGCATAGTAGTCCCAATAACATAACCCTGTGCTCCCCTTGTTAGAGCATCACTTGTATTCTGGGTCAGAAGCCATCCGTGTTGGTGCTGGCAACGGACACAGCAGCAATAAAATGCTATCAATACCAACGCTTGTGAAATGGGGTCGGAAAGCTGCATCCCAGGAAGGCTTTCTCATTGGCTCTCCATGACGTCATGGTGAAACAAGCCCCGTGTTCTAGGCACATGAATGTGACCTTTCTCCTTCTTCTTTTTGGCTTGAACATTTTCCCATGTCGTCTGAGCAGCAAAGACTTTCACGATAGTCACAGTTTTTCCTGGCTGTCACATGGTTGCCTGAAATCAAACCCGCTATATGTTTTATCTTTAAAAGGTTAAACCAAAGGGTCATTTAGTTCTTGGGAAGAAAGGAGGAATGCAACTCAGATCTGAGTGTTAACGTATTGCCTGTCTTAATGAGAAGACAGAGTCATGTATGTTACTGTACCCTTAAGTCATTTTGTAGAACAAATTAAAAATCATTTTAAATGTAAATGTGATCTAGACAAGCTATGGAGGTATACAGAAAGAAAATGCATTCAAAATATCATCAGTATTATGATCCAGTATTGTCTCTGAGCTAGGGATTTCAGATAAAATCCAGGATTCCCAGTTAAAGTTGAATTTCAGATGAGCAAAAAATATTTTTTAGCACAAGAATGACCCAGAGATGATACAGGGCAAACTTATCCTACAAAATTATTCCTTGTTTGTCTGGAATTAAAGTTTAACGGGGCATCCTATATTTTTATTTGCTAAATCTGGCATCCCCGCTCTGAACTTTAGTACATTTTCATTTGCAAAACAAGATTATAATGACTAGCTACTTCAGCTGGTTGTTAGGATACTCAATGTGGTCAAATAATAGTGTCATGAGTCTTTGGGGACTTACATATACTCAGCTGTAGGCCTGTCCCCTCAGACCTCACTAAAAGAAAGAGGAAAAAGAACCAGAAGCAGAAAGAGAAATAAACAGAGATAATGAAAAGGAAAAATGGGGGTGGGGGTGGGGCTTGCAACTTAGTTCAGTATCTGGTTAAACCTTGAGGCTTGCTGAAACCGGTTTGGCTCAGTGGTGGAGTGTCGGTCTGCGGACTGAAGGGTCTGGGTTCAATTCCGGTCAAGGGCATGTACATTGGTTGCGGGTACATCCCCGGTGGGGGATGTGCAGGAGGCAGCTGGTCGATGTTTCTCTCTCATTGACGTTTCTAGCTCTCTATCTCTCTCCCTTCCTCTCTGTAAAATATCAATAAAATGTATATTTTTAAAAAACACACACAAAAAAACTTGAGTCTTGCTTCCTCACTCTGACTGGCGTGTCCAGAGCTGCAGAGCCTAACCCTCAGGGGCCCCCACAGGGAGAGATATATAGGCCAGAGCCTCCCCACGAGTTCAGTTCAGGCTTTGGATGCAGAATTCCCCTGGACTAGCAGATCTGCGAAATAAAGGTTAAACTTTCCTCCCTCAGAGCGCTGGCTGAGCGTTCTCCAGTGCATTCTGCCACAACCATGAGAGGCAGAGAAGGAAATAATGAAATATTTGGGCCACTCACCCAGCCCTCCACTGAATGTGCCCTAGGATGAGAAGGACACGAGAGACTGTTTCTGCTCAGGTCTCGTCTCCCTGTGGCTCCCACGGTGTGAGCGCCCAGTGGTGCAGGAGTGTGAATCTAGTGTTTAAAGAGACTGGTTTTTCATGCAAATGGTCTCTAAATCCAAGCCAATTTCTTCAACTGGAGTTCAACCAAACAAAACAAAACAATAAATTAAAAAAAAAAACCACACATAACAGTAATCTGTTCCAATGATGAAGGTAAAAGAAATTTTTGGACTTATTAAGAAATGGTATGTGGATATCAAATGTGGCACTTCCTAAGAGATTTCTTGAGGGTAATCTAACAGTGACAATATTCATCTCGCATATTGGTTTGAGAGCTCAATCTCCATGTCATTGCGTATAATTGATGTAAAAAGTGTTTTGTCAGTCTAACCAGTGTGCCTCAGTGGTTGAGTGGAGGAAACTGGGAGCCAGGAGGTCCTGGTTCCATTCCCCCATGTGCTGTGGGCTCCATCCCAGCAGGGGTGTGCAGGATGAAGCTGATCCATGTTTCTTTCTCACTGATGTTTCAATCTCTCTATCCCTCTCCCTTCCTCTCTCTAAAATAAATAAAAGTACATATATTTTTAAAAAGTGTTTTGTACATAAGATAGTAAATTAATATAAGGCATCATTACTTTATATTCTTTTTTTTCTTCCTACCATTTTATTGTTTTTATTATCAGAATACACCAAATAAATTGATATTTAAGTGTTTATATATATATATATATATATATATATATATATATATATATATAATTGATTTTTTTATAGAGGAAGGGAGAAGGATAGAGAGCTAGAAACATGGATGAGAGAGAAACATTGACCAGCTGCCTCCTTGCACAGCCTCCACTGGGGATGTGCCCGCAACCAAGATACATGCCCTTGACCGGAATCGAACCTGGGACCTTCCAGTCTGCAGGCTGACGCTCTATCCACTGAGCCAAACCGGTTCCGGCGATATTTAAGTTTTTGAGAGTTTTCCACAGAACTTTAAATGAATGGAAGACCATTTGAAGATACAAATAGGAAAGTGGGCCGCTCCTACAAAGTCTGATCAAGTCCTATTTATTTGGCATAGGTAACACTGACTGGTTAGAAACTGACTATTGTGTTTTCCAAATAACACACTGTTCCCTGCTCTTTCTTCTACCTAAATCCATGAATACACACACACACACACACACACACACACACACACACGTACCACCTTAGCTAAAGGCATTCTGTTCTACATTCTACCTTGGAAAGAAATACTTCCCAGAACTGTCTAGAAAGATTCTTAGGAGCAGAAAACCAAAAAAAGGATTTCAAGAGCCCATTTGGTCCATCTCTTCGCCAGGAGGGGCATTTCCTAAATCATCCAAAGAAGAAAATTGTCAATTCCATTTTTAAAATCCCTCCACAGATGGCGATTCCATAAGCTTCCCTGCTAATTTGCTTCAGTATTTAATCAGTCTGACACACAAAGTTCCTTACATCTAACTCCGTGCTCTCTTGCCATGATGTAGAATCTATTTCCTCCTCAGAGATGGGAATCTAAGACAATCTAATAATCCAGAAAACCCTCAAGTCAAATGTTCTCAATCTTAATGGCTGGAAAGATGCATGTGGTATTTTTTCCCCCTCTGGTTCATATCATGCTATTGAGTGCCAGTGAAAAATGAAGACACTGATTGAATGAATACTTAAATGTATTTTCGCTCTGAATAATGTACACATTATTTGGAATCAATGAACCAAAGTTTTTCCATAGAAAAAGACATGCATCTGAGGATTTTCATGAGTCTTTTGTGGGACCTCTCTGTGCTTTTATCTATCATCTAAGCCTTTCATACATGATAAAAATGCCCGATCTTCAAATGTTCATAGCTTATTTGTAATAGCATGAGCATTATTTTTTGGTTACTCTCCTTTCTAAAGACTGTCATTGGACAAATTGCCTATTCTTTAAGCTAAAAACCTATATATGAGTGATTTTAAAATTTCTTAGATGTTTTTAAAATTTCTTAGATTATTCCTTCAGGCAGTGAGGAAACAGATCTACTGAAATAACTTTAAAAAAGGGACAAAATTATTTTTTAATTTAATTTTTGACACTGGCTTTGCACCAACAGGCCCAATAACAGAGAAGGTCACACCAAAGTTAGAGACATAATGATCAAGAAAGCAGGCCATGACCTTCTCTCATAGGTGGGAACAAATGAGAGAGAGAGAGAGAGAGAGAGAGAGAGAGAGAGAGAGAGAACAAAACATTAATTCAAAGATATTTAGAGAGACCAACTTCCAATATTGCTCAAAAGAGCCGTGACGAGTACGTCAGTGAATCATGAGAAGTTCTCTGTTGTTACAAAAACACAAAGAAAGATCTTCCCTCTCCACCTCATGACGGATAAAACTGCTCTGCTATCTTTCACTCACAGGTTTAACCTCTAAGGAATATGCTCTTGTATCTGCCTGGGATTTTCTCCCCACTCTCATTTTTTCTCTACTCTCCTGACACTTTTGTTGTGTAAGACCTACGGTGGACGACACCTGCTCAGAGGAAGCTGCTCTTGACCTTCGCGGGGTGAGGGGCGCCTGTTCTCCCTCCTCCAGCTATAGCCTATTTTTAACCCGTCCTCGGAGGAATCGCATACCATTTTAATTATCCCACCCCCTCTCCATCTCTCCTAGCCCACACGCAGGGCGGGAGAGAACCTTTCCTATATCCAGTAGCTAGCACACTGTGTTGAATATGCGAACACTCAGTAAATACATATATGGCTGCCGACGTCCTCCCCGCTGCCCTCCTTGTTAATGTTCTTCTTAGTCAGGACTTCCTGGCCTTTCCACTTAGGTCAGTGCTACAGGCGGAATTGTTTTCCCTCCTCAAATCCATAGGCCGAAGCAGTCAGCCCCTGTGATTCTCCTGGGGAAAAACAAAAACAAAAAACTTAGTGGAGGGCATATGCCATGGAACATATACAAGCTAACCTGTATTTAAACCTGAAGCAACGCCTATCAGAACTGTTGCCGTTTGGGGAAAATAAGCCTTATGAGAGGGAAACCTGGAGAAAAGACAGCAGAATGAAGTCACGGGAGGTGAACGGCTTAGAGACCAGAAGCTGGGTTAGCCAGCAGAGAAGCTGAGGGGAGAAAGGAGGTCCGGGTCCCTGTGAAAGAACAGGGAAAAGTGTGACTATCAAGTGAGGAGCGGGTGTACATCCTTGCTCTATCACTCATTAGCCTTCTGACCTCGGCCCTATGCTTTGTGCCTTAATTTTCTCACCTAAAAAAACAGGGATAGCGCCGAAGCCGGTTTGGCTCAGTGGATAGACCATCAGCCTGCGGACTCAAGGGTCCCAGGTTCGATTCCGGTCAAGGACATTCCCAGTGGAGGGGTGTGCAGGAGGCAGCTGATCGATGTTTCTCTCTCATGGATTTTTCTAACTCTCTATCCCTCTCCCTTCCTCTCTGTAAAAAAAATCAATTATATATATATATATATATATATATATATATATATATATATATTAATGTTTTTTAAAAATTATTTTATTGATTTTTTTCACAGAGAGGAAGGGAGAGGGATAGAAAGCTAGAAACATTGATGAGAGAGAAACATGGACCAGCTGCCTCTTGAACACTCCCTACCAGGGATGTGCCTGCAACCAATGTACATGCCCTTGACCGGAATCGAACTCGGGACCCTTGAGTCCACAGACCGATGCTCTATCCACTGAGCCAAACCGTTTTCGGCTAAAATATCTATTTTTAAAAAACAGGGATAGTAACAGTACCTACCTCGTAGAGCATTTCTGAGGATCATACAGAGAAGATCCATGTTAACACACTCAGGGAGGTGGGCAATGTGTGCTATTTAATATCTCCAGCTGAAAGCTCACAGCAAAGGAAGAAACACTGCATGAAAGTGATGGGTTGGGTGTCAGCACGCCTCAGAGCCAGGCGTGCAGAACAGCCTTAGTTAGGTAAAGCATGTGGGCCCTGCCGAAACCGGTTTGGCTCAGTGGCTAGAGCGTCAGTCTTCGGACTGAAAGGTCCCGGGTTCGATTCCGGTCAAGGGCATGTACCTTGGTTGCAGGCATATCCCTGATGGGGGGTGTGCAGGAGGCAGCTGGTTGATGTTTCTCTCTCATCAACATTTCTAGCTCTATCTCTCTCCTTCCTCTTTGTAAAATATCAATAAAATATATATTTTTTAAAAAGAATGTGGGCCCTGTCCTTGCAAGGGGGGCTACTCCAGTGCGTTCACACTGGAGAGCAGGAAGGTGGACTCATCCTGGCCACCCCCCTCCGGTGGCCATAGAATGCTAGCCTTCCTTCCATCACACGCAGAGCTGCCCTGTCCATTGCTCAGAGGGAAGTGCGTTCCCCCCCCCCCCCATCCTCCCTGGATGGAAACCGCCCCGGGTGCTGGGCCTGACACCCGCCCCGTGAACACGAGCCAGATCCGCCCCAGGCAGCTCTTTCCACATGTGATAAGCCTGGCACGCCGCCCTGGTGAGTGTCAAGCCCCGAATGTTGGTGTGTTTGCCCCGGTGGTCCCGAGGAGTTACTGGAATACTTTGGGGGCCTGGTTTGTGTCAGGCTGCCGGCCGCGAGTGACATTGAGCAGAAGCAGGTGGAGGGGAGAGGGGCTCTGGACTGCGTCTATGTAATGCTGATAGCGGGCGCCCCGGCTGCCCGGCTGCCTCGGCTTCCTCCCATTTGCCTCTGGCTCCTTCCCCTCCTGCTCCTCGGTGTCACAGGGCCAGCTTTTGTGTGAGCGTCCCTCCCCCTTTGCACCCAGCAGGGCTTGTCAAAGCGTCTTATCTGCTGACAAATGAAAGGAATGTCTCCGGTTCAGGCAGAACCTGGTCAGTGCAGCTCCCGCCAGCGTGGGTGGGGAGCCCCTGGGTGAAGGGGGCTCCGAGGGATGAAGCACCCGAGGAGAGCAGGCATCCCCCCCCCCCCCCAGCAAGACCAGAGGCCTGGGGGAGGGGGGGGAGGAATGGCAGCGATCTGTGATGGGAAGCCGGACACATCACAGCATGGCCTTGGGTATTTGCCACCTCCTTCCCACACTGATATTCGACAACGTGTGTTTAGGAGCCTGGCTGTGTGTTAAAGCTCAACAAGAGTCAGCTCAGTGTCTTCTTTGTAGAGGACTTGGGTTATTTGAACTGAGTTTCTGTTTTTGAGCTGAGTTTTCATTCCCTCCAACCCTCAACCATCGGAAACCTTTTCCAATGACACAAAACAAAAGAAACGTATATCCGTTAGCATACACATTCTATGATGCCCAGTTGTGTGCTTCAGACAAGGGCCTGTAAGGATGATGGGTCATTTACTATACAGCGAATGATTTAGTTAAGGCATCAATGAGTGAATCCTCTTTCTGATGTACACAGCGCCACTGTCCACATAAACCCCAAGAGCAAATAGGAAGGAAGGAAGGAAGGAAGGAAGGAAGGAAGGAAGGATGGAAGGAAGGAAAGAAGGAAGGAAGAAAGGAGGGAGGAAGGAAAAACACAGGGAAGGGAGAGAAATAGTGAGGGAGGGAGGAAGGAAAGTGTCTTATTTCTAAATTTGAGGTAAGGGTTGGGGAGGAGAGAGGTGAAGAAGAGATGGATGGTCAAACAGATATCCCTTACGTCTGTTTCATTCTCATGACTGACGTACTAAGTACATGGAAGTTGGAAGTTGGACAGGGATACATCTTTCTAAACACATCACTGTCTGAATAAAAGAGCATAGAGCTTCAAGTTAAGGTTGGAGTCTAAATTCTAGCTTTGCTCCTTATTCTATGTGACCAGTTTCAATTCACTTAATCACAAGAAACCTCCATATTCTCAATTGCAAAATGACTCTAGGAATGTTAGCTACCTTTCCTTGGTAGAGACAAGTTGCCTACCGGTAATTTTGTTTAGCTTTGATGTCCAATCCAATCATCCATTTTCCAATATGGATTTGTACACACCTATTTTTGAATCCAAAACAGTTTATTTCATTTGAACAATAGAAAAGACTTTAATAAATCAAACTTCTGAAAAAAATAATCTGTGCCAATTTTTATTTGGGGGGAAAAAGAAAATTCTTATTTATTTATTTATTTATTTATTTATTTATTGCTGCAAAAATCGTTATTGTTTCACTTGGCCCAGTGCATGGGCGCGGGCTCCAGGCGGTTCACAGAATGGCCGGTGGTTTGGGGCAGAGGCTCCGGTAAAGGCCAGGCCCCGGGGGAGGCGGAGGGGCCCTCAGAGGCCTCGGGGCTCCACAGGGCCTGGTGGGGCTGGAGGCTGAGCCTTTCCCAGAGACACTCCCCAGCCCAGCCCGGGGCCGCCCTGCGGAGGGGAGCCAGGTGTCCCCTCTTCCGGATGAGCTGACCTCCTGCCCCGGAAGTGGTTCTGCCGGAAGTCCCGGAGCTGAGGGCCTGCGGGGAGGCCCAGGGCCTGCAGCTCCCCAAGGCCTGGTCAGGCTGCTCCCCCAGGCCCGGGCCCCATGGCCTGAGGGCGGCCCCTCCCCCGGGGAGGCCTCGGCCGTCCTGGGAGAGGCTGCCCGTGTCTTCCAGAGGCTCAGCCCGCCCCGCTGCTTCTCATCAGGAGCTGAGGCCCGAGAGAGGTGGGTGCGGGCACAGAGGGGGTCACTCTGGTGGATGGGGGTCACTCTGGCGGATGGGGAGCTCTTGGGGGTTCGGCAATGAGGGGTGAAGGGGAACCCGGTGTGTGAGCTGGGCCTGCAGGAGGGGCAGAGGCTGGAGGCAGGGGGTCCCTGGGGGTGTGCCCCAGAACACTGTGGAAGCAGGAGGCAGATCCGGCCGCTGCTAGAAAGTTCTTTTTCAGAACTCTACTTGTCCAGGATGGGTTGTTCTTCTAAAGCAGACTGTTGTCAATCTCTTGATATGTGGTTCTACCAAACAAAACGGAGGACATCTCATTGCATTGCATTTATTACCTGAATGACAGAATCATCTCATCATGTGACTTAAGGATGTAGTGAGAGGTAATCCAACAAATACCTCAGCTAAAAATAAAATCTACGGTATGTATTTCTGCCCTTTGCATTTAGAACGATGCTCTTCGGGGAGGGGTAAAGAAGTCTAAAGACTCTTGGCTCATCCTCTCTTTTGGGCTTCACCCCCTCACACTTGACCCTGACTCTACTGGTAGACCTTGGATTTTTGTGTTACGTTGTCTCGTTGGCCCCTGAACTTACAATCTGAGGAAATACCTTACCAAAGAGAAAGGTATTTTTCTGGTGACTACGTTCTAACGTCTTAGTTGTTGTTGTTGTTGTTGTTGTTGTTGTTTTGGTCAACTCCCTTTCTGATGGCTGACACTGGCCTCGTTCCTTTGCTTGTCTTCTGGGATGTCATGAAGGCTTTTCAACTTACATCTTTGCCTGTGGCTATCCTGTTTAGGTTCAACTTTTAGCCGCTCCTGGTGCATTTGCTGCATTCTCTTCTCCCAGACAGGCCCGATTCACAGGGCGCTCAGACAACTACAGCAGCAGTAGGAAACTGGCCGCTGCTTCATGTCAGGATCCAATTTTATATCTAACCTGCGGATAGCCGGAGAGCCCAAGGCATTACAGGCGACAAAGATCACCTATTCTGTGGCAAATAACCGTAACCAATGGAGGTGTACCCCAAAAGACAGGGTTTCCTACGATTCCTAGGGTGACATAATGTTTCTGCTGACACAGACTTACATGGTTCTTCTAACCACCTCGCTTTACAGACAAGGAAACTGAACTCCTAAAGAGAGGAAGAGACTGGCAGAGGTTGTAGATAAGAGTTATTTATGCGGTGTAAATGTAAACTTGGTACTTAAAACACTAATTTGAAATAAAACAGATTTTTTTTTTTAAAACAGGGAAATAAACAGAAAGGAAGGAGAAAAGTTGGACCCAGCAGGCGGAGATTGTGAAGGAAGTAGACAATCTTTGTTTATGTGCTGGGGGGCGAGGCATAGAAGCAAGGAGTGTTAAAATAATTAAAAAATCATCAGAAAAGAGTTTTAAAAGGT
The DNA here is from genome assembly GCA_963924515.1 of Vespertilio murinus. Taxonomy (NCBI): domain Eukaryota; kingdom Metazoa; phylum Chordata; class Mammalia; order Chiroptera; family Vespertilionidae; genus Vespertilio; species Vespertilio murinus. The sequence goes on along the minus strand of OZ004717.1, from coordinate 6,669,574 downwards.
AATGATGAAACCTTAAGAGTTTAATAGGTTAAGCAAGGCGGGAACAGAAAAGACCAATTTTATAAATGATGTCAGCTGAACACCATGAAAAGCCAACAAAGAAATGATGTTTTCTGGGATAAGGAAAAGGAAGATCTAAAGCCCGGGGCGTCAGGGATGATGTAAAAGAATGATTTGGTTGAGATCTTGGAAGTGGTTGTTCTTTCCTTAAATGAATCCGATATATCAGAGACACAGCTGAACTTGGTGCATAACCAGTATTTAATCGGCTGTATTAAGACCCCTTTAAACAAGGTAGAGCTAACTACATGATCTGCTGATTTTCTTCTGGCAACAATAAGAAATCCACACTCTCTTGCCGGGACCTGTTTGGCTCAGTGGATAGAGCGTCGGCCTGCGGACTGAAAGGTCCCGGGTTTGATTCCGGTCAAGGGCATGTACCTTGGTTGGGGGCACATCCCCAGTAGGGGGTGTGCAAGAGGCAGCAGATCGATGATTCTCTCTCATCGATGTTTCTAACTCTCTATCCCTCTCTCTTCCCCTCTGTGAAAAATCAATATATATATATATATATATATATTTAAAGAAAGAAATCCACACTCTCACACTTCCAGATTAAGGTTATGTTTTGAAGCCTAAATGACTGTATGAGTGTGGGATTTTGATGACTGTGCCTTCTTGTGTAGATCATTTCCCCCATATTACTAGCTGTTGGGATAGATGGTAGTTTATTACTGTGAGCTTTGTCCCTAGCAAAATTGATAGCTGGAAAGGACTGTTAATCATTTGTGTGTTTACTGTAGAAGCAGCATCAACAATAGGTAGCCCACATGTACCTTCAATAGCACCAGAAACTTCAGGGTCATGTTGAAAACGTTTATGTGTAGCCTGCTCATAGGATGTGTAGGCTTCGATGGAAAAAATGTGCAGAAATCAGCTGTGCTGCTGATCTCCTCTCAAGAGGAAGGCATGTGAAGAAAGGGATATTTACTGTTAGGCAAAGGTTGAATAAATATTTGTGGAGTCTCCACATTTTATAGGGGACCATAGAACATCAAAACATATATATATATATAAAAGCCTAATATGCACATTGTCTCTATGGGAGTTTGACTGGGAGATTGATTACTCGCTATGATGTGTACTGACCACCAGGGGGTGCTGTGGAATGAAGGAAGGCCCAGCCAGCAGCCAGCAGCCAGCAGCCAGCAGCCAGGGAAGGGAGGCCCTGGCCAGCAGCCAGAAGGTCCCAATTGGCTCTGATAGCCAGCCAGGTCTAGAGACCCTATGTGTGCATGAATTTTGTGCACCAGGCCTCTAGTAATTAAATAAAATGGGGTGAGTTCACAGTGTTGGGTGTGCTTTCTAGACTTCAGCTGTATGCACATGCTTGCAATGCTGAGCTGGTCTTCTACCTCAATCTGGCATAGCTGAGTATAAGAAATGCCAGTTCATGATTGTGCCTGAGGGAGTGTGACTTTAAAATGTTAATAAAAGTCCTAGCCAGTTTTGCTCAATGGATAGAGCATCCGCCTGAGGACTGAAGGGCTCCTGATTTGATTCCTATCAAGGGTGCTTGCCCGGGTTGTGGACTTGATCCCAAGTAGAGGTTGTGCAGGAGGCAGCCGATCAATGATTCTCTCTCATGATTGATGTTTCTCTCTCTCTCCCTCTCCCTTCTTCTCTGAAATCAATAAAAAAAATTTCTTAAAATTAATAACAAAAACACACAAAAGGTCAAGAGAGACCTCAGAAGAAAGAAAACACTTTCACATGTTAGTACTTTTAGCAGCACGTTTTCCTGATTTTTTTTTAAACAAAGGGCCCCCACACTTTTATTTTGTGCTGAACCCTGAAAATTATTTAGTCAGCTCCGGTCCCGAGAGATGGTTGAATTTTCTTCATTTCTTTTATCTCTGGGCAGTGGCTGAAAGGAAGGAGGGTAGGGTGCATGGGCTTTCTTTCCCTTCTTTGGGGGAAGGCTCTTTCCCTGGGCGCCTGGGAACAGCGTTGGAGGTAAATCAAATATGGCTGAACCCTGATCTCCTCCAGCTTTCTCCAGACAGTCTTTTCACTGGCCTCTGGCCGTCTCCAATTAAAACTCTATCCTCATTCTTTTCTGTGGCTGGCTTTACCGAACCCCTGGCATGTTTTTAACTGAAAGCAGACCTATAATTGGTTAAAACTGGCATAATAACTTTATAGATTTTTTTTTAAAAAAGTTCTGCTCACTTTAAAAGTCTTTTCCCCCTTCTTAATGGCTTCTGCTTATCTTGTTACGGCAGTGCTAATGCAATAACCTCTCTCTCTCCCATGTACTGGGAGCAGTTACATCTGAAGAACTCCAAAAAAGGAACCCAGCTTCTGCCCCCCAATATTCTGTTCCTCCCCTCAAGGCTTTTTCCTTTGGAGGGCAGAGCGGTCCCTGCTAGCATGAATAGCCTCCTTCTTCAGGTCTGAAAGGACAGTGTTACACAGTGGCCTCACTCTAAGATTTCCATGTTACCACCTAGGATCCGGATGGGAAGTAGTGAGTGTAAATTCCCACAAAAAGAATGTTGTTCCAGGTAGATGTCTTTTCTGCTCGATACTGGGTACCTGCAAGGTGATAAGGATCACGGGATATTAAATAACACTTCTTTCCCTCGTATTTTAGGTTCTTAAAAAAATCTTAGCAAGCTTTGCTTATGAGCTCACGCATTCTTTTTCTTCATTTACTTAACTGTATTAGCTGCTTGCTTTGGTGAAGGAATTACAAAGAGTCATATGCTTGAACCAAAAGTTCTGGAAATGCTTTTATAAAAGTAGAAATGCTGTGTTTAATGACCAGTAGATTGTTGCAATGGAGACAGTAATAAGCAGCCGGAATAGGGGAGGGAGATCAAGATGACAGGATTCCCTAGTACAGTGGTCGGCAAACTGTGGCTTGCCCCTCTGTGGACTGCTGACCACTGCCTAGTTAGTAGCTGAAGCATGAAGAAGAAGAGAAAGTGGACAGAAGGGAGACTCGGGTGGTAGGTGTGAGCAGTTTAGGTAATGACAGCTCTACTCTCTCAGGTGGAGAAACTCGTGGAGGAACTGGTTTGGTGTAGGGGTAAGTCAGGGGTTCTGGTTTGGACCCGGTGATCTTGAGATACCTATATTGATATCTAATGGAGAAATAGAGGGTGCAATTAGGTTTTAATCTCCAGTTGGGGTGTGTACAGGAGGCAAATGATCAATGTTTCTCTCTCACATAGATGTCTCTCTCTTTCTCTTTCCCTCTCCCTCTCCCTCTCCCCCTCTCTCTCCCTTTCTCTCTCAGATCAATAAAAGCATATCCTTGAGTGAGGATTTTTAAAAAGGTGTTGAATGATTGAGCAAATAAAGATAACTTCCTAGAAGATAAATTAATTTTTCTTTTTAATTTTAGAAAATAAAACAGATGATTAAAGGTCATATCATGATTCGGTCTTTAGGATGATCCTTGAGAAAAATCTCTACATGAGACTCAGGTTCTCAGCAGGTCTTCCTTGTCCTTAGTAACATGTACAACAAATAACGAGAGTAGCTTTTCTACAAACTCACTCCTCATCCTCAGAATGAGAACACTCAGCTGTGGAGTGAAGAGCACTCAGAAAATGAAGATTATTACCTTCAGGAAGCTGGAAGCAGTTCAGGAAGTACCCAGGTGTATCCAGATAAGTTGTGGGAGTGAAGACCGTGGAGGCTGCAGGAGCAGCTAGCTGCTTAGTGTACGGATGCCCGGTGGAGTCCGCTCATTTCCCAAAGGTGAAAGGAGGGAGATACATAAAGTCTCGGGCCACATACATAGTTCAGTGGAATGACTTAGCTAGCTACTGTATGGGAATTTTTGTTGGCAGTATTTTTATGATTACAGATGCTACGGGTACCCTAACATATCCCCCTGCCCGTGGCACCCTGAGGTGCGGCAACTCAAATTACAACTGCCAGCACCTGACGGTCTTTGCCTTAGGGTTTTCTCTAGCCACCAGCACAGACCAGAAATATAGAGAAATGAACAAACTGCAGGAGTAGAACTTAACCAGTGAATTATAGAAACTGGTACGTAAATACCCCAGCTTCCTCACCCTCGGTAGGCTAGCACGGGGATGTGTGTTTTACACAGACACCCCCCCAACCCCCACCCAAATAGTTTTCCTGGTGAGATCAGGCAGCAGACACCTGCAGTGGTGGCTGGTTTGATAATGTGACATTTATTGGCTGTCTTCACTTTTCTGTCTTATTTCCCCCACAGCCACCTACCCTGGTATTTTCTTTCACTTCCCAAATAAGCTACTTACACTCAAGTTATTGTGTCAAGGTCTGCTTTGGGGAAAACCTAAACTCAGAAACATGCTTACTCAATTCATACGTACCTTGCATTCCCTACACTAGCGTACATGTGTGTGAAGAGCTTGTTTTTGTTTTAAATTAGGAAAAACATATTCACCTTGAAAAGCAACATCCTCTACTTTAGGAGTTAATTAAACCCTTTTAGAAACATTGGATATTAACCTTTCTAGTAACTTTCTTATTCTTGGTTACAGTGGACATGTATTGCAACCCCTGCAAGATCCATCGGTATTTTAATAAAATAGAATATTTTTAAATCTTATAGGTTTTTTTTTAAAAAATAAAACCCAAACCCTTTATTTTATACTAGAGGCCTGGTGTATGAATTCGTGTACCAGTGGGGTCCCTCAGCCTGGCCTGCAGGACCCGGCTGAAACCGGCTCTTGAAATGTATATGAATACACATTAGGTAATACAAAGTTTTGGAAGTGAATTATTTAAGTTTCACTGCTAATTGGCTGCACAGTTAAAACCACAAATTGTGGACAGAAAAGGAGCCACATTCTAAACCAGACAAGCTCAGGAGAGGCCTCACTGCTTTACAACCCCAGAGACCAAAAGTGACCACATAGGATGGTCTAAAATTAAAGCTTTCTAGTGAAAAACAGTTCACTGTGGGTAGTCATGTCCTAGGTCAGTATTTTTTCTAACAAATGTCAATCTTTACTTCAACTGAACCTGTCTGTTGTCTTTTTCTTTTTCTTTTTCTTTTTTTTAATCTATGATAACATTCCTTTGGAATATCAAAGTAATTTCCTTGTTTCCAGTCCCCACAAAGCACCAGCAGGATTACAGCTGTTTTCAGACTAAGCTAGCTGGATTGGGACAGAAACATGGACTGAACCAATGGCACAGAATTTCTGGACACTGGCCCTATTTGAGGCCTGATGAAGACAAGGTTGAGCTTTTTATGCAATGGGAGGGAAGGAGATAAGACATTGCTAACCTGGGTGCAGCTTTCCATTTCCACCCAAGGAAATCTTACCAGGATACCTCAACCTCCCATTCGTGGGTCTCCAGGAATGCTTTCTTTGAGACTCTGTGAAAGAGCACCATTTCCTCCTGCAACACTTTGATTGTCATGTATAAAAAAATAAGGTGCAAAATTAGCATTTTCTGAAGCATTTTCTCAATCTGTTGAGATTTTGTTTCCCAGCTATTGTCATCAGTTTGGCTTCAACAAACTCATAAAAATAAAAATTCTCTACAGTTTTGAAAGATTCTTCCATTGACAAAATCAAATTCAGATATTAAATTAAAAAATCAATGCCATTTAACACCTAGTCAAATGCTTTGTGTTCATTCTGTCTTCTAGACTTCCCCAGTTATCCCTGTTTCAAGTGTTCTGTAAAGTATGTATCCGGGATTATGTAGGAGAGGGAAATCTGTCTTGATGTCTTGGGTCTCTCTTCTCTCCCTTACAAACAGGAGGGTGCTAGTGCCTTAACATGGAGCGGCCTTCTTTTTGTGATTTTCATGTTTCCCGGAATACCCGCAGTTAATCCTTCCAGGGAAGAGAGGATGAGCTTACCTCTCCTCTCTGACAGTTTCTGTAGCCACCAGCTGCGGCGGCAGCCATCCTCATGTTGATCTGCCTCCTGGGACCTGTGAGACTCCTCTTGCCACCTTAAGTACTGGTGAATGCATCTGGTGGGTGTACTTGGATCTCTTCGCTCTATCCCTGGATCAGACCCAATATTTGCACCTCTCTCTCTAGAGACACTCAAGCCCACCTGTCCCACGGGCCTTGAGTCTGTGGTAACTGTTACCCATAAGCACGGATGTAGCCTTTGGTGCAGTCCCCAGCCAAGCTGCTGTTGTGGCCTCACCTTGTAACTCCCCAGGTCACCTCAGCCTCCTGCAGGAGCCAGGGTTGGGTTCCCTTAAGCACAGATGCCTGTGGGAGCCTCAGACACGCCTGCCTTAGGGACTGACCTCGCCCTGATAGTGGAGGCTCTGGCTTCCCAGAGGGCCAGTTAGCATAATCTGGTGTGTGGCTATCATGGATTGGGAATCAAAGTAGTTTTTTAATGCTTTGATTAAGATGTATCGCAGAAGCATTTTTACCCATTCTAGAGATTGGCCATTGACACAGAGAAAGTTTAGTCACCTTCCTAGAGTTACTGTACCATCAATAGGTTTGAAAAACACCCAATATAGCCCCTTGATTTTCTTAATCTTGAACGTTTTTACTGCCCAGTCCCTTTTTGTTTGCCTTTCCCCCAAGTTTATCTGTAGGGAAATGTATAATGGTTTAATTTCTTCCCAAAGAATAATCCATCTAACAGCAATAGATGCTGCATACATCTTCAAGGCTCTTAAGTATCTCATACATTATGAGTTCCAAATGGCTATATTTGAAAAAAATAGGGAAATTTAAATATGGAGTTTCTTTGAATTGAAATACTTCTTTCGTATATTGCAACATTCTGATCAGTGGCACTAAAAAGCAAGAGGTTTCCCTCATTGCTATATATTTTTATTTCCTTCCAAATATCAATGCCACCTCAACTGTTAATCTGAAAACCCTCATTTAATGTCAGCTTGCTCACAGTTATGAAAATGCAGGTAATGTATTCGTGCTACTAATTGTATTTGAGAAAGTGTTATTAATTTCATATATCAAGTTCGCAGTGGCCATCTGTTCGCTCCGAACTGCTGCGTCTCCCTCCATCTGCCCTGTTTCTCTTCTGCTAATCGGGTGGCGAGGGCTCAGATGATCGGGAAGTTTCTCTCTGACTTTTGATTTGTCACTCATCATCAAGCCAGCTGTGCGTTTGTAACAGGCTCCTCTGATGGGTGGTGGTGAATTTAAATGTCTGGTTTTCTTTTTTTTTTTTTAATAAAACTTTTTTTGTGTGTGTGTGTGTCAAAAAAAATGTTTAAAGGAAGCCAGATTGTATTTTCTACACTGTAAAATGTGCTTTGCTGCCACTAATTTGGCTGCATCTGCGCACTCATGAATATAGATGAAGGTACATGGCCAGGATATTATTAGGGACTGAAGCAAACAGGGAAGGATTTTAAATGTGGCAAGATACCAAAGTTTAGATTTCTGAGAACATTAGGAAGAAACTCACACGGAACTGCTGACATTTGCTAGCTTTAAGTTCGCGACGAGTTTTATGAATCTTAACCACGAAGATGCTCCTTTGGATATTTTTTGCTTGCGTGTTGGTTGGGCAAGAGAAAGTGGTTATGAAAGGGATTCTAAGGAGAACATGAAGTCAAAGATTTCTTCCTATCACACGTCTTCATCCTGTCTCCCAGAAATCCTGGATCAGAGTTAGGGTGCTTGTTTTGAGTTAATGTATAGTAGTTGAGCAAGCTGGGAGGCGGGACATTAGCTAACATCATAGCTCTCAAGCGCCTTGGACACCCTGTGGGGTAAGGTATCAAGTTGAAAGATTTGGAAACTTGGAGATGAACCTAGAATACCAATTCTTTATGAGTTGTGGTGGTGGTGTTATATATATATATATATATATATATATATATATATATATATTAGTGTTAAAACAGGCTATCCATAGTAAATGTATAGACAATAAAATTTTAATAATCTGTCAATGTAAGAGACATTCAAACCTATAGAGAATTTGTGTGTGTTCATTTGAGCCAAACTGTTGACTATTGCTGGGAAGCAAAATCTCAACGGATTGAGGTAATGCTCCAGAGAATAGCAGCTTTGCACGTTGTTTTATACATCATAATCAAAAGAGAAGATGCTGTTGGCTACAGGAAATCCATTGATAGATTAGGGAGGTGGGAGAAAGTGAAGTGAAAAAGAGGGGAGGGTGGGGTAATGGGGTGACGAGGGGGGAGGCCGTGAACCTCTGGGGTTGAATGAAAAGTAAAATGGTAGACACGTACAGCTTTTACTTCGGTGTAACGATTAACAGTCAACAATTAACATGGTCATAATAACAACAAGAGGACTTATGGCATCTGTTCTGGTACACTGGTTGTGCCTCGAGGAGTGTGGGAAAAGGGGGCATTACCTTGACATTCCAAAGGAATATTATCCTAGATGCAGAAGACACCAGGCTTAGTTAAGGTAAAGGCTGACTTTGGTCAGGAAAGATTCTAGTCTAGGACATGATTCCCTGCCACAAACTGGTTTTAGTTTTGGACCACCCTGAAATGAAAACTTGTGGTTAGGGTAGGTCTCTGAGCTTGCAAGACTGCCTGCCGCTCAGGCCTTCCCTGAGCTCGCCAGGTTAGCAGGGCCGCTCTTCGTCCACACAGCTCTTCTAAGAAGGATTTCCCCAGAGTCGTTTAGACAATAGCATCTCTCATATATTAATGATAATTGAACACGTCTTATTTTGCCTTCAAAATGATTTAATGTAAGTAATTATTTCAAAAATCAACCATATTTAATGAATATATATATATATATATATATATATATATATATATGGCACTTTTAAAAAAGGAAATGAAATCAAAATAATGGGACAATGTCTGTCCTCAAGAAACTTACAGTATATTAGCTATACGATGTAATGAAGTCCTCTACTACATTTCCAGGTGTCGCTCTTAATAATAGGTATATGCCAGCTCTCTCATGTCAGTGTTGTTGTTAATGTTAATTCTCGGTAGTTCTGAAAGGCTGTATCGTAGAATTGCCCTAAAGGATGCCTTGTCCAGACAACATCGCTAATCAGAATGTGGCGAAGGACCAACAGCATCGGCATCCCCGGCGAGAGTTACAGATGCAGACTCTCGGGCCCCTGAGTCACAGACAGCGTTTTCCCTAGACCCTCTGTGTGATTACAATGTGCAGTAAGGTTTGAGCATCCGTGCCACGCCACACGCTATTGTTTTCGCTGTCAGCTTCCACAGCAGTGCCATCAGTCCTGTTATGTCCTGGGCATGGACTGACTCTCTTTAGGACATACTAGTTTGTTCCTTGATATCAATATCCTTCTCCCTTATTTATGTAAACCAAAAGCCTTTAACATTTAGGGAATTGGCATGTGAACAGAAAGGGTAGAAGAAGACCCCAGAGCATGGGCATGTGCCACGGTACTACCATCGATGCTTTCCTAATGTGCCATGCTCGCTGACACCAACACCTGGGACATCCTTAATGACATTAATAAAATATACATTAACGACACAGAAGGGGAGACCAGGCCCATTGGAGCTATAGTTCTGTCTTCTTTCCCTAGGTAGATAATAAAGTAGATTTTCTTTTCCCATGACACTGGGCTGCCTGATATTTTGCTGTGTTACATGATGTGCTTTAGCATGACTAATACATGCCAGCTGGTCTCAACAGCAGGAAATGTGTTGTGTGGGTAGGGGGGGGTGTGGTGGTGGTGACATGGGTAGGCAGAGGAAGATCTGTTGTGTCTATGATTAGAGTTGGGGTGGGTGAGGAGAAGGAATGAATGAAAAGGGGGGGGGGGAGAGACGAGGAAATCCCAGGAGTTCTGGAGACTTTAAATTTTCCAAGCTGTCATTTACCTTTGAGAAGTTGTGGTTGGTGACTGTGTTTACAGGCTGTGGGTCTGTAAACAGCACATGTGCAAACCGTTAGCTATTGTTTTGAAAATGACAATATGGCCAATAATTTTAATTTCAGCGTGCAAGCGTGTGCCAGATGACGCCGGATTGTATTTAAAACTGGGCATGTATGGTGAAGGGTGGGAACTTATACCTTTTAAACACTTTTCTATTGTGCAGTGTGCCAGATGTTGTCTGCTTTCCGGTTTTTAAAGTGATTGCGGACTGCCTCAGGATGGTTTATCTCAAGATTCTAATCCACACCTTGCTTGAGGGCAGGAATGAACCCTTTAATTTAATGGCACGCCAGTGGGATTGGTATAAAGGTGTCAATTCTATTCATGATTCCTTAAGGATTAGTTTGAGGGATAGCTTGGTAAGGAAAAACAGGTAGAGAATCAACATGAAAGGTAAGAGGCCATGTAAGCGATTGGTCACCCTACTTTTAAATTGTTGCCCCCACCATCAAAAAACATAAAAAGCCAAACTTGATGGCTAGATGATGTCATGTCTAACTTAGTTATTTTTGAAATGTTAAATTACAAAGTGAACCTTATTTTACAACTTCATATGGAAACCCATTTCTTTTTTTTTCTGTTACTTTTTTATTTTTTTAATTTATTAAGGTATTATCTGTGTACATAGCTTACCATTGTCCACCCCTCCCATAGATGCCCTCCCTTCCCAGAGTTTTGTGTCCATTGGTTGTACTTATATGCATGCATACCACTCCTTCGGTTGATCTCTTATCTCCCCCAGATCACCCTCCCCTCCCCTGCTGTCATTTGACAGTCTGCTTGTTGTTTTACTGTCTCTATATCTATCTTTCTATTCATTAGTTTATAATGTTCTTTAATATCCATAAATGAGTGAAGTCATGTGGTGTTTCTCTTTTATTGACTGGCTTATTTCACTCAGCATGATGCTCTCCAATTCCAGAAACCCATTTCTCGTTCCCTATTTGTCCTCAACAAAGACAAGGACGCATGCCAACATTTGCTCCGGATGGGCATGCTAGTTGAATTTAACTTTGATAAGATGTAGGCCAGCCATTTAATAAAAGATCTTGGCCATCTCCGCCTGCTTTTCACAAAACGCTTACGTGATATTCAGCTGAGCGGGAGTGACACCTCGCTCGGAAACGCTATCTCTTGGTTAAATGGTTAAATGTTACCGGGTTGTGTGGTCCTTGACCCTTTTGGAATGTGAGACCTGGCGCTCTGGCTGGTGAAGGTGGAGGCAGGGGGAGAGAGGCGCGGAGGGGAGGAGCCGCCCCGCGATTTGATAAAGGTCACACACTGTTTCTGTTTTCACTTACAGGAATGTTTCTCTGATCCTCCAGGCTCCGGGGCCTAAACTTCAAGATAATTGTTTCCTCTGTGCTGGTTTCCCAAGCCTTTTGCACAGACAGGAGATGACAGTCCTGTCTCTCATGGAGGCAAACGTTAGCTCTCTTGTAATGGCTTTGCCTCACTAAGTGGTCATCCAAAATACTATTACCTCTTAATTTATTAATATGAATATCCATGTTGAAGCAGCATCTTTTTTTATTATTAATAAAGAGTTTATGACAAGATTTCTTATCAGGTAACAACTCTCTAGATTTCTTGTAAAAGCCCTTTCTTGTTAGCCTGGTAAACCCCAGCGATGACAGAAGATTACGTTTCCCCCCCAGGAGGGGGCTCAGACAGTTTCTCCTTTGTGTTTGTTTCTCTTCCTTTGTAAAACGTGGGTCAGCAGCCTGCAGCGGGAGACCCTTGGGGGAAGAGATTAAGTTCTCCCCGCCTGGCCATCCCAGGGTGTGGCTCTTTACCATTTCGGCTAACAGATGGTGGCAAGCCAACAGGTGCACCCAGATCCGGCCCCGAGCCTCGTACATCTGCTGGGCCCACAGTCAGCGTGCTCCCTGCAACTTAGCCCACGCCAGCTGGGGCCTGGCTGCTCCCAGCCTGGCTGAGCCAGGGTGCAGAGATGTAGGCCTGTGTGTGACCTTCCACTATGGACCTACTGATAGAAGGTGGTTTAGAAGATCAGCATGACAAGAATGCTTTGATTCGAATGATTACGGGGTGAAATGAGAAACAAAGAGTGCCTACTCGGAGGTGACGTGAGGCATGGCGGACGGTGTTGCCACCAGAACCCTCTCTGGGGGGTTTGGTAACTTTTCAGCGGGGCTAGATATTTCACGTCTAGCCAGGGCGCTGGCCTGCGTCTGCTGCCTCTCTGACAAATTGCTTTTGGATGGTCTCAAAGTTGTTGAATGAAAACAACCCAGAGAACCCTTGAGACAGTCTCCTTTGCAGCAACTAATCTTTGGTGCCCTTGTGGCGTGGGATGTTCATGGGACCCCGTGTCGTTTTACTCATCCTGATCTTGAGTCTTATGTAAAATCTAGGATTTTTACACTTCCTAGTAGAATTCTCTCTCATACACATTTATTTTTAGAGATGAGGAAAACTGCTCGCCGAACTAGCTCCCGGGGTCACGTGGTTGTGTAGTGTTAGGTGGGCTCTGGTGGCATTCTCGGTTTAATCCACGGGCCGTGAATGATTTCACAGAGAAGAGGAACTGAGCAAAAAAAGTTTTTTTTGTTTGTTTGTGGGTTTTTTTGTGTTTTTTTTTTGTTTGTTTGTTTTGTGTGTGTGTGTGTGTGTGTGTGTGTGTGTGTGTGTTTTCTTTCCAAAGGAGGAAAGGGGCCCAGAGCTAGAGAGAGCAACCTCTGGTCAGTAACATACTTTATATAATAACTTAGACAAAAGAGGCTTCTTGCCCACAGAGAGACATCAGCTTTGGGGCTATAGAAGGGCACACTTGCATAGTGTACAGTAAGATTGCTGTGTCCTTGCTTTTGCACTTGCATCTGGTGCAAATTGACCGTGGCCTTGAAGATCCGGTGTACTCCAGACCAGGCCTTTTCTCCCTGAGGCCCTCGGGGTTTTAAGGGCTGGTTAGACATCAAGGTGGGGGCTCTGGAGCGGTGCTGGCATCAGCGTTGTGAGCAGGTGCCGCCGGTGGCCCTATCTGTTCCTCGGGCAGCACGGGGCCCTACCTGGAATAGGCTTAGAGTTGGGTGGAGTGAGGAGTGGACATGTACTGTGGTCTTAGATGGGTCTGTCATTAGGCTCTGCCATTTAGGACCAAATGGAAACTGGAACCCCAATTTCTTGATTTCCTACCCTCCCTTCAAAATCGTTTTTTCCTACATGCTATTGCCACATGTCCATGTATTTTATGGTCATCTCTCTGAGTTGTGGGGATACCGCTTTAATAGGCTGGCTGCCACCTCCAGCTTCCGCTGCCTGCTGAGTGAGAAGGAAACACGGTAGGGCCATATTTAACCATCCTGGCTTTCATCTTTCATTCTGTAATACATCACAAAGAGCAGATTGTTTGTTTTGAAAGTCAGAAAGAAGCATGCGGAACACTATCTTTCACCCTTGGCCCTCCACGGCATTCTCAGAACTCCTCTGGACTTAGGAAACATGGCCTGGCAAGGGTTAGAAAAAAGAAAATAATATTCTCATCGTTACTACCAATTAGATCACATGAAGAATAATATAGATTCTAACAATCTATAATTTATTATTTTCCTCTTGATTGGACGGGGGTGTCTCCTATGGCCTTTCAGTTGTTGGCTTTTATTGTTTTTTGATTGCACTAACTACGCGTCAATGCTTTCTTGCATCTTAGATACGTCTTATCATCTTATCATTTCATTTCCCCACAAAACACTATTATGTAGTCACCACTATTGGCCCATTCTAGAAAAGAGGAAGTTGAGGCTTAGTATGCTTGAGTAACTCGTACAAGAGCTCACAGCTGATGATTATATAAATACTATTTGTATGTTTTTTGATTATTGACTCACATGCTCACTGTCTAAAAGTTGGATAAGGCCGAAACCGGTTTGGCTCAATGGTAGAGCATAGGTCTGTGGACTGAAAGGTCCCGGGTTCGATTCCAGTCAAGGGCATGTACATTGGTTGCGGGCACATCCCCAGTAGGGGGTGTGCAAGAGGCAGCTGGTTGATGTTTCTCTCTCATTGATGTTTCTAGCTCTCTATCTCTCTCCTTTCCTCTCTGTAAAATATCAATAAAATATATATTTTTTAAAAAAATAAAAGTTGGATAAGGACACAGATTGTGCCTGTTGAGATGCCTATGTCCACCCAGCATGCTTAAAGTATTTAACAGGCCTTCATACATATATGTTTAGTAAGTATTTGTTCAACAGCTGAATAAAAGACTACATAAGCAAAGTTGGAGAACTGAAATTTAAATCCATACCTGTGTGGATTCAGCATGTATCATTTTAACCCCTGGGCATATGACCCCCACATTGCTCAGCCCGGCTATATTCTGCCCATACAGTAGGCACTGTTATGGACAGAAATGTGTCTCCCCAAAATTATTATCTTGAAGCCCTAACTCCCAATTTGACTATATTTAGAATTAGCATCTTTAAGGAGGTAACTAAGGTTAAGTGACATCATAGGGTGGGGCCCTAACCCTTTATCTCTGTTGTCCCCATGAGAAGAAAAACAGACAACAGAGCTCTCTCTTTGTTCTCACACAGAAAAGAGCCCCATGGGATAACACAACAGGAAGGCAGCCACCTGTGAGTGAGGAAGAGAGGCCTCACCAGAAACCAACCTGATAGCGCTTTTATCTTGAATTGGCCACCTGCAGAAGTGTGGGAAAATAAATTTCTGTCATTTAATTCACTCAGTCTGGAATTTTGTTATAGCAGCCTAAGCTGACTAATACAGACAGCTACCATAACTTTTATCTGCTTTCATTCATTCTTTCTCTTACTCCCCCCTGTAGTCAATATTCTTTATTAGATACATTCTAGTTGTTTCTGTCTTTTGGTTTTCAAAAACCAGTGAGAGAGAATTGCCTTCTTCCTCTGTTTTCACACTTTTTTTCCTTATAGTGTTTAACAAAGGAATGCGTGCCATCATCTTTTCCTTAAGAAAAGTAAAATACTGTAACAATTTATAATCTTGAGGACATAAAGGCTATGAAGTCCCAATACTTAGAATTCACATCCTGTGTTGTGAGTCTCCTTCTAGTTATAGAGTACGCCAAGTATGTATGACAGGGATGCTTTCTTATGGCCCATACACAGCATCACCGGTAGAGAAGGGATAGAAGGAAAGGAATACTTAACAATCGGATCAAGAGCTAAGACAAAATTATAGGGTGGGAATTCTGTTTCAGCTTTTGACTCTGCCTTTGAATGACCAAGTCATAATTCACTTTATAGTTTTGGATCATCAGGGAGTCTAGTTGGTGGCAAGTAGGCATTGAGAAAACGCACAAGTTAGAGAAGATTCAGGGTAAGACTTCACGCCTAAAATGGATAGAGTTACTGAGAATCATGATGTGTTCCTTCCTCAATCATAATTTGATAGGAATTTGGGGAGGTCTGACTCAGTAAGTTGGGGTGTAAGTGGTGATGCTTGGGGGGAAAGGAGGGACAGAAAATCAGGGAAGCGGAGGCGTAGGGTATTGTAGGCCAATAGCAGCAGTGGTCACAGTTCTTCCATAGTCATACAACAATCACAGATGCTAATTCTCAGCGTGAGGTTGAGGCTGTAGTCCATCAGGTCCCTTATTTTCACAGGTCTGTCAGCGTTCTTATATAAAAGGCACTCTGTCTGTGAAGTGAATAAATAAATAATAGGATGCAGCAAGAAATGAGGATATTTTAACACCAAGCACTTGCTTCCTATAGGATTTTCAACAGTGGCCATAGCAGCAAGTTATTAAAGTTGACAGCCATCAATATCTACTGTTCAGAAACCACCAGAAGCGTGGTTGTTAGTATTCAAGAAACCAGTACTATTGCCCCAACCGATCTGACTCAGTGGGTAGAGCATCGGCCTGTGAAGTGAAGGGCCCCAGGTTCAATTCTAGTCAAGGGCATGTACCTTGGTTGCAGGCACATCCCCAGTAGGGAGCGTGCAGGCGGCAGCTGAATCAATGTTTCTCTCATTGATGTTTCTAACTCTTCATCCCTCTCCCTTCCTCTCTGTAAAATAATCAATAAAATATCTTTAAAAAAAAAGAAACCAGTACTAGTAAAAAGCCTAGGTCTTTTAAATAATAACATGTTTGCCAAATAAAATCTGCTTGATTTTTTTTCTGTTTACCTTTGAAAGGATTAAGGAGTTGGAGGTAATCATTCAAACAATCTAGAAAATGATTTTTGATTGAGGCGAAGAAAGAAAAATTAGTTTGAACATCACGAATTGAACTTCTTTGATCATTCCTTTATCATAGCCCAGATATTAGTAAACACACAGTTCTGGTTTCAGTTTCCCTTTCTATGAACAAACACATACACTGCCAAGAGAGATTAGTCCCATCAGAGAATACACTGGTATTTACACACACACACACACACACACACACACACACACACACACACACAACACACACATACACACACACACACACACACACACACACACACACACTCACACTCACACTCTGCCCCTGCAGGCCTGGCCTGCTTGGGACATAGATGTCTGTGAGGTGAGCAGACACCCTTCCCACAGAGTCTGGCCCAGCCTCAGAGCTCCAGGTACATGGGCGGGGCTGATGCTTTCTCCTTGAGTGCTGCTCCTACAGCCTGCTGGGTTTTTAGATGCAGTGGGATGGAAAACTCAGTTCCTCTTGATGCAAACTAAGTGCTTATCTACCAAGCTGCAGGTCCCTCTCTGCTCTGCGGCTGTCCTTACAGTAAGGAAGAGCACAGCAGCTCACTCTGGCTACGTGAGAACGCCCGGGCGCATTGCCAGCCGTGGTGGAGATGCATTGCCAGTCTAGGTTCCAGGGCCTAGACTAGGGGACCCCCGTTTGAGCAGTGCAGTCTGCAGAAGAAAGAACCCCACAACTGTATTAACTGCGCAGCTAAGATGAGCTGAGAATGGTTTTTAATCCTCCCACCCATCCTCTGCTCCTCGGGTGAAAATGGAGCACCAAGTGCCAGGACACAGTGAGAACAGGTGTACTGACCTCCACCTGGGTCTTGGGGGGGAAGTGATGAGCTAAGAATGGCCAACTCCGAATTTCCCAGGAAGGAGAGCTCTGAAGCAAATGTGCCCTCTTCGGCATGACACTCACAATGCAGCCTCATGTGAAGAGGCGCTGTGGACAGGGGGGTTTGCGGAGCACAGTACCACAGACGCCCTGTGCGAAAGTCGCATGCCTTATCTCACGCCGGCACCTGGGCCTGTAAAAATTCAGAAGCATCCTGTAGCAAAACACGCTGTTGGATGCAAGGCTCCGACTTACTTGACCGCAAAACACTTTTTATGCGTTGCCTTTTAGAGTCTTTCAAAATAGTTTTCCACTGCGCACACTTTGGAAAACACAATGCAAATATAGCTAGCATCTCACTGAAGCGAAAAGGCAACGTTTCTGCTGCCTCCCAGACATATTGGAACAGAGATCCGGCCCCCCCAGGGCAGTGGAATTTGATAGTCCCTTTTTTATTCCGTTATTTTTTTATTAGCTTGGATCAAATACATACATAAATCAGTTGAAGTTCTCACCCATTTCACTAAAAGACACTGCAATAAACACACTTGAATTTCTAGTCCCTTACCTTGAGGTCACACCATTCATCAAAATGCAGTAGCCGACTTGTGTTAAGAAGCGAGAGAGGGGCATTCAAGACTCTTGCTGGCCCTAACCAGTTTGGCTCAGTGGATAGAGCATCGGCCTGAGTACTGAAGGGTCCCAGGTTCGATTCCAGTCAAAGGCATGTACCGTGGTTATGGGCACATCCCCAGTAGAGGGTGTGCAGAAGACAGCCGATCCATATTTCTACTCTCTATCCCTCTCCCTTTCTCTCTGTAAAAAATAAACCAATAAAATATATTTTTACAAAAATACTCTTTTGCTTTGAGAAAGTATAACTGGACCAAACTTCTGATTAGTACTGCTGGAAGGCAAGTGAGCATGAGAAGTTAAAGAGAATGCGCTGACCTACACAAGAGATCTTCTCTGCCAAAGCTCCTTTGATTGCTCCTCTGCAAGGTGGGCATCTGGCTTCACATGGCCCACGTGTAAGGCCGGCTGCCCTGGGGTGCCACCTGACTAGCCCCACAGGGCCCCCACTTAGAAGGACTGTGTTTAGTTTAATGCCCTGCTGTTACTTTATTGAAATTCCTAATGACTTAAAAAAGAAACCCAACAGCCTAAGTTTTTATTGATTTTATAGAAATAGGAAGGGAGGAGAGAGAGAAAGAGAAAAACATGGATGAGAGAGAGTCATCTATCGGCTGCCTCCTGCATGCCCTGACTGGGAATGGAACCGGAGACCTCTTGGTGCCTGGGATGACGCTCAACCAGCTGAGCCACAGTGGTTGAGCTTTTAGCGATTTTTTTTAAACAAGGATTTTACATTTATATTTTGCACAGGGCCCTGCAAATTGAACAGCTGGCCGTGCCCACATGGGGAAGGTGAATCTGTATTTCGGGAGGATTCTTCAGAAGGCCTACTTGCTTGTCCTGCCCCAGCTCCTTAACTGCAGTGGTCACTTCCATCAGGCAGTTCAGATACTTTTTTGGAGAAAATTCTGAAGTCATTTGAAGATGTAGTCATGTGGTGGTGAAAATACAGAATTTGGAGTGGGAGAAAGTGGGTTCAAACCAAAGCAGACCCGTGAACTGAAGTTTGGACCCGAGCACTATTAATACACTGCTTTGGGCAGTAGCTCTGGGACTGTGCACCTCCTGCTCTGCATAAAAGCTTATAGCATGGCCGAAACCGGTTTGGCTCAGTGGTAGAGCATCGGTCTGCGGACTGAAAGGTCCCGGGTTCGATTCCGGTCAAGGGCATGAACCTTGGTTATGGGCACATCTCCAGTGGGGCGTGTGCAGGAGGCAGCTGGTCGATGTTTCTCTCTCATCGATGTTTCTAACTCTCTATCCCTCTCTCTTCCTCTCTGTAAAAAAAAAACAATAATATATATATATTTTTTAAATTAATTTTTTTGAAAAAAGCTTATAGCACAGCCATGGGACGGTGTGGAGTGAACTAAACCCTTTGTTGCTTCGCTGAGCCATCTGTCTGGGCACGTGCGTTTGTGATTTGCACCAAGGTGCTACCTAGGCTAGCGAGGGCCCTGCCCAGCTTTGTCATTTTTGAAAGTGAGAGCAGTGCTTGCTGGCCACAAAGATTTCAATTGCACATGAAGTGTCTCATTTAGGAATCACTCAAGACGCATGAAACCCTTTTCCTAAAACTAAGTAAATACTGAGAACACTCAGAACTTTGAGGAGACAACCAAAATGTTAGCCAATATTTAAACTCATACAGTGTTCTAATATTCATGAACTAGTTAAGCACACGTGTGTCTGCTTATACCTATGTACTCATGAACAACACACGCATAGCTGCAGAATAAAGTGGCTGAATTGATTCACAAACGTGACGGAACCATGGCTGCTTTCTTTGTATAGAGGAGCTGAAGGCTCCTCTACTGTATGCTTCCCACTGGGACCAGTGTGCATCCAAATGGCTATTTCTTCTGTAAAGCTCCTATGATGATTTCACTGAATAATCAATTCTCTTACCCATATTCATCTAATGTCCAGCTCTTAAGTAGTTTTTATCTAATGTGGTGGTTTAATCAAAGCATATATGAATGCTTAAGCGCCAGGCAGTCCTGGGGTTACATTTCAGCTTTTATAAATTTCCCAAGACTGCCATAACAAATTGCCACAAACCAGGTGGCTTCCAACAAAGAAACTTATTCTCTCACCGTTCTAGAGGCCAGAGTCCAAAATTAAGGTGTTGGTAACGTTGATTTCTTCCAGCGACGCCGAGGGCGAATCCGTCCAATGCCTCTCTCCTAACTCCTGGTGGCTCCCGGCAGTCCGTGGCATTTCTTGGCTTGTGGATATAGCCCTCCAATGTCTGTTTCCATCTTCACGCGATTTCTCCTCTGTGTCTGTGTCTCAAATCATCCCCTGCCTTTCTCTCATAAGGCTCCCTGACATTGGATTTAGAACACTTAAATCCATGCTCATCTCATCCTCAGATATTTAACCCAATTACACCTGCAAAGAGCCTTTTCCAAGTAAGGTCATGTCCACAGATCCCGAGGGTCAGGACATGGGCATATCCGTGTGGGGCCACCATTCCACCCGCTACTGTCCATGTGGCCTTGAGTAGTCACTTGGCATTGATCAGTCTCACCTTTTACCATGTGTAAAGTAGAGATGAGAATACCTGCTGTAGAATTGTGATGAGGATTAGCGTGCCTTAGGTTAATTGCACAATGCCTGCCATGTAATAGATTCCAAATGAAGAGTAGCTGCTCTTATTATTGTGCAGAGTCGTGTCTACCGCAGGACTTATGCTAATGCAATAACTAGAGATGGGTTTCTTCTGATGTGTGCTCTGCACTGTTGATAGCTTCAGCTGCCCGCCAATACCTAAGCATGGCATCAACCCTTCCCAGATGAAGGTGGCAGAGTTTTTTGTGCCAATTTGACTCCAGTTAGGAAAAAAAAATACAAATTTGAGGCTGAGAGCTACTGCAAGATGTGTATCCCCAATACAATGAAAATCACTATCTGTGGTCTGTTCCCATATGCTGCTTTCCCACATCTCTGCTAATGGCCTCACTACAGCATCCTGGAGCCCGGAGGTGAAATATTAAGTAGCCATTAAACAACACGAAGCACACATTTATTCTGACAACCCTTTATGTACCTGTTTAATGACAGGAGAAACAGTTCAAGAAGGTTATTGGAGAGCAAGAAAGCAATCATAGCAAGCCTGTCGGTTTGGGGTTCTTATTTATAGCATGTCAGAGGAAACTCAAGTCTTATCAACTTAAACAATAGAGGGTATTTGTTACCTGATGTAACTGGGAGCTATGGAGGTCGGGTGAACTACATGATTCATAAACTCAACAATATCAGCAAGGATCTGAGTTCTTTCATTTTTATCTGCTCTATCTTCCACGGTGTTGGCATAATGCAGAGGAGGCTCTGCTGTCTTGATGGCAGGGAAAGTGGCCGAAGCAGCCTCCTCTGTACCCGCGATTCCTATACTCACAATGGACAGGGAGAGCAGGAGAATGCGGTCCTGGAGGCTCTCTGAAATAAGGGAGAGCCACATGGAATTTCCCTTGCTACCTCATCTGCTATAATTAATTGTATTTCATGCCCATTCCCCAACCAGTCCCGTTAGACCATTTCCACATTCCGGGTGAGGTCGGCCTGAGTTACCTAGACTGACTCATCTTGACACGGGAAGGATGGCAGCTCTGCAGTGGAAGGTGGGAGTCAGAACTGTTCGGTATTAATTGGATATTTTTGTCTCCAAAGTTAAAGTCAGCCTAGTTAATCTCCAAAAATATTCAGCAGTTCTGTCAGGTACTTAGGTTGGGGAGAAAGAGAGCGCGAGAGAGAGACTGACTATCAAGGGAGTGAGTGTTTGCAAGGAGATGAGTATAAAGACAGACCATGAACTGTTAGCTGTCTAAGATAATACAATGGATGAAAAATAGTGATGAGATAATAGCTTTTATGACTTGAATGTCTCAGTGAGGCCAAAGGAATGTTTATAGCTATTCATGATGACCAGGCCCAGTGGCCATGGCGGGGTGCAGAAATAGATTCCTGGGTGTGAGCTGGCCATTCGTGTGTAGCCTGGGTGCTGGCTGACCCGATCCTTTGTGGCTCTCAGTATTGCAGAGCAGTGAGATGGCAAACGGGTTGAGGGATGGTCTAACCTGAAGGACCGGAAGTTGAGATGGTCTCCTACCTCCCTTAACTCCCAATGGTGAGATGTGAAGAAGCAGAAAAACTTTGAAATTTCTATTTTTCCCCCCTCCCCAAGGGTGTGGTCAACAGGAAAAATAGTGTTGCCTGAATCTACACCAAGTATTTCAGCTGGACCATAGGGGAATTTAAATGAAAAGGTCATAACATTTTAAAAACTTCAGAGTGTGTATTTTCTTCCTCCTGGGTGATGATGATTGATGGGTGACTGATTAGAGAATTAAAAATAAAAATCGAGAGATAATATAATTGACAAATTATAAATACTAGGGAATGTCAGAAGCACTGGACGCTCCTGGGTGAATTTTGCATGTCTTATTTTTAGTAAGTAAAAGAGTGGAGGAGAGAAAAGAAGACAGAGAAGGAAAGGCAGAGAAGGGAGGGTGATGATGCCCAGAAGAGACAAAACAACATTTCCATTTGGAGTTTGTGCTTTTCTGAGTGCTGACTCATTTTGATAGATTATTAGAAAACTCATATTTCCTCATGCATGTGAAAAAAAAGCAAGTGTAAAATTTGCAAATTTATTCCTAAATGTAGTTAAATTCATAAATATTTAGACATTTTCTGTAAAGCTTCTAATTTATAACCTTTACATGAATCTGTAATTTGGTTTAAAAGCTCCTAAATGCAGTAGTAATGTCACAAAGCCTATAAATATTCACATCTCTTTTTAAAATGTTCTTCAAACCATGAGAAGAAATAGTGAATGTAAACCATGTTTTTTCCCCAGGTGGATGTTTGCCTGGGTGAGTCAGGACAAGGAGCAACAAACACCTTTCAGGCATAATTTGGGGACTAGGGTTTCATCCTATTGGTTGTATAGTCAACAAGTCTTCATTAAGGGTAATTAGAAAAAGTTACACGTAAACCTAAAAAGAAATGAACCGATTCAAATACAAAAATTGAAAAATCAAGACTTGAGAAAAGTTAGACCAAGATTTCTAAAGGTACAGACAATATCAGCTAGAAGAGTGAGTCCTTAAATTAATCTTGAGGCTGTTTTTTCATCTGTAAAATGATAATACATTCTTCATAGTTTTTTTTTATTAACAGTAAGAACTATATGAGTAACACACAATTAGCAAACTCCTCTCCCCCCCACACACACGTATGCACACACATGCTTGAAGGCTCTCACTTTTATTCTCCTCAGTCATACTTTCTCTCCCAACCTCTCAGCTCTGCTTTTCCAGGCTCACATCACCCCTACATATAGTGAAAGAACGTTTGTTTTCTCCAATTACTCAACCAGCGCTTCCCTGACAAATTATTATGAACTTGGCTTGAAACATTTGCTTATTCCTGAACCTGTCACCATGCCCAAAGTAATGAAATATCACCTACCCCCTTCTCACCCATGAACCCAGGGGATGTGGGGTCATGTAAGCAGGGAGCAGAAAGCATAGGGTCTGATATGGTGCTGGCATCAGAAGAAGAGGCGAATAAATACTACACAGGCCAGAGTGGAGACACTCTGTGTATGTGGTCAGTGGATAAAATAAGCAATATAAGAAAGGCCTTGCCATAGTGTTTGGTATATGGCAGGTTCTCAGTTATTGCCACCATTGGCCAATACTCACTCTTATTACTGCACTTTCCACTGTAGAGGGAAGAGAAAGGGATTAAAGTAGGAAACATGTTTTGAGCAGGTGCTCCCTTTAAAAACTGTCCAGAGAGTGTGAGGAAACCAGAAAGATTCTCCCTTGGATTCCACCAATAGCGCCCTTCTTCGTCACACATGGCCTGGCCTCTCACCCCAAATCCACGAGGCTCCTACATGTCCGCGGTGCCAGGAAGTTAAGGGTAGGTCCCCGTCAGCATGTTGGACATTGTCAATACACAACCACAGAGCAAAGGCTTTGCCTCCAATGGTTTCTCTCTGTCTGTTACAGAGTTCCACTTTATGGAACCAAGTTCCATAGTTCTTGGGTCTGGTAACAATCTCAGTGCTATGTAGCAGAAATTTTTTATGCTTCATGAAGTTGATTGCAGAAAATTAAGGAAATATTCCTATGCTTTCTTTAAAAAGTCCTTAGCTGGGTGCTAGATCATGCTACCTAACTCTTTTGGACTGACTTGCTTTTTCTTTGATGCTTTCTCACAAAACATATGTTTATTTGTTGGTTAAATAGCAGCACAATTATTTCAGCTTTCCCCCCCAAATATGTGGGGCGGTGTTTTTTTCACACCTCAAGGAGATTCTTCTACTGCCAATAGTCCAGAATTTGGTAATAAACTCTTGGCCTGTAAAATCCACATTTTTCATTTTTTAAAAAATATTCCTGCATTGCCTTTAGCTTTTTGTACTGAAAGTTGATCATCTTTTTAGTCTATTCTCTTAAGAAAGCCTCTTACTCTTTAACCATTTTACTTGTTTTTCCCTTGATTGTCTCGGCTGCTGGCTCCTTTTTAGTAAGGTGTGGTGAGTACAGTCTACACATATATATGTGTTGCTGTTATTGTTGGAGATATATGCCCAAAGTCAGACCATAGGTTTACCTGTTGACTCTCAACCCCAAGTAATCTTCTGGCTTTTAAAATTTTCAGCTGCTATTTCTAATATATCTTCTTGCATTCTATTCATATATATAAGTGTACCACTTTCTTATTGTTCCCACTATTTCTTTGGAAAGTAAGACTATGGTTGATGCCTACCAAGTAGGGTTATGTGGAGAAAATATTTTACAGAATGTTGAATAGTTTTTTTGTTGTTGTTTGTTTGTGTTGGCATGTGGAAAGACCTCAATAACCATTTAATAACATTATAATTTTGATGATTATTATCATAATAACTCATTTGAAGTTTGAGAATCCTCATGGTGAAATCAGTTTCTGACTTGGACACTGGTTCTTTACTTGATTCTCAGATTATAGCCTTAAAATTGGAAATTTTTTGATGTGTGAAGTGTTTGGATATAAAAGTAATGAGAAGTGTTTTGCCGACATTGATTTGGCTGAAATAAAATGACACATAATGAAAATTAGGAGTCAGATTTTATTGAATTTAAAGGAGTAAATAATTAAAAAACAGAATTGTAGAAGCAACCAGTTGAAAGTCAGTCGAGAACTGGCATCGATAATAAAATATTGGTCTTGCATTTAGAAATGTTGTTTCTTTCATAATATAAAAATTGACCTTTAGTCACAATATAGTCTTCCTTGGAATCCTTATTTTAATTTTGTATCATTCACATTCCTGGAATAACAGCAAATCTGCTGATTACTTATAAAAGCAGGGGAAATTGTAATTACAGTAAAAATTAAAGTTATTTTCTAATCTCATGTTTATTAAGGAGTGAGAAACTTTATAGTCAACATAGCACATTTCAAGTGTCAAACACTGAATTTTTCTGTGCAGATTAAATGGTAACCTTCAGTAAAAACAGAGAGCATTTTACAGAATTTTTATTATTTGACCTGCTTAATATAAGTTGAAATAATCCTCTTGTGTAAGTACCATTGCATAATGCTGTCTGCTGAGCTATTAAGATATATTTAGTAATTCCATTAGAACTGCGCCATCGAGCAGGGCAGAGCATATGGAAAGAAGTTGGTGGAAAACTGATTAAACATTTATATCAAGTACATTTTGATTTAACTCACATAAATAATTCATTTTTATGTTTTCTTTCTTTCAAAATAAACCTTTTTGACACCTGCTGTGCTAAAAATAATGCTAGCGTGGTTGTAATAAAAAAAAGTATTAAAGCTCATAGCAATGACATCATCTGGTGCACAAGCAGATACTAAATTGTCAGCACATAGTAAAGTACGACTTGGCATTACTTATTATTTATTTAGTGCCTGAAAAACATACCATGCTTAGTGGAAAGTGAAGCACCTGGCTGAATTTGAATATAGAGTTTGTCTCAAGAAAAGCTAAAAATTAAAAGTCTCATAAAGACACACAAGAAAATATATGAGAGAGACGTGAGATACTGAATTCCATTTTTTTTCCATTGAGCACAAGAACTAAGCTGAGAGTGAATGAGCTTAAGCAAAGAGCCTGAAAGATGTTAGAATACTTTTTTTTTCCTTCTGAGAATTAAATAAGTGATTTGAGCTACGAGGAAGCAAGAAACACCCTATCAGAACAGCAAAAGGAAAATGAAATTCAAAACTATGAAGATAGTGTAAGGAGACTCTGGGACAACTTCAAGCATACCAACATTTGCATCATTGGGGGTGCTGGAAGGAGAAGAAATAGAGCAAGAAACTGAAAACCTATTTGAAAAAAATATTGACAGGAAACTTCCTTTACTTGGTGAAAGAAATAGATATACAAGTCCAGGAAGAACAGAGAATCCCAAACAAGATGAACCCAAAGAGGCCCCACTCAAGGGGAAGACTCGGTGAGCACCAAAGCCCACTGAAGCAAGCCCTTCTCCACAGGGGCGTCTCCTGCACAGCAGTTCTTCGTTGTAGTCGAAGCTGGCCCACAGAGCTAATAGGCCTTCAAGTCATTCCCTCCCAGTGAAGCCAACAGCAATCAAGGTTCAACCACCAACAGGGCAATGCACACAGCTCACACAGGGGCACACCTGGAGCGCCCAGCTCAGATGACTGGGGAGGCTGACCCATTGGACCCTTCAGGACACCTACTACAGAAGGCCACTCTATCAACTCAAGGGGACATAACAGCTCCACCCTCATCATAGAAACAAACACAGAAAAGCAGCCAAATAGCAGAGACAAAGAAACAGGTCACAAATGAAAGAAATGGAAGCAAGCAAACTACTGGATATAGAGTTCAAAACAATGGTTATAAGGATGCTCGAGAAACGTAATGAGAACTTCAAGGAACTTAGTGAGAACATCAACAATATAAAAAAAGGAATTCAGAAATGAAGGATACACTAACTGAAATTAAGAATAATTTACAGGGAACCAACCTAGAGTCCTTTTAAAATGGAGATAC
Organism: Vespertilio murinus; assembly: GCA_963924515.1. Lineage (NCBI taxonomy): Eukaryota > Metazoa > Chordata > Mammalia > Chiroptera > Vespertilionidae > Vespertilio > Vespertilio murinus. The sequence goes on along the minus strand of OZ004717.1, from coordinate 6,642,969 downwards.
AATAGGCAAGAAGATCATAGTTAACAACTATATATGGTCATGACATCATTTTAAAACAGAAATCCACCCCCCTAAATAAATAAATAAATAAATGCAAACAAAAATTCCTTTCCTAGCCAGTTTTTTCAGTGGTTAGAGCTCAGCCTGTGGACTAAAGGTTGGAAGATTTGATTCCAGTCAAGGGCACACACCTCGGTTTTAAGCTTAATCATCAGCCTCTATCGGGGTATGTGCAAGAGGCAACCAATCAATGTGTCTCCCTCACATCAATGTTTCTCTCTCTTGTGTGTCTCCCCTCACTTTCAATCTCTATCTCTCTCTAAAAAAAATAAATAAATAAATAAATATATCCTCAGATGAGGATTAACAATAAAATAAAATAAAATAAAATAAAATAAAATAAAATAAAATAAACAATTCCCAAAGTAGGAGACACATACCACTGGAAGCACAAGGAATCTCGCTGGGCGATTCACGGGCATGGTATTGAAGAGCAGTGAATCACACCGTCAAAAAATTAGCCCCTTTCAATATTTCTGGGCAAGTGTAGGAGGAAGTAGTAAATTAGGGCTATTTAACCCTTCCTAGTCTTTTCTATAACCCCATTCTCTCTCTTTTTACAAAGATACAAGCAGCCTTTATGGGTAGTGGCCCAGTGGATAATATCACCCAACCAAAACTTGGTAGCATTCCTTTATTCTCATTTTACCTACAAAAGGCAAATACGTTTTCTATCATCACATCGTGATACAAAAATAACTTAATTTTTTCCCCAATCATATGAGTCGATTTAATGAAAATAAGAGTGGGCTACAGAGGCTGGCCAGAGGGGATATGTTTTAGGCAGAATTATAACAATACTTGCAAATCCAGCCCCTACAGCTGGCTGATACTGGCATGTTCTACCAAAGGGAAAGCTTTAGGGTGAGTGAGCAGAGGAATTATTCTATCTTTGCCTCATTGTAGACTAAGAATATAAGACTATGGCAATGAGTAGCCTGTCCGACTCCCCTTAAGGCAACCCTCCCCACACACACATGCCAAAAACTCATTTCAGGGTTGTTCATTGGTGATATCACTTTAAAGGAAACTTTTTTATTCTGGGGGCAAAACACATTGAAACACCATGGCTAATATTGGGAAAGGAGACCTCCCATTTGGCACTCGCAAACTCAGAGAGCATCTGCATAACCAAATATTTGAATGAGCTCGTTTTGCTGTGAGAGATTCACTTAGAGACTGATTTTCCTTTACAATGTATACACACTTTCAGATATTCACATTAAAAATTCTGCATGATCATTGTCATGTCCATGAGGGTCTGGTACTGGCGCACAGTTTCCTGTATTGATTCAGCTGAAAGAGAATGACCAGAACCAGGGCCACAGATTGCAGATCTTTTCCTCAGATGCGAAGAAATGAGCATCAGGGAACGTGTGGGAGCATCACATGCTAAGCAGTGTTGGGCTTAGAAAACATTTTTTAAAACAGATGCATTTATCATTTAAGATGACTTTTCTTCACATTTGCAAAGTTAATGCATATTTTTTAAACGTGCAAACTATAAGAGAGCAGAAGCAAGTGAGCTATAATTCCACTAGTCAAAGAAAAGCTTTGTTAATATTTTGTTATGCATTTTCAGATGAGATTGTCTTTTCATCTTCCCTGTACAACTTTATAACAGCCTTTTTTTAAAAATCTCACATCAATTAATATTCTTCCTTAGCAGTCGTTAACTGTGAACCATGGATATAGGAGACATAGGATTTCACATAAGATGTCATTTTGTTTTAAATATGAGAACATGTTTCCTGGGATCATGGTTTTTGTGGCTTCATAAATTTCCATGTTCAACCCATTCTCTACTTTTAAATTGTGGTTGTTTCTATGTTTTTACTATTATAGATAACAACTTCAATGAACATCTCCTCTATAAATATTTTGGAATAGAAATACTACATTGAAATGAGATTTCTTAAGAGAGTATGAATGTGTTAAGGTTCATTTTCTTAGAACTGAAATACCAATGTTCTTTCCTACTAGCAGTATGTGTGTATTTACTAGTTTATATTCATTGGCTATTGTCTGTTAAATCTTTCATTCACATTTTAAAAGAAGAAATGTTCCAATTATTTGTATTGAAATGTAAGAACAATCACAAGCAACTTTAAAGGAGCTTAATATGATGCATTAATTAATGCTCACCCTTGAATGGGATCTGAAGAGTGAAATTACAATAATGGAGAAATCATGCTTTTCTAGTTAGTACTTCTGTTCCATTATGTACGGTTGTTTATAGAATGCCTTCTTTTGGATTATAAAGTAAATGCTCACTGGCATTCTATTCTCTAATACATATGTAGAAAGTAAAACACAATGTATTCTGCATCCGCCATCTAGAAGTTAGTGGATTACATACTGTCTACAGATCTCCACACAAGCTAATGAGTGTTTACATAACGAAATCATTCTGTCTTCATTAGTGACCAGAATTAATTACCCTCCCCACAAATAATTCCTCCTTAGTTCTTATATTTCTACAATAATATTGATGACCCTCTGCTTTGTTGGCTAGTTCTTTGTGAACGTGACTTATCGCTTCTTAGAAATCCTATCTAATTAACCTGTGAATCCCTCACAGTGGTTAGCACAAACTTGATGGACATTTAGGTAAACTCATTTATTTACTTAATACATATTTACTGAGCACCTACTATATAACAGAATTATGATAGTCACCTTATAGTCACAGCCTCAAATCAAATGGATTCGGCTCCTACCATTGTAGGCTTTCAGTACTGTGGAAGAAATACATATTAATTCACCATATAAATATTTATAGAATTCCATTGGACTCAGTGTTATAAAAGTACCAGCTGCAATGAAAACATAGAAGAGGGCAGGCATGGTGGTAGCAGCAGCTATGTGGTTTTGGGGAACCAGAAAGAGAAAAAACATGTGTGAAGGCTGTTATTGATTGAAGAAGGAGGAGGAGGAGGAGGAGGAGGAGAGAAAGGAGAGGAAGAGCAGGAAGGAGAAAGGAGGAGGAAGAAGGGAGGAGGAAGAAGAAGGAAGAAGGAGGAAGAAGGAGGAAGAAGAAGGAGGCGGCAGTGGCATTGAAACAAGAAAAGTAATTGAATTTGCTAGCATCTCTATATGAGCAGACAAATATATGCACTGAAACAGAATTATCAATGAAGTAGAGTTACCTGATTTGGTTAATATCATTTAACTAGTATATATGTAAATTCTAATTGTACACTACTTGTTATGTATGAAGAACTTTGGCACACATGTGCTCACATACAATTAGCCTTCAAAGCCCTACTCAGCTATGGCTCTGTTTTTCCAGAAATGGGAGTTCCTTGCCAGAACTATTCTCCAGATTCAGAGATCTCTCTAACTGCATTCTCCTGGGGAATGAGAATGGCGGGTGATTAAACGGCCCCATTTTGTTGGGAGTCCTCAATCGACATTCCCAAGCAGATCAGAATCTTTGAGTGAGGAGGGGACTGGAAACTGTGCACCACCCCCAGAATTCCTCTTGGGATTTATCATTTACTCCTTGGCAGTGTCAAACTAAAACACAGCTCGGAACTGTGTGCCAGAATGGACTGCTATCTCCCCCGGCCCCTTCCCACTCAGCTAACAAAATACCCCGAACTAGAAAGCAGCCCACATTTTATTTGCACCAATTGCATCATGCCATTCTGGTTCCAAACAACTTTGGCTTCATGCCCTAATCATGCCTTCTGTAAGTCTCACCATCATTCTGTGGCGTGTGCTCTGTCTTTGCTTTGGACATAAACCTTGCCCTGAATTAATGGATGGGAGGAAACAGGGAGATTTGAAATAACATTCTGATATTTGAGGGGGATGATTCCTCACACAGTTTTCTATGTTATATTATTAGGTTATTGCTAGTTGTATTTTTCCTTCACAAAGTAAAAGGTGCTTTTATTAAAATTGTATGCAGAATATGCCTTTGCCTTACACTTTATGCATGTTTATTTGATTGTACAAACTGTTTTTTGGGGGGGAATCACAATTGGGGACCACTACATTGGGATATTAGCTTTTATGAAGTTCATTAAGTGACTGTGAGTAGAGAATCAGGAGAGAGAAAATTTGGCAGAGACTGAAGTTGCTGTCGAGTTCTACAGAGAGTCTCGCTAGTAGTTAATTTTGTCTTGAGAAATATATTATTCACTGGCTGGACAATCTTATTTTTCCTTCATCACCAATGCCTGTAACACAGTATATTTACATATCAATACATCACTGCATTTCTTTACAGAGGAAATGCCTGTCGGGTCATTGTATATTACCACTGATATATGTCAGGCAACAGACATATATAGATCAATCTTTATTCTCTGACTAGAAGTTGTATCCACATCATTATATCATGGCAAATAAAAGAAAATAGTTCTTTAAACGTCAATCCTTTATTGAAGATGTTTCATTTCGGGCATTTTTACATGCACATAGTATATCATTTAATGTTAATGTCAGCTATTCGTAAGAGAAAAATTTAATACAGCAATACCTTTATTAGTATTACAACTTATTTTTTTCTGTCTGAGGGAGAATAACACTCTTTTTCTCCCAACTAACAGTAGTTTGTTTCTTAATTTGTGTATGTCATTCAGTGTACTTACTTGGGCTTGTTTCTTAATTTATCTATGTCATTCAGTTTACTTACTTTGATTTCATTTTTTAAAAAGATTTTGGAACCTTTTAGTTAGTATATAAAATTAGATTAATCATATCTTTGTCTCATTTTGAATCACTTAGAGAAATTCATTTTTTTTCCTAGACCAAGTTCTAGCTGCACATTTTCCAAGTATGTGCCCATTTAAATATTTACTTGGAAGTGTCTTTTGTTTTTAAGAGACTTATTTGGAAATTCTGAGTGCAAATTATGGCTCTGTGATTTATTTGGACAAAAGCAAGCTGGTTGCCAGGTAACCGTTTTTAAATGGTCTTATAAAACACGGCTAGGTTATACCACTTTAAGCGGGTGTTTACTGCACCTGGCAACTGTCCCTGTCATATGCCTCAAAAGTATTTAGATTGGATGTGGTTTCCAATGACCAAGAAACCATCACCGCTGGATAAATAGGATTAGAGGCAAGACGAAGATATCTCGCTGCTCATAACGTCATTCAGGTCCAGGAGAGTTGAATCTGGCCAACGGGATGGAGTTTCTTTCCGCTGGTGTTGCCTGGAATATTTTATTTATCAGAATCCTAGGAAGGGTACTTAACACTTTTGGAGACGCTGTCATATTTGGTTCTGCTTCTTGTAACTTTCAGGAGAGAGGACCAGAAACACGACAAGAAAATCTCCAGGTGCTCGGCGCAGCGTGCAGGTGGCTGACAGCCCCTGCGCTCCAGCTGTGTCTCTGGCAGGCGTCTCGGGCTCCTCAGCTGTGCTCGGAACCTAAAAATAGACCCTTTTCCTCTACTTCCCTCCCCTCCCTGACTCACCTCGACGATAACGAGATTTCCCGCTTATAAAAATCGCAGCTTGCTTTCTTTTCATGCCCACAACATCGCTTGGTAACACTGACCTATTAACATGCAAAGGGATAAGTCCACACAGTGTGACCGCCTCTCCGCTGGGCCCCACAAGCATGGTCTGTGTGCCCGTTCCATGCCACGTGGTTTTATTGTCATGCGCTTGCGGGCTTGTTTAGTCTTATCCTTCTCTGAGTCTTCCTCTTACAGAAATCTCTCTCCTTCCTCAACCCTTTTTAAAAAGAGTTGAAGGGAGCCGAACCGGTTTGGTTCAGTGGATAGAGCATCGGTCTGTGGACTGAAGGGTCCCAGGTTCGATTCCGGTCAAGGGCATGTACCTTGGTTGCAGGCACATCCCCAGTAGGGGGTGTGCAGGAGGCAGCTGATCGGTGTTTCTCTCTCATCGATGTTTCCAACTCTCTATCCCTTTCCCTTCCTCTCTGTAAAAAATCAATAAAAGATATATTTTTTAAAAAGAGTCTAAGGGAGTGCCTGCCTGCAAAAGTGTTGAAGCAGTTTTGTGATGTGAAGAACAGTTCCTTTATTATTTCCCCTCCCAGCAGAGTCTGCCTAGTTAGTCACCCGCTGCTTGCTTTTTCCTGGGGGCACACAGCTAGGCCGCAGCCTGTGACATGGTCACGAGTGGCTGTGGGATTGCATTCTGGCCCGTGCAACGTGGGCAGAAGCGATGTGTGCCACTTCCGGGCCAGGCCACTGAAACCCCTTGCTCAGCCCTCCGTACCCTGCCCCTGCCTGCGGGAAGGTGTGCGGGGTCTCCCGGCTCTCATAGGAGGGGCCTGAGTAGAGGGTCCTGCCGGACGATGACAGGAGCAAGGGATCCACTTGCCTTGTGTAGAGCCACGGAGGGTTAGAGAGCTGGTCGGGGTAGTAAACCAAACCTGACAATGGCAGCACCCATTAACCCCTGTCACCTTGACACCCCAGGAAAACGGCCATAAAGAAAAGCAAAAGTCAACAGTGACATTAACATGCGACCTTAACGGGAGGGAGAACTGAACCAGAGAAACGGACTCTCATTAGCCCTGCCTGGCCCCTTTGCAGTGGCTGTGGTCAAACCAAAAGGAAGTCCGTGTGGCCTTCCTCAGACTCCGTCTTGTAAATGTGGCATGGATGTCTTCGGAATGCTCTTACAGACCCGTTTACCCTTTAAAAACCACATACATCCCCAGCCGGTTTGGGTCAGTGGATAGAGCATTGGCCCAAAGACTGAAGGATCCAGGGTTTGATTCCGTCCAGGGCACATACCTTGGTTTCAGGCTTGATCCCCAGCCCTGGTCAGGATGCATACAGGAGGCAACCAATTGATGTTTCTCTCTCTTCCTCTCTTCCATTCTCTCTAAAAATCAATAGGAAAATATCCTCAGGTGAGAATTAACAAAACAAACAAACAAACAAACAAAAACAATAACAACACACACAACCACAACCACAACCACAACCACAACCACAACCACAACCACATACACACTGAAAACTTTGACTTGTGCTATGGCCAAAATTCTACTCATGTTCCTCTCTTCCCCCCTTTTATATCAGAGCATTTTTCTTTAACCTGAAAGCAGGTGTATTTGGCTTCAGGCCCTCGGGATTTTCACCAAGTATGTTTGCAAAAACGGTGCCTCCTGGGTTGTATTCCTTGGAGGTGCTTACGATGCTTTTGCTCAAGCTTAAAAATCTGTCCGAGAAACAAAGCCATCAAGTGTAGGTTTGGCCTCAACGTAGGGGATCTGATCACTATAGCTAGGGAAACCAGGTAAGTCAAGCCGAAGGGGAAATTCACTTAGGTAAGGCATTTTCAGCAGGGCCGCAGTGGAATACCTGCCAGCTTGTAGGCTGTCAGGTTTGTGAAGAGACATTTTATTTGCTGGGGAAGCACAAGTGTCGAAGTGTCCCTGTACTCCAAATAACCTTTTCCCTCCCCGGATGGCCTGGGGCAATGGGGGCCGGACCGGAAGTAGACGTTTTCACTCTGAGAAGAAATGGCTTTCACTTCCAGCAGTTACGTTTTCTCTCAGGGAGATTAAAAAGCCTTTATTTTTTCCCCCAGCCACAGTACAGCCCTGAACATATATCAGCCACATTAGGATAGATTGTCTTTTAGCACCTGCATTGGTGAATCTCCCAAGGCCTCTAAATTCAATTTTTAAAAAAATTGACTGTGAAATTTTCAAAGGGCTCTGGGACGGGGAGATGGAAGGTTAGACTCCAAAAGGGCCTGTGGAGGAAGCAGTGGAAACTGAAACTGCCTTCTGTGTTCACAGCTGCCCGGTTCATAACGCCTTGGCCCAGAACATCTGCCGAGGGAGGGCCGCACCTCGCACCCCGCGTGCGGGCCGAGGCTGCGGGAGGCGCCCGTGATGTAGGCTTTTCCCTGGGAGCATCCTTCCTGGAGCCGCAGCGGGGCCCACGGGGGACAGCTGGTAGACCAGAAACGAAGTAGACTACCTCCCAGGAAGCTGTAGGAAGGAGATTTTAAAAACTCTGGAGGCGCCCTCACTGGTTTGGCTCAGTGGATAGAGTGTTATGACTTGCGGACCAAAGAGTCCCAGGTTCGATGCCAGTCAAGGGCACATACCGTATTTGCCGGCGTATAAGACGATTTTTTGGCCCTGAAAAAATATGTATTTGCCGGCATATAAGACGACTGGGCGTATAAGACGACCCCCTAACATTTCCACTAAAAATACAGAGTTTGTTATATACTCGCCGTATAAGACTACCCCCCACTTGGAGGCATATTTTTCAGGGCCAAAAAATCATCTTATACGCCGGCAAATACGGTACCTTGGTTTGCGGGCCCCTCCCCGCCCTGGCCCCTGGTTGGGGCTCATGCAGGAGTCAACCAGCCGATGTGTTTCTCTCACATTGATGTTTCTCTCTGTCTTTCCCTCTCTCTTCCAATGGAAGAGAGAGGGGAAGAAACAATGGAAAATATCAATGGGAAATTGATGGAAATTAATATGCTTTCCATTGATGTTTGGAAAATCAATGGAAAATATCTCCAGGGAGGGAGGGAGGGAGGGAGGGAGGGAAGGAAGGAAGGAAGGAAGGAAGGAAGGAAGGAAGGAAGGAAGGAAGGAAGGAAGGAAGGAAGATATAAGAACTGAAGTCAAGTTGCTTATTCAAAGGAACAAGCCTGCTGAGGGAAGAACTAGGGAGGTAAACCACACTTTCTAACTCCCGGCCTGTGCGCTCTCTGCTCTGCCATGTGCTCGTTTCCTCCCAGCCGTGTACGTGCAGTGAGCTAGCGTGACTGTCTGAACCACCTACGGAATCTGGCCTGTGTCTTTCACAAAACAGCTTACGACAAATACTCTCCGTGCGTACATTGTCCTTCCCTCCTCTGCTTCAAAATAACCCAATATTTTAAAAGCCGAGTCTTAAATTTCCGTATCATTTCATCTTCCGGGAGGAACTTAGCCTGTGCCTATTAACGGGAGACAATGTAAGAACCTGGGCGCGTGGCTTCAGTCCTTCTTGGCCCTGAATGTTCATACCTCCCGACTCCCCCTTTTTCAGTAAATCCTTCAGCCAGTGTTTTCGTGATAGTAAAAGAGTGAACTCCTGTGATGACTGATTCTCTGTCACCGTAAAACAAACCTAAACCTATACATCCATCATCATGACCAGTCAGATTTTTTTTTTTGAGTTCCCAGTGAGGAGAGGTAATCATATGACAACACCAAAGAGGGAGAAATATTACTGCGGTGCCCAGTCCTATAGGATAAGCCCATAGATCAGAGAGTTCATGGGGCTGAATTTATCTCTAACCCCCCTGACTGCTTTATAGGTCCCAGATTTACACTCAGCGCCATTCTGCCTTACTGTCTTCATCTTACCTCCCATGATGCTGTTGGTGAAGGGCGATGTCAGGGATCTGCCTGCCCCTTTCGAAGAGAAGAACATTTTAAATATGTATTTTATTGATTTTTTAAGAGAGGAAGGGAGAGGGATAGAAAGCCAGAAACATCCATGAGAGAGAAACATTGACCAGCTGCCTCCTGCACATCTCCCACCAGGGATATGCCTGCAACCAATGTACATGCCCTTGACCGGAATCGAACCTGGGACCTTTCAGTCTGCAGGCCGACGCTCTATCCACTGAGCCAAACCGGTTTCGGCAAGAAGAAGAACATTTTAGAAATGACCGCATGCACGTCAGGATCCAAACAAAGCGAGCTTCTCTTGTCTGGCATAATTATGCTCTTCGCTAAGCAACCCTAATTGTGCTTTCTGTAAGTCAGACTACAAGAAGACCCGCGTGAGGTGAGGTTTTTAACAGGAATGCCAGGAAAGCGTATTAATTTTAGATGAGGGGCTTTGAGGTCACATCCCTTTCCAGTGAAAAATGAGGCAGAGATAATACCAGGCGGTGATGCGTTTTTCAGCAGCGCCGATCACAGCCTCGTGCACGCTGATCTTCAGAATCCACTGTGGTCCGATTTTACTTGTCCTCAAGGATAGTCATTAGCTTGAGCTCACGCTATTGGAATTCGGTTTTGAGCGCAGGGCAAAGTTTTCCTACCATAATTGCTTCCATCTGCTACACGAACACATGTGTTCCTGCAATAAAATTTTCTAAAAACTCTCCCAACTCCACATATGCTTTTTTTTTGACGGGGCTCGCGCGGTATTGATGTGTCACCTGCACCCCGCCTGGGTGGGAGCCCGCCTTGCAGCTGGCTGCGTTGAGGGTGGGGTAGACGGGGGGAGGATGATGTTTGCTGGGAGACTCCAGTGGCAAATCCTACACAGACATCTGCCTTGGAAACAGAAAGTCGTGGTCACGTGTGTTAGAGTGCACACCCTGATCACGTCCCATTTCATTTCTCTTTTTCCTCCATTTTCATGGACTTGTGTTAATGCATGAATATGTTGTTATTGTAAAAACCTTCTATTGGGAGGTACAAAAAGAAACTTCTCCTTCTTCCACCCCATAAATTTTCTTTCTTTTTTTTCTTTTTTAAAAAAATATATTTTATTGATATTTTACAGAGAGGAAGGCAGAGAGAGATAGAGAGTTAGAAACGTCGATGAGAGAGAAACATCGACCAGTTGCCTCTTGCACACCCCCTACCAGGGATGTGCCCGCAACCAATGTACATGCCCTTGACCGGAATCGAACCTGGGACCTCTCAGTCCACAGACCGACGCTCTACCACTGAGCCAAACCGGTTTGGCAGCGAGATGTTTTCTAAGGAGTTGAAATTTTCTCTCCTTAAAAAAAAACAGATTAGTCTTTTTATCTGTTTGTTAGCAGATTTTCAAAGACCTCCCAAACTTTTCCAAATGAAAAAAAAAAAAGAATACAATAGCTTCATTAAGTTACCCTAAATCACAAAATGAAGATTCCCCACCAGAAGTGAAGCTGCATATTAATGTACATTGCCAGGGAGGAGGGCTTGGGGAGGGAGAATATTGGATTTGTTGGATGAGCCTGAAAAGTTTAGTGTGAAGGTACTTGTGTACCTGGCCTTCGAATTATTGTGAAGTACCAGTGCTCTCGGTGAGGAGCGCGTGGCTGACTTCAGATTCTGAAGTTCCCTCCTGTGTTTGCAGAGAAATGAAGCTGGCCGCATCCGGAGCATCCCTGGGAGCGGGGTCTTGGACGTTGGCTTCCTTGGGCAAGATACTGCTGAGGTACCACCAAGAGGTCAGCAACACAGATATTATCACTTCCTTTAACGCTCTGGTTAGTAGTTTTAGGATCTTGTTTAGAAATTGCTTTTTGTGTATATCTTTGTGTGTGCATATAATATGCATATTTATACATTTAATTATATATACACTGAGTGGCTAGATTATGATGATCTCTGAACGCATAATAATCTAGCCACTCAGTGTATATCCTATGTAATAAAAGACTAATATGCAAATTGTCCTCTCTACCAGGAGTTCGACCAGTAGGCAGGCCGGCCAACCGCCCATGTTCCCTCCCCCTGGCCAGGCTGGCCGGACCCCACCCATGCACAAATTCATGCACTGGGTCTCTAATATATATATATATATATATATATATATATATATATATATATATACTAAGTGGCTAGATTATTATGCATTCAGAGATCATCATAATCTGGCCACTCAGTGTGTATTTGCTGTGATACATACATTTCTTAAATTTTTTGCTGTTATAGGCATCACACAGGTTCTTTAATATACTAATGCATAGTATGGATATAATTTGCATGTACTCTCTTTAGTCCCTGGGGACACTAACATTCCTTGAAGGAGGTGAAAAGTTCAAAGTCCAGGGTTAGTAATTTACTTTGTTAGATTTATATGCTGCCTCTAACGCATGTTGTATCCAAGTAAGAAGTATCCATTCCCTTGAAAATAGAGTGTCTGTGTCTCCTGGCAGACTGACCTGGTAGACAGGCAAGGTGTGATGCCATGCTGTTGCCAAGGCCCCGAGAAAGGACAAGACTGAGAGACCAAGGACCATCTGCTAAAAAGGACCACAGAGGTCATTTAGTGTACTTGAATGTCAGTCTTTGAACAATAAGACCATTCCTAAGCGCAGAAGACACATAATGGTCAAACCCACATAAAATGTCTCTGGAGACATACCCACCCACCGTAACTTGTTCAGAATCCAAAAATCCCACCACAAAGTTCTTGAATTCCTCTCCCTGTCATCTATTATTTCATGGAAATTAAAAAGGGTGTGTTAGCATCTACCACAATTGACTCTCAGGTTTCAAAACTTTGAACTACTGAAGGATTATTGTCAAACGTTTTTTTCTTTAGATTGCATTAAATTATGTTTGATATATACATAACATATTGGGGTAAATTGTGAGGAACTTCAATAAGAAAAAAATAAATATACATAGACTTCCTACCTGGAAAAGAGCATCAGAGAAGCATTCATGAGAGAAAGACATCATCGATCAGCTGCCTCCTGCATGCCCCTACTGGGAATCGAGCCCACAACCCCCCCGCCCATGCTCTGACCAGGAATCAAACCTGTGATCTCCTCGTTCCTGGGTGGGTTGACGCTCAACCACTGAGTCACAACAGTCGGGCTATTATCAATTATATTTAGTTTCTTTAAACTCGCTATGTGCAATTATACTGTATTTGATTTTTATAATATCTAAAGTGCCTGAAGATGTCATCTGCTATTTAGTGTTTCTGCTCACTTTCAATTACGGTAGCTTGCCTTCTCATGCCATTGCTTTGTTTGTGTTATTCCTTCTTTTAGGTTGTGAACACATATTGCATATAGCTTTAGGTTTGTTTGGACTTCTAGGCCTATAAATAGCATATCACATACTTCTTGAAACATTCTGAGGGCCTCAATAGAGAATGCTTTCATCTAGTGAAGATTTCTGTTTTCTTTACTTGTGCTCTGGGGCTGCAACCAACCTAAGGACCATCTTGGGGGTCCTTGTCCCTCCCGGGGTCAGCTCCCCTTCATGGTGGAGCCCAGAAGGATCCCTGGCTCTAGCTGGTGTCTGCATCTTCCTGAGCACATTGCTCTCGCATTGCTATTCATTGCTTTCCCCAAGCTGCTGTTGTTTATTTTCTTTTTAAAACGTGTGTGATGTAAATTACACTGTGAGGCACTTCCTGGGTCAAGAATGCCGTGTAAAAGATGCACAGGATACGATTTTCTTTCTGTCTTCTCGCCATTGCTTTCTTTCTTTTAACAGAAGTAGAGAGATGGGCCATGTTTCATGATACCTTCTATTTCACATAGAATAACGGTCACTTGGGGTTGAATCTTTTGTTTATTTTACTAAGCATGAGTTAGTTAAAAGCTGTTGGGAGTTGTTTAAAATGTGGATCTCAGATTTAGAAATATAGTCCAGATTTATAGATCAGATCTGTTTATTCATCATCAACTATGACTCCCTTTGAAAAATAAAAGATGTGGCTTCTTGGGACAGCTCTGAGGTCTTTTTTGGCAGTAATAGTACTCTTAAAAGAGATTTGTCAAGTTAAGTTTAAGAGAATCAGAACATAAGATTACACATTTATTAAAACACACACATGGGGTGTGAAATGACAGAAAAATGTGTTTGGCAAAACTTATCTGGCAACTTTCCAAAACCAAAACATTTAAAAACTAGTGTTTAATTACCTTCTAAACCCAGAATATAAGCAGCTTTTTCAGTATATAGGAATAATATTCCATGATACACTTATTTTGATGGCAGAGAATAACACAGCTAAGCTTAAATAGTCATGTTATAGATGTTAAAAGTTAAATGCTGTCTATCAGGTCTTCCTGCATTGACTCTTCAATAAATTCCAAAATTCCCAGTGATCAGGGTGACAAAAGACTAAGTAAGACCTCACAAGACTTTTTATTTTACACAGGGGAGAAGGCCTGTGTTCAAAGGCAAGTCAACATATACACAAACAACTTAGCAACAATCAAGTTCCAAATTTTAGTGCTATTTTTCATTTTCTAATTAATTTACCGGGAAAAAAAAGAGCAGGAAGCATTTTGAAAAGACTTTTGATGATCACTTTAATTTTAGGGAATTCACATTGTCTTCTGGGTTCTTGGATTCAAGCCATCATTTGTCACATTCATGTGAACCAACAATACTAGTTGCAAATGGGACTATTAGACCATGTGAGACTCATTTAATTGAGAAAATTAGGTTTCCTTACCATGTGCCTAATGTAGGTGTGTTACAATTTGTTCAGGTTCCTTAGGGTATTAACTTCACTTTGACTTTAATGTGGTTAAGATTCAAATCTAGCATATTGGTGGAAAATTCGTTTCCCCTAAAGGGTAGAAGTTTTAGTCCTCTATCAATTTCTTCTTTGCAAGGAGAACCCATTCATCTGAAAATTATTCTTTCCTTCCTACATTAAATGAGACCAAAAAAAAATTTTTTTTTATTGGTTTTAAGAGAGGGAGATGAAAGGGAGATGGGGAGAGGGAGAGGGAGAGGGAGAGAAACTTTGATTTTAGTTCATCTACTTACTTAAGCATTCATTGGTTGATTCTTATATGTGTCCTGATTAGGGAGGGATCAAACCTGCAACCTTGGCATCTCGGGATGACGCTCTAATCAACTGAGCCACCCAGCCAGGGGCTATGAGACTTTTCTTGAGTTTAAGGCTCCGAGGTACCTTCTCTAACCCAAATAGCAGTTATTGATTAAACATCTACTCTGCACAAAGAACTGCATCATCTACCCTCATAGCAACCATAATTTATAGAGTACATTGCCCTCTTTGCACAGAAGTAAATTGAAGCCAATATTGACAAATTAGAATGGAGATTCAACACTGCCTTTCTCCTTCAATGCAGAGCAGTCTGCTTCTGTGTTCCTTCTCTGCTAGATCTTCTGTATATCCTCAGCCTCTCCATCCATGAGTCTCCAAAACCAGCGCAGCCAGTTACCTGGTTGAGATGTAGCATATTCATAGGCAGCCTGAAAATAATATTCTAGGAATACATTCTTGATTCTTATATTCCTTAGCTCATAATGCTACAACATTTACAGAATACAACTCAGTTTGGTTCCCTATTTCCCCCTACCCCCATCCCCACAAACCAAACCACCACTGTCCTCTGACTCTGAGCAATACAGTGATAGGTATCTTTGGGGTCGCATCCTGCTTTCCCTCCCAAAGTTGAGACCAGCTCTCTGCTCTCCCCGCTGAGTTACTGATGCATTACCCAAAACAGATCAAGGTGCGGATGCCCTCCTAAGGTACACCTCAGCCTCCAACCTTTTCACGGGAAGTAATGCCAAAGTTCCCAATTTTCCCCTCAGGTCATTTCATTGCCACAGTTCACTGGCAGATGTAGCCTGTGCCCTGATGATCTCCTAGATCCCAAAGGCAATCCCAAAAAACATTTAAAACATCTCATTTTAGGTTTGGGGTTTGATTTTCTAAAGAATATGGTAAACTGTTTTCTAGAGAATATGGTAAAAATTTTCTGGAGAATATGGTAAAAAGTTGTTCTTCCCAAGAAGAGGCTATTACGCTTCTATTGCGTGTCTGCTGTGATCCTGGGGGTGGACTTTAGTAAAAGCTACAAAGCTGACTTGTAATCTGGATCCAGAAGGAAGTGCTATCACTGTCCTGGGGCCTTAAAATCTTGGCAGGAAACAGACACTGCTAGGATGATACTGCATCTCCTTAAATGCAGGAGCTTCCTATTAGGCATTACAAAAAGGGGGAACTAGATGGAAAATATGTGTTTTGTTTTATTTCAGGTTATATGTATAGATACAGAAGCATTCAGCCATTGTATGAAGTTCTTTCGGGGGGAAAACATGTTAGTGGTTCTAGTCACAGTGGGATGCCAGATATACATTTAGAACATTGTGTTTATGTGTGTTCATTAATAGTAGCATCAGCATCAGATTCTATATACAGTGCTAATTTTTCAGTTATTGCAGTTACGTTGTGGAAGTTTGTTTGGGCATGGGGACTGATTCAGGAAAAAACTGTAAAAGTCAGCTTTTATTGCTGTCTTAAGATTTTACTCATAAGAACTTGAGGACTGTAAACTTATAGCAATAAAAATTAGGACCTGAGACGCTTAAAGTCAAGGCAAGACAGTTTTGGTGATTAAAGAGCAAATTATGTAGGAGAAAAAAATCACTCACACAGAAAATGATAATTCATAATTCTAGGTTAAGGATGTTTTGCTCTCTTTTTTTACATGTAAGAAATCATCATAAATACCATTTTAAATTTTTATAGAACACTTCTATTGACTTTCACAGAAGTATAACTTTCATGGGAGAATCTTAAATAAAATGTCTTTATTTCCACCTCATAAACCATTCTTCCTGTGCATGATACAGGCTGGGGGAGATTATGCTTATAGTTATGAATATGCAAAACAGAGTTAATTCTTAGCATTATTATTTATTAAGTATTGGATTATTTTCTAATTTTGCCCCACCCTGCATTTCTCTACCTAAGAGATGTGCGCTGATTCTCTCTTGAAACAATCAGCTAATGCCATGACTTTCTCCCCCTACTTACTAGCTTTGAAACTATTTTTTTGTAACTGTGAATTCAAACCCCAATCTAATAAATATTTGCTTATAAGCAAAGGACAAAGAATTAAGTCGTGAAATAAAAGTGCATTAAGAATGATACCATGTAGACAAAACACATTTAATTTAAATACACAGAACCTCGGGGCTTTCAAAGGACTCCAGTCAATCAGCATGCCACATATACAAGTTTTACAAAGAATATTTCTTTTTATTTTATTACCTAGGAGCATTAGGATGCACTTTCTTGACTTCAATAATTGCTTGCAGTTAATTACAAATGAAACAGAGCGCTGGTAATATTGGAGACGCGCGCTCTGCATAAAACTGGGAATTACTGATATTACTCTTGGTTGCTAGAGAATTCGCCGTCTGAGATGCTAATTAGCAGTGCAGAGTCCTCCTACTGAGGGAAATCGCGTTGCTGTGTGAAACTGTCTTGCTAGCCGAGCCTCTTCATGGCACTCAGACCATTTTTGTTTGAATAATTATAAGGTCTAATAAAACTAAAGACTTGCCTTTTATTGAGAAGGAAGCCATAAAGGCTCACCTACACGGTCTCACATGTGCTCACTGCTTCAAGAAAAACAGCTCTGTCACACGTTGAGCTTCCCAATCAGTGTGCAGGGACCTATTGCAAACACGAAGACGGAGGTTTTAATCAACCCAAGGCAGAAACAATAAGGCCTTCCACTAATACCTGCTCCCAATACAAAAAAATTAGAGAACGAAAGTAGATGTGGGACGGGAGCGAGATGAGTATGGTTCTACAACCTTTCCAACGAGCACTTTATCCTATGGCTATATACACACAAAACTAGTCTGATGATATTTATACATGTGCATGATCTTTCTGTAATTTTCATATATGTGTGCATAGTCCATATTATACTTATACTAGTACATGTAGTCATTATGATAGTCTTTTAAAATATAGCCTGATCGATCAAAGAAGAGTAATTGCTTGGACTTATTCTAGATTTTTTTTTAAAGGAAACTTCTGGTGCTGTGACTGATTAAAATGTTTGCATTCCCCTAATACACAATCTTTATTTATTTATTTTTTGCTAAGCGCATAATCATTTGGAGAAAGGGCATATTCACTGAAAGAAGAACATGTTGAAACTCCAACCTGAATTTGGTTATTCCTACTAAAGCTAAATGACTTAGGGAAGGCAGGAGTCTTGGTTGCTTAAGTAAGGTTTTACATAAACTATATATGTATTGAAAAAGAATGTTAAGTCCTTTTTGGTTCTATTCTGAGACACGTATGTATATGCGTACACATACATACACACAAACACTAAGGACCCAAAAATGTCTTAATGGGCGAGATAAGATTAAAAACAAAAACAAAACAAAACAAAAAACCTAGGAAGAAATCAGAGCCACGGGAATATATGGGTGTCTAAATTCAGTAAGAAAGAAAATAGCTCAATTTCCAAACAGGTGATTACTAGTATACAATATTTTGTTAACATTTTGATGTCTGTCTGCCTCATCTCTCTATCTATCTATCTCTCTATCTATCTATCTATCTATTTATCTTTCTATCTATCTATCTATCTATCTATCTCTATCATCCATCTATCTATCATCTATCTATCTATCATCTATCTATCTCCTTTCTAAAAACAACTATTGCAGCACCTTTTCTTTCCAAAGTAATTTACAGTTCAAAGGCATTTTCAAATTTTGATCCTAAAAGTACCTTGGGCAGGAAGAGCCTTGTAAAATTTCGTGTCAGGGTCTGTGTGTGTGTCTTATTTATCATCTAACTCAACTTACTGTCCCACCTGTTTCATCCAAAGCAAGCTAATTACATTGTCTGTGGAGCTGTCCAGAGGAAGGCTGCTTTTCTCTCTCTGGATTAAAACAAGAGTAAAGTAGACGTTCTCAGGACTCCGGGGCTTTGATAGATGAATTCATTAAGTCAACTTTTCAAAGTGGGGACTCACATTTTAAATATTTTATGTGCAATTTGCAAGTTAGCATTTTTAAGGGCTTTTTAAAAGAATTAGTGCTTAAGGGGAAGGTCGAGCCGGTACCTTTGGAATGCAGAGTAAGCGGTAGCATCCTCTTCCTTGGCTTTTTCTCTTCTGAAAAAATAGTCCCTCTTAGGTATTTCCACGAACTCCTCCTATTATGACTTTAGAACAAAAACAAATATGTTTAGTGAGATTTTAGAGTTCCATTTCCCAAAGTGAGATTTTTTTGTTGTTGTGTGTGTGTTGGAGCAGATCTGAGGTTGATTCCACAGAGATCTGGCTCTTATGTCACCTCCAATGTCCACATTAGCTCATCCATGGCCATGCCTTATCATTCTCCGTGCTGAGCCTTTCCATCCGGGTTTCATGCACGTCAGAGTATTCTACAGCCGGTTGTTGGTGTGCAGGCATCTCCCTACACTCCCAACACAACTGAGCATTTGCCTGGAGCTCTGCTGAGGGCAGATTGAACAAATTATTTCCGATTTAAGGAAACATGCGTCATCCACGTAGATCATGTGACATCAGAGAAACTGGAACCTATCAGCAGCGTCACTGTTTTTTCTCTCATCAAAGCTTGCCCCAGTCCCCTTACCCCCAAACACCCTGTTAACCGATTTTGAGAATTTGTGAAGAAATAAAGCAATTGCAGGAGATTTATTCCATTCTCATCCCCCCCCCCAGGTGACCATAACTAAGATTGACTTTTTTTAAAAATATAAAGAGAGATGGGCGATTAGTAGGATGGGAGAGTATGCAGAATGACTGTTGAGTCTTTTTATCTACCGTACAGAGCAGACATAACTGGGCATGCAGATACATATGTTGTCATAAATTACAAGATAAGCCACATGAAATCAGCTTTCTTTCACAAACATCTCCATATAAAAGAGGATGCCCCGCCTGCTTAAACCACCTCATGCCAAATGGGTTCACACAGAATACTGTTAAGCAAGGCCCAGTGTAAGGACTGCGGGTTTTCAAGATCTCAAAGGAAGAATCATTAGTGATATATGTATGGGGTTTCATCCGTATTAAAATCTGAGGCAATATTTATCTCTCTCTCTCTCTCTCTCTCTCTCTCTCTCTCTCTCTCTCTCTCTCTCTCTGTCTCTATGCCATTCCACACAGAACAGCGTCTTCCTGGCCTCCTTCTCAGGCCTTAATTTGTACTTGAAAAATATGCACGTGTGGAGCCAGATGCTCCCAAAGCCGGGAGGAACTCGGTGATAAATCAGACTCTTGAGAAGCAGAGCTAGCTCTTTCACCAAGAGCTCTGCCTAAGCCCCAGCCACTCCACATCAGTGCCATATCCGAGCATCCATCTCTCTCAAATAAGCGGGTAGAATTTACCAGTTTTACTTTCAGTATGGTCTTTTGAATGCTCGCAAAAATGCTTCCAGGAACAAAAACTTAAAAGAATAACTCTGGAGGAGTCTGTCTACTAGGAAAAGCTGTTTCTCTCTAAAATAAATAGTATCTTCTGGTGTCTTGGCAGGGACAGGTGGGAGTGGGGGTGGGGGGTGGGGAGAAACAGGCTCATGTGGTTCTTAATCCACCATGTTAGTATATCCAGGAGGCCTTGGGCTGGTTGCTAATTGTAGATAGAAGGTTTGGAGCAAAGTCTTACCTGCCTCTCTCACAGGGTCTATTTAATCTTAATTCAGAAAATTTAAATTATTGCGCGATTGAAAGTGTCTCACCTTTATTTTTTGTTCAAAGGCTGGGTTTAGTCCTTCCTTTCTCTCATGCTCTCTTTTTCACCCAAACTGGATGTTCCCTGACAATATCCACTCCATGGAGACTGAGCATAAGCTGTTTATCATCTTCCCAGTGTCTAAGTCACACTTTGAACATCTGGCAGGGGACCTCCCAGGATGCAAAGGGTCAAAACAGCACCGACCAGACCAGCAGCGATCACAACACAGCGCCTCCTCCCGCACCGCATGGCGGAGGTCTCTCAGCGCATCCTAACTAAGCACCACTGGGTTGCCTTACCCTTGGCCATGGGGGTTTTGTGAGCAGAGCCATCCCTAGCCTTGACCTTACCGTTTCCAATACAAAAGCAAGTTCTTTCCTGTCCCAGCAAACTCGCAGCAAAGTGAACTACATCCCTTCGCCTCCTCAACTTTCCGCTAGAAATTTCTGTCCCATGATGCCAACATGGGTGCAGCAAAAACAGGCTTTCCCCATGTAGCTTTGTGTTGTTCCTTGAACATGTGATGGAAGTAAACATTGTGTCTGCATTCCAAGCGACTCTATGGCCTCGTCCAGTGGTCGGCAAACTCATCAGTCAACAGAGCCAAATAGCAACAGTACAAGGATTAAAATTTCTTTTGAGAGCCACATTTTTTTTATTTATTTTATTTTTTTCTTAATATATTTTATTGATATTTTACAGAGAGAAAGGGAGAGAGATAGAGAGCTAGAAAAGTCGATGAGAGAGAAACATCGACCAGCTGCCTCTTGCACACCCCCTATCGGGGATGTGCCCGCAACCAATGTACATGCCCTTGACCGGAATCGAACCCGGGACCTTTCAGTCAGCAGACTGACGCTCTACCACTGAGCCAAACCAGTCTCAGTGAGAGCCACATTTTTTAAACTTAAACTTCTTCTAATGCCACTTCTTCAAAATAGACTCGCCCCAGGCTGTGGTATTTTGTGGAAGAGCCACACTCAAGGGGCCAAAGAGCTGCATGTGGCTCGCGGGCCGCAGTTTGCCGACCACCGGCCTCGTCGAACTGCCGAGGAATCTTTCAAGTCTGACCGCTGAGCACTGTCCTTCCTATGTTTACACAGTACACCTTTTCTTCTATGTCAGATGGGTTGAGGAGGTGAGTGAGAATGGAATCATAAAAGGTATTCCATGAGATGTTGTTATTTTGGCACATAATATTTTTTTTTTTACTTGACAAAATCTTGCTCCTTGTCTTCTCTGTTCCCCTGATATGCACCATCGCCCTGCTTTCTCATTCATGTCGAGTTTTTATTTCTTATAGCACTCTGTGGGCTAATCACCATGTGTTGTGTTTATTTCCGTATGCTCCCTTTTTGACGAAGTCTAATTTGTCCTCCTTTTGTTGTCATGAACATCTGCCCCCTCGTTGACTACTGAATCCAGTGAAAATAAGATAATCTGCCAAGAGCAAGTAAATGCGTGCCACCACCCCCCACACACACCCCCACACCCCGGCAAGAGCAAACGCATCCCCCTCACTTGTTTACCGTTGTGGCCACCACACAAAACAGCTACAATTTCTTTTCCTAGGTGAGAGGGTGACAGGGTGGCAAATTCTCAGAAGACAATTTTTCAAGGCAGCCACATGTGCCTTATCTTGAAGTTTGTTTGCTTTTTTTTTTTCTTCTGTTCAGCCTAAAACTGAATGCTCCGAAAAAGGAAACTGAATATTCCTTGGTACAAGATATAAACCAGACGCCCGTGACTCTACACTTACATACTCCCCTCCCACCGAGGATTTACTGTGTAACTAAGGAGTGTAATTTTAGCATGGAGTCCTAAGACACAGGTTACAAATTCAACTTGCAGCTAAGTAAATACGTCTCATAGAGTAGACATGATATAGTGGCTCTCTGAGTTAGAAGAAAATATAAAACAAAGCGTGTTTACGTAAAGCCCTGTTTCCAGTACAGGTAGGTTGAATTTTAAAAAAAATGAAAAACAACCATCCATTTAGGACATTTTCAAACGGTCTTAGGAGTTGATAGTATCCATGGACCAATAAGAGGTGGTTAAAATTTTCCCAAGGGTAGAAATGGCCTGAGGCCTGGCACCCCAGGGCTAAATGTAAATATCTGGCGTCTTCTGAATTTTAATTTCAAAATTCAGTGGCACGTGTTTGTTACTAGGGGCAAGTCACGTGACCGTAGAAGGCCACTGTTCCGGTCAGGGAAACCGTGGTGGTAATGCCTGTGTGTCAGCGCACCCTCTGGCAGATAAAAGGTCTGATGCGCACGAACAGGCTTTCAAACCACGGCAAAACTACACGAGGAAGAGGATTATTGCTACTCGGCAATAAAAATTAATATGCAAATATGTATGTAGTGTTTATATTTCAGTAACACCAACTCGAGGTTATTGAAACTTTATTTAATAATATTAACCTTTCACAACATTATGAAACGTTTTACTCAACATGAATTGCTTTCCAAACTGTTGTATGCTTATTAAAAAGGAAAAAGTGTGCCTGGAACCATATATTTAAAATATGGGGTGTTTTTTGTTTGTTTGTTTGTTTGTTTTTGAAACCTGCAACTACACTCACAATTTTGGGTTTGTAGGTATGGTTTCTGTAGTTCTCAGCTGTAATGAAAATTATTGTCTTGACCTTTTGTCTGATGGATATGTCTGGATACCAGAAGCCAAATCTATAGTTGAATTTCACTGTTTGCTGTAGTTACATGTTCTATAAAGTCACTGCAAATACCGAGTTAGCAAATATTTAACCATTCTTTGCAAGCCTCTACTAACAACATTTTCATCCACTGATTAATACATAACCTTGTTGCCCTAGCCGGTTTGGCTCAGTGGATAGAGCATCAGCCTGCGGACTGAAGGGTCCCAGGTTTGATTCACATCAAGGGCACATGCCTGGGTTTCGGGCTCAATCCCCAGTAGGAGGCAGGCAAGAGGTAGCTGATCAATGATTCTCTCTCATCATTGCTGTTTCTATCTCTCTCTCCCTCTTCCTTCCTCTCTGAAATCAATAAAAATATATTTTAAAATATTTCTAAAAAATTATATATAACCTTGCTCATGAGTTTTGGCTTAAATACACCCTGTTGTAATGCATATTGTTGATTCATCAATTCATCAACTCGTGCCTGATTAAAGCTTTCTAAACATGTATTTTTTTTTTCATAAGACACGACACAACCTTCTTGTGCTTGGGAACAATAAGTACTTCAGCACTAGGTTTGTTGTCCATTTTATATAGAAAAATCACCGACAAAAAGCACAAAGTACAACATAAAAAATGAAACCAGGCCATGTAAAGAACACTTGCATACAGTCGGAGAGCTTATAAGAGGAGGTAGCATGTTGCCTGGTCTGCTTCTGCAGTTGTATAGAGTGTCCTTCCATACACCAAAAGGTGGTGAGTTCGATTCGCATCAGGGCATATAAGCAGGTCACCGTAGGATCCCTGGTTGGGGCCCATGCGAGGAAACTAATCAATGTTTCTCTCCCACATCTCTCTCTCTCACCTTATGCCTCTCTCTCCCTTTATCTCTCTAAATATCAGTAAAATTAATTTTAAAAAGATATTTTTGTCTTTTACCCCCCTTTAAAGAGCAATATATGTTTGTTTATAAATTATTTCTATGAAACAGCTCAAATGATTATTTTTGAATTATAGGACATCTGGGAGCAAGTTTGTATAACAAATTCCTTTTACTCACTCTCCCTCACTCCCAATCACAACAGCAACAGTATTTTATCATTATAGTTCAAAAGACTATTTTAACCAAGTGGTATTAACCTAGCCAGCGTTGGCATTCCCAGCTCAGCCATTCCAGTGGCCTTTTGGGATAAGGATAACTCTGACCCACTCTGACTTGCATCCTGGCAAACTACAGTCATTATTATGGAAAAGTTTGATTTTTTTTCTCTCTCAAGAAGTTATATTTCTTTTCTTTTTTTCTACCATCTCCCCTGAGAAAATTTCTGGGTTCAGAACTTCCCCAAGGACAGTGGCTCTGAAGTGCTGGGTCACTTCCTCCCCTCTATCTCCACACGCAGATCAGTGAGAGGAGTGGACTACATGTTCTCATTCATTAAAAAGTCTATTAGGCCGAAACCGGTTTGGCTCAGTGGTAGAGTGTCGGTCTGCGGACTGAAGAGTCCCGGGTTACGATTCCAGTCAAGGGCATGTACCTTGGTTGTGGGCACATCCCCAGTAAGGGGTGTGCAAGAGGCAGCTGGTCGATGTTTCTCTCTCATTGACATTTCTAGCTCTCTATCCCTCTTCCTTCCTCTCTGTGAAATATGAATAAAATATATTTAAAAAAATAAAAAATAAAAAGTCTATTAGAACCCTGACCAGTTTAACTCAGTGGATAGAGCCTTAGACCTTGAACTAAAGGATCCTGGGTTCAATTTGGCAAAAAGGTATCCTGGTTTCAAGCTTTATCCCCAGTAGG
Organism: Vespertilio murinus; assembly: GCA_963924515.1. Lineage (NCBI taxonomy): Eukaryota > Metazoa > Chordata > Mammalia > Chiroptera > Vespertilionidae > Vespertilio > Vespertilio murinus. The sequence continues at coordinate 6,618,285 of OZ004717.1, read as the reverse complement.
GGTGTGCAGGAAGCAGCTGATCAATGTTTCTCAATGTTTCTGACTCTCTTGCTTCCTTCCTTTCTATAAAAAGTCAATAAAAATATGTATTTTTTTAAAATACAAGTCAATTAGGAGTATTCCTGTTTAAGTTTGTTCTTAGGATTTCTGTTTAGTGTTTTATGAATTGTTCTCTGAAGTTCCGGAAATATTCCACAGCATGATTATTCTGTATATTCTAACAGACATTCTGATAATGATTTTTTGTTTCTAAAGCTAGGAGCTAGGGCCCTGGGATTTAAGTCCTGCCTCTGTAAGAACTCATGAGTTTGGACAAATCAATCTTCTGAGCTTTATTTTCCTCATCTGTTAAACACAGACAATAAGCATTCCCCCAAAGGAGACCATATTTTTCAGTGTATAAGAAGCTATTTTTTTCTAAAATCATTAGACTGAAATTGAGGGGTATCTTATACTCGGAAATCAGCTGAGAAGGGAGCAGTGTGGGTGTATAGCTGCTGATACCTTGTCAAATAGGCTTCTTCCAATCACGAGCCTTATTGTTACTGACTTCAGTTGATGCCATAATTGGAGGTGGAGGTGGAGAGTGTGCAGATGCAACCGGGACTGGAGCATTCTGAGCCCATAAAGATGTCAAAAAATAAAAAGATACTAAACACTGGTAAGCGATTATCTTACTCTGAAAAATTCAAACTGAAGGCAATCAGATATGCAGAAGAGCATGGAAATAGAGCTGCAGAGAGACAATTTGGACCTCCTCCCACTGAGTGTATGATTAGACAGCGGAGAAAACAGGAAGAACAACTTCTTAAGGTGCCAAAAGAAGAAGAAGGCCTTCAGAGGAAAACCAACAAAATGTTTAAAATATTGATTTCTTAATTTGGGGTTGGAAGAGTGGGGGGCGTCTTATACATGGGGGCATCTTATACACAGAAAAATACGGTAATTATGAGGGTTTAATGAGATAATAAATGCAAATAGGGTTTTGTAAACAAAGACCATAAGAACAGGATCTTCCCAACATAAGCCAAGGTAAATGTAGTGACCACATAGTAACATCAGTAGTTATACTACTAAGATAAGCTTTTTCAGTACAATAAGATCAGCAGCTTCTTCTGAGCCATGACCAACAATGTTGCTATTTTTGTCTCATTTTAAAAAGAAATGCTGTATACTGATGAATGCCAGAAAGCAGCAGAACCCTGGAGTCTGATATTTGTAGAAAGTTACATGTTTGTCCTATAGGAATAAGTTACCCTTTGCATTGCCTTCTATTTCCTTGAGCAACTCAACCTTATCCACGTGCTTCCGGGTCCTCAAAGCAGAAAGACTTGGCCAGTATACCGTTCCTGTGAGGATTGTAACTTGTGACTTTGTTGAACTGATAGCCAGACCCTTAGACGTGGGAGAGCGAGTGTGTGCTTAATTCTCTCACACAGAATGTAAACAATAGAAAGAGAAAGAAAAGGTGGACACGGCTCAATTCCAAAGTCACTCAGATATTTAATACCGATCGAAGTGACCAGAAAATTGCCATTCTCGCCCAATTTTTAAGTTAGTTTCTGTTTTAATTGAGACATCTGTTTCATGATTTAGGTTTGAACGAACTGTTTATTTGGAAAAAATTTTTTCCTACCTGGATTTTATCTTCTGTCATCAAAACGCTTCAGTATCTAACATTTGAGACATTTCACCAAGCCACATCTTACTTTGGACATTTTCTCAGAAGGAGCTTCACAAATTCCTCTTCAGCAACTGTTTTCGCCTATGGTCTTCACCCAAGTCCATCATCTATAAAGGAACTAAAATTTGATCAATAGATGCTTGCTTACAATCTGTGGGTTTTTTAAATTGAATTTATTTGGGTTACATTGGCCGATTAAGTTATATAGGTTTAAGGTATAGAATTCTATAATACATGACCTGTATATTGTATTATGTGTCCACCACCCCAAGTTTTTGTTTGTTTGTTTTTATGAGTCATGCTTAGGTCAATTTTAGCTTGTAAACTTTGAGTGGACATGGTCTGTACTATGTGGCTTAGTTCAGTAAACACTTAACAGCAATCAAATAACTGGACCAATTGACACATCAACTTTATGGATTTAGTAGGTGATTGGCATGTTTAAGAAGTCTTTAAAAGTAGAATAGGTAAAGCATGAAGCGTTGGCATGAACTGTCGCTGAATATTCCGGGACTTAAGTTCTACAATAACCAACACACAATCAAGCCAGCCCTCTCTACAAAGCCAGGCAGACAACTGAGGCTCAGTCATCCAACATTTTCTGCACTAACCCTTACTTCAGTTAGGGTGGAGGGAGCTCTCTGGGTGAGAAACGGTTCTATTTTAATACTCAGTTTTAATGAAGTTAGTGTTGCTTTGATATTATTTTACCTAGAGAACTACCTTAAAATCCTATCAATTTTACCACCTTTAAGCTTCCTGTCCCGGTGGGTGCAGGCATTCCAAGCTCATAAATAGCTCAAGGTAAGGCATCATCACTGTTTGACTAAAACAGACTCCTCATGCTCCACTGGTCATCCACAAGGAGATTAATTCCTTTCTGGGGAGAAAATGGGTCTCAGTAGAAGCAAGGTTTTATGTATGCAGGAGCCGCAGGAGATTTCACCCGAGTCCTTCATATGCAGGGCACGCTTCGACTCTAATTTGTAAAATAGGAAGGATTGTGGAATGTCCCTGGACAATAGCAGCGTGCAAGGTTCCCCAAAACAGACCTTCTGGTTACCAATTTATTGCGAGGGCCCTATGGCCTTGAGAAATGTTCTAGCTGTCCACCCAGTGACACGGTGGTTAGCTATCGGGACACAAGTGAGATCCCTGCTGGATTTGTGGGGGTCTTTTTGTTCTTTGGCAAATCATCAGGTTCAATAGCAGTGAGAAACATTGGGATCAGCACTCTGAGTAGTGACACATGAGTTGCCCTCTCCCCTTTTATGAATCAAACTTATGTTCCTTTTGTAAGTCAGAGAATGCAGCAACAAGGATTGAGGGGAATTGACTTTGCAAGAGACGTGATGCATGTGTCCTAAGATTTGCACCATTTTGAAGATCCAGATTTCTTATTTGTCAAAGCCTAGACTTGCAGCCTAGGTTTAAACTTTGACTTATTTAAATACTTAATCATATTGTTCGATTAGTTAAAATAGCATCAAATAACTATCAGTGAATATCTCTAAGTGCAGACTGCGGACACGGTGCTATGCTGAGGGCCTTTAAAGCTACAAAAACACTTAAGACACACCCTGGGTGAGTTGGTGATGTAATTAGGGAAATAATGTGTGCCCAGGAGGAAAAGTGAAGTGGCTATTTAAGAAATAAATAGCACACCGAGATAATGAGAATGTTTGCTTTGGAAAATAAGGCCACCAAGTCAAACTTTATTATTATTTTTTAATATATTTTTATTTATTTCAGAGAGGAAGGGAGAGGGAGAGAGAGATAAAACATCAATGATGAAAATCATTGATTGGCTGTCTTCTGCATGCTCCCTACTGGGGGTTTGAGCCCACATCCCAGGCATGCCCCCCCTTGACCAGACTCTAACTGGAGACCCTTCAGTCCTCAGGCCAACACTCTTATCAACTGGGCCAAACCAGCGAGGCCCAACTCAAAATTTAAAATAAGACTGTCTTTTACTAATAGCTGCATACAGAGAGGAAGAGAAGACAGATGCCGGGGATCAATTCCGCTCTCAGCTCTTTAAAATTCCAAAATTATAGTGTTTATTTTAGTTACAGATACTATCTAAAATCTTTTTTTAATTGTTTTGTGGTCAGTGTTAAGAGTGGGATGTTTAGAGGAGGAGAAAGCGCATGACTCCCTGGGAGGAAATGGAGCTTTGTATATTTACGGAGCTATTTACAGAGGACTAATGAGACTCTATCGAACTGGACCGCAGAGTTTATTCTTGCTCTAAAGGGTTTATCAGGCTTTCAGTAGAAACGTGTAATCATTAACATAAACACATTTAATTTATAACTCTGAAAACAGTCTTACTGTCATTCATCAGATAAAAAACAAGGCTACGGATTTGTATTAAAGGTCTATAGAGATTTAAATGTGATCCTTGCCCTCAAGGTCATTCTTCTCTGTTTATTCCTTAGACACTGAAAACTCCACAAGTGAAAACTAAACTCTTGATTTCCCCCCCAGTGCTCCTGCATATCCCATAGCTAGAAGGACACCACTACAAATTCGATGACCATTTTCCTCACACCCAAGCAGCCAGCTTTGCTTCTGGAATGTCTTTTACATGCATCACCCTCCTCTCTGTCATAGGCATGGTCTCTAGGTTGTCATATTTTTATTAATATCCTCCACGCTACCATGAGAGTTACTTTAAAAAAAAAAAAAGCAAGATGATCATGTGACCACTCTACTTAAAACCATCTAAAGTCGTACATTTGATGCCAAAATGATAAAGTCCTGGGTTTTAGCACAGAGGTGAAAGGTCACTTGTTGTCTGTCTCCCTCTTGACCTTTCAGCCTCTTCCCCCTTCACTCAGGTCCTACACTCCGTGAACTATTTCCAGGTCTCCAGGCCTGCTAAGAGAGACTTCTGTCTTTGTCCATGATGTTATTCCTGCTCATCCTTCCAGTCAATTGTCGCCTCCTTTGGACCACTGTCTTGCCCGGGGGCGCCAGATGTTTCTTCCTCTGTCCTTTACCATAAAGCTTTGAACATATTATCGGGATTGATCATGCTCACTAGTTTGAGTGCTACTCAAGAGCAGAGGCCATAAAGACAAGTCATCGTTGACTATCCATCATCCAGTAGTGCTCAATAAATTTCAAGTGTTTGAGTGAATGAATATCTTGACTATTTTTTTTAATATTGAATGTGAGTTGCTCCATCAGGGACTTATTTATCTTTGTGTTCAAGAGTGAGTAACATTTTCTAAATGTGTATTGAATGAATACATTTTAAATTACCTGTCTACCTGAATAGTGACTGACTGACTGACTGACTGACTGGCTGACTACATTGATAGAGCAATAACTGGTCATCATGTTGCTCTCTGGTGCAATACAATTTAAAAAATATATATCTTTTATTGATTTTTTTACAGAGAGGAAGGAGAGAGGGAGAGTTAGAAACATGGATGAGAGAGAAATATCATCAGCTGCCCCCTGCACACACCCCCGCTGGGGATGTGCCTGCAACCAAGGTACATGCCCCTGACCAGAATCCAACCTGTGGCCCTTCAGTCCGCAGGCCAACGCTCTATCCACTGAGCCACACCAATTTCGGCTGCAATACAATTTTTAATTGTTTTTAATGTATTCCTAGAATCATTATGTAATTTATTAGTAAGGTACCGATAAATTATTTTTTGTAAAACTGTGTTTGCAGGCTAAACATTCTAGAGTTTTTACTCAAAAATTGATAGTGATGTAAATATTTTATTATGGAAGATAAATGTGATAAGTTATGGGAGTGCTATCAGCAAGATGGTGGTATAGGAATTTCGAGTACCCATAACCTCTTAGAAACATCAATTTCAACAACTATCTCCACATAGAAATACCTTCCCAAGAGCTAAGCATGCCATGCGAGGGATTACAGCAGCTGAGTAGAGCACAGAGATAAAAGAACTAATGGATTCAAGAGGGTAGGAGAGGCAGCTTCACATTAACCCTCCTCACCTCTCTCCCAGCCCTTCTAAGCCCCACAGCTCAGTATAGAGAGAGGCAGCCTTCTGATGGGAGGAGGAGAGTGAAGTGAGCACCCAACTCTACCACGGGCCCCAGCGCCTGACCCACACCATCACTAGGTGGCTCATATACACCTAGGCATCGGGCAGTCATGGGACAGGGCCAGGCACCATAAACACAGATGCCAGGCCCTGGCCAGGGGTTCCTTGTGCCCATTCAACCCCCACAGATCCAGGATTCATGCCAGCCACTGTGGCCCCTGAACCAGGCCTGCTGCCCACCTCCCAAGCAGGCCCTTCAAACAGAAATCAAGAAATAGAACATTGGCTGATTCCAAGATGATGGCAGATTAAATGGAAGCTACACTGACCTTCTCCCAGGACAAAACCTGGAATTACACCTAAAATGTAGAAAAATCATCCTGAAGAACCAATGGAAGATGAGCTGGAGAGAACTTTTGTCACCAAAGACATAAACAGGAGGCCACATCAAGACGGGAAGTGATACCGTTATAATAACCTGGTTATAAAATAACAGGGTAGCTGTAAAGGGAAGTATAGATAACATAGGCATGCCATTTATATAGCTTAGTCAGGAAGCTACCATCTAACACTCTCCAAGTCTGTTCCCCACAGACCGCTGGGGGAAGGAACTGGACAATAGGCGCATGCCCAGGAAGGTCTGGGTGACATAGAAAGGTGCTTCGCTGTCAGTCACACCTGGGACCAAGACAGGAGCCAGAATAGGTGTGATCATTGCCAGCATGGGAAGATTTGATATTTGAGTTCCTGAGCAAAGGAGCCCCTCCCTTTCTCTCTTCTTGCTTGTGCCTGACTCCTGTTGCTGGGAGTGTGCTCCCCCACATTTGCTCACATGACCCACAGCCATGTGCACTCCACACCATGGACTAATGGGCTTAAACGAGCCTGATGCTCCATAGGCCCCACCTCCACCACGGAATGGACTCTCATCACAGGCTTTGTTTTGGCTCTGCTGAAGCCCATGCTGAACCTTTTCCAGGACTGGGTGAAGGTGCGTGGGACTTCGCAACCTGAGAAATATCATTCCACACCAATGAAAACGATTCCTTCTCCCATGGAAGCTTCCAGAAATGCTTATTCCAGGAGCGCTCCAAGAACCCCACTCACACTAGTGTGGGGAAAATTTGATCTGCTCATTTCTCCAACAACAGTAGGAAGTACAGAGGCACGAGAGGGCTGGCTGGGCTGACACAGACAGCAGCTCAAGTTCTGGAGGGGCAGCTGAGTGGCATGGGAACCTCTGATGTATATAGCTATAATATACAGATATAAGCATATAGATAGTATAGTATATAGTATATAGATAATAACATGGGCTTCTGACTGACATGCAAAGTGGGGCTAGGGGTTGAGGGATAACAGGCTTGTAGGACTGAAATCTTAACCTCTGGAATATGATACCAATCCCAGATAGGTATTGTCAGAATTGAATTGAATTGAATTGAATTGCACACATTTTGTGTCTGGAGAACTGCTTGTTGTTGGTTAACTCCCCCCCCCCCCCCCACACACACACACAGAAAATTGGCTCTCAGAACACAAAAAGAATAGTATATATCATAATCTATCATTTGTTATATTCCATTCCCTTCTCGCCAGGATTTAGCTCCTTGATTACACGACCTTTGCCTATCTTACACATTGTTTCAGCCTCACCATTTTGCACAGTTCCTATAAAAAGGTAGACACCCAAAGACTGAAAACATATGTGAGAATGTAAATCAAAATGTGTTTATAGCTTTTGTTAAATTAGGTGGTAAGAGGACACAAGAAGTTGAAACTCACAATAATTTAGAAACACGGGTGACATAATGAGACAAGAAAAGAAAGCTTCTTAAAGGAGGAAAATTAAAGGCCGAGGACAGAAGGATAAAATGGCGGTTTCCCAGGGCTCTTCCACACAGTAACAAAATTACAACACCAAGACCTTTTCCCAAGGAATCACACATGTTAGGTTTAATTCAAACATAACATAGAGTGGATATTTGGAATACAACATATAAGGCGAAGCTAGCACCCAGCCCATGAAGAATTCAATATAACATGCTAAGATGTTTGTGCTTTATTATGGGCAGCAAAAATTTATTGTAAGGGGAATATATAATCAAAGTTGACTTTTAGGAAAAAGGACATGCTAGAAGAGGCAATGGGATGAGAAAAGACTGGTCAGAAAAGATACTTGGAGAAGTTTTCAGTAGATGAGACAAAAGTTGAGGACTTAAAATAAGCCAGCGATGGCAGAATAAAGAAGAGGGAGCATAAAAGAAATATGCAGTGAAAGTTATGCGCTACAGGCAGTGAGCTGAAAGGAAAATGCAGAGAGGAATTCTGATTTATAATTTATAGAACTGAGTGGGTGGGAATTACCCAGCTAAACTCAAGTACAAACAAAAACAAAAGTGAGTTTAAGCAAAAAAAAAAGAAAAGAAAAAACCAAACAACAACAACAAAAAAACCACATAACATCTATTCTGTTATTCTGTTTTCTGGCTTACAATAACTTTTTTTTTCCAAATGAGCAGACAATACTTAATTGTGGCAGTTTATGCATGCAGAGCCATCGATATTTTGTTGGTTTGGTTTGGTTTTCTGTCAATGGAAGCATACCTTGCTTTTGTATATTATGAATATTACCCATATTACAAAGTATAATAAGTGTTTACAAAGTGGTCAAGGAAGAGGAACCCTGAGACTTACAATTTGGATTTGCTGTTCAACTCCATTGACGTGCTGTCTGACCATAAGACATTCTTAGGAAACCAAGGAAGCAATATGTCACCGTGCTTGGCGGAACAAAAGCTTTAGATGAAATTCCAAGAAAGCAAAGCTTCAGCCCTACGGGACACTGCCTTGCTTATCCTGGAATCAGAGACCCATGATCTCAAGCAGGAAATAGAACATCTAGTCCAGAGCCTGGGGGTGTGGTGAGACGGAGCTGAGCGTGGAAATGTGAGTTGAACTCTCTTACCATACCTGTAGTCTTCATTAGCTGCTTTTTGCCTGGGACCCTGAGGGGTGTCATGGGCTGGGTTTTATGTGTTCACTTGTTCAGCTCTGTTTATCCCACTGGTTCAGCTACTTGCCAAACACACATGGAAGAGTAGGGCTTTTTTCTCTCCAGTCCCTTTAAGTTATCATCACCTTAGAAAATACAGAGTGTGAGCCAGTGTCCAGCTGAGCCATTAATGTAGAACTTTCTCCTTTGGTTTGATAACTCATTGGCCTGTATGAAAGAGCCCTTACAATTTGTATGCTTATGAAGGGGATGCATTCCTCTCGTCCATTTCTCTTTCTCTTTGGTTTGCGATATGACTTCTTGCCTTACTCCTATCACGTGGAACACACACAGACACACACACAGCAGGATATGAATACAAACCAAATGCTTCATCCTAAGATGAAACTATAATTTATGTGTAGGTAACAAGTTTTCCCTGCAATGGTAAATCTTCTATCTTCTTCAGATAAAAACCTCTTCTCAGCAAGGCTATCTGTCTTCGTTTCCCTCCCATTTTAAGTGAGACTTTATTCAAAGGAGGGTCTTTTTAAAGAAATCTTCCCATGTGGCTGGATTCTGGCATGCATTAGAGCTTTCATTATGATTTATAAAGACACATAGGCACCAATGTAGTTAATAAATTAAATAAAGACTATATACACTTGTGTAGACATTGTTACAGCACAGAGTTGAGAGGACTAATTTTATTTGACACTGTCTTTTAACAGAGTGGAAATAATGTAAAATCAGCATGCCATGCATAAAGAATCCAAGGTAGGGAAGATAAAAATACACAAGAGTAAGAATCTGTGCCAGCATGGTCTCATAACATGCTGCTTTATCACTAAGGGTAGGGGGTATTTCTGCACTGGAATATCCATATCATTATTTCTCAGCTGCCTTATATAAAGAAACACTAGTATTCAGTGTTTTGTATTGAAGTCCTTTATTCAGAATGTATTCCCTAGCATCCCCCAAACTATAAGGAAACAAAGAGCACAAAAATACCATAAGAGAAATCCCTGGACTAAAGGAGTTATTTCAGCACCATTGTCATTAAATTGATGGGGGGGAAATCTGATGCAAAATTCGCAGTGTTCAAGCATCTGGGGATGTTCTGGGGACAGAAAGCTCATCATGGTCTCTTCACCTTTGTATCTCTGACACCAAAGGCAGAGCAGGGGATGGCACTGCGGTGCTGAGTGAGCTCAGTGGAGCCAACTCTGTGACATGATTGATGGTGGTCTTAAATTTGTTGTGAGTAGGCAAGAGCCACACTCCGAAAGTGTGTAATCAGTGTAAGTAGTTCGTAACGACAGCACCTCTCTTGGTTTCCCCCAATTTTGCATCATTATTCCACATGATCTAGAAACAATTCTTTCGCTCCCTGAGCAATGGAACTCTTATTATTGATTAGTGATAATGGGCTTAGCTCTGTTTTTGCACCGTTGACTCATGTTTCTAATTCTTCAAACAACCCTGCAAATAGGTATTTTCCCTATTTTACCCAAGGGAAGACTGAGGTTTAAAAGGATTAGCACTGTAACTACTAGGGATAGAAACACATTTTAAATCAGGTTCCTTGGACTCAGAAATCTGTGCTCTTTCTACTAAATTAACACATGTTTTCTTTGAAAATTCAACCTGGGAAAAATCACTTTTTCTCACATTCTATAATGATGTCTATAAAATGCCACATTTTAATCCTAGGGACAATATCTAGATGCCTCTTGCCACAGTTGGAGATATTTGCAGAACTCGGATCCTAAAGAAAATCAACCCCGGGGTTAAAAATTAAAGAGAAAAAAAATGAGTAGAAGTTAGTAATAGAGCAATGCAAAAATATAGACAAATTGGAGCAAAGTTAGTAAGAGAAGGGTAACCAAAACAGTAAGTGTCCCTTGGAATAACATGAGTAGTTGGGGAATAAATGGAGTATTTAATTGGCAAAAGAGTCCCTTCAGACAGAGATGTGTTCATTCCACTCAATACTTGAAAGGCACCGGTCAGAAAGAGCAAGTTGACCTATTCCTAAAGACCAGTGTAGACCTTGGGGAAGTATAGGACAGCTATCAAGAGGAACTAAGAATCTGAGTTCATGAGTGAAACAGACAGACTAGAGAAGTAGCAAATTCTCTCCTAGTGAGGTGGGCAGAGAAAAGCTGGACTGTCAGCTGAAGGGAATTAAGTAAACGTAATTCAAGAATCAGAATCATAATGATGATTGAAATAATTTTTTAAATTTTTCATAACTTTATTATTGGCATTTAAAATGTGATAGTGATAATTGAGCACATTTTTTATTTTATTGGGGTGACATTGGTTAACAAAATTATGTAGGTTCAAGTGTCCAATTTTATGATACATCACCTACGTATATATTCCATTGTATGTTTATCACCCAAAGCCAAATCTCCTTCCATCACCATATAGTTGACCCTTTTGCCCTTAACTACCTCCTACCCCCTTTTCCCTCTGAGAACCTGTGTCTATGACTTTTTGTTTATCTTGCTTGTTAATTTTTTGCTTTCAGTTTTATATCCCACACTAGAGGCCCAGTGCATGGGATTCATGCACTGGAGGGGGGCGTGGCCTAAGGGGATCAGCCCACTGTAGGAGCACCACTCATCCTGGTCAGCTGAGCAGCTGTGGAGCTGCCCTCTGGAGCGCACTGATCACCAGGGGGCAGCTTCTGCGTTGAGCGTCTGCCCCTGGTGGCCAGGGCATGTCATAGCAACTGGTCAACTGGTGGCCCTCTGTGTCTCCCAGCTCACTGGGCAGGTCCCTTCCATTTTATTTCTGATATTACCCAGTGCGAGCCATGCAGCAGCAGTCCTGCATAACTGAAAACTGCAGCTAGCTTCACATCTTAACAGCATCTCAAGTGCACGTTGTAACAGAGACTCGGAGTAATCAAGTTGCAGGAAGGCTGTTTTAATAGTCTCTCTCTCTCTCTCTCTCTCTCTCTCTCTCGCTCTCGCTCTCGCTCTCGCTCTCGCTCTTGCTCTCGCTCTCCCCTCTCTGACTTGTAGTAGAAAAAGCAGATGTAGAAATTATGAATAATGTAATTGATGATCATAAAGCTTTTAAATACCCAAGCTTTCAACAACCAAGATCTATTTGAGCTCAGAATCTAATAAGAAATAAATACAATAGTTTTCAAGAAGACATTTTTTATCAAGAGCTCAGCCGCCCTTTCTTCCTGCTTTTATGAGCAACATTATCATCTCATCAGCAGATGAGTTGGAGAATTTTAGTGTGACACATAATCCTCTCTAGCTCATCGTGTTTCTCCTTTTCCTTGGGCAGTTTTTTTTTTTTTTTAAATAAAATTTGCTCGTTAAAGACACCATCTCAGAGGGTTTTGTCCTTATTAGATTTAATAGGGAAGGAAGCAGTGTGTTGTTAAAGCAGGCTGTTTATTGACAACTAATTTATTGTGTGCCAATGTAGGAGGCTCGAGAAGACCCATCAGTGTGTTAAAAATAATGCCCCTAAGTTATTTTTCCTAGGCACCTTGGCTCACAAAGCCTCACTATTGACAATTATTTTCAAATTCATCCTGCATTTTGTTCACTACCTGTTTCCAAAGAACTTGAATGTCGTTAAAGAGTTCATTCAAATGCCACATTAAATACACCTCAATATTACTTTCTTTAATAGGCAAATTGTTCCTCATATCAGGTGATCTTTCATTCAGGGGGAACGCCAATAATGCCTGCTTAACGCTATTCATCAGCGCCGTGGGTGTCTTCGTATTATTACTATTATATATTGTTTTCAGGAATGGGCTTGACGACAAAGAAAATGGTATTGTCTCTGCAATAATGGTTTGCATGTTGTTTTCTTCTCTGATGGTGGAAAGTATCTTTGTTAAGCACATATAAATCTTGGTAAGTTTTCCAATTCTATCCAGATATATTGCTACCAACTAACGGCTTCTGAGCTCTGGAATTATTATCATTACTTTTTAATCATGAAGGAAATCCATTCAATGACTTGGGTGGGTGTGTGTTTTTTCTTTTAATGCAGATGAGGAAATATTATTTTCATATTTCTATCGTTTTTTTCTCTCCTGAATTTTCTCAAAAGACAATAAGGAAATGGCTTATAAATGTGTGTGTGTGTGTGTGTGTGTGTGTGTGTGTGTGTTTTCCTAGCCCTAAACAAAACACATAAATGTGTGTGTGTGTCAATGAAAAAATAATTTCTTACAAAGTCATGCACACTTCTCTTGGCACCAGTAACATAAAGTATAAGTTAACGCTTGTTTTTCTGAATTATGTTTACTCTCCAGTGGAGCAAAAATGATAACAAAACAAACAAACAACAACAACAACAGAACTAGCTCCTAGGGAATGAAAGGAGGAATTTGGTTGTGATTGCTCCATCTTCTACAATGGTGACCTGCCAGATATTTTAAAAGGGCTTTTATGCAGCCCGATCTCTTGCCCTAATGGCATTATTTAAAAGAAAACCTAGTAATTACAAATCCCCAAATCCCAAATTACTCTAAATATAGAAGAAAAAAATCTCGGTGGGACCGGGAAGTCAAGGTCCAGCCGTGAACCCTGTGGAACGTGGATGCCTCTCTAGCCAGCGAGTTGGCTTTCCATCAAAACCCTCCTGCTTTGGATGTGCTGGCAGTGAGGATGGCAGCAAGAGCACATCCCTGGGCTGTCAACAGCACTCCTGCTCAAGGCACAGGGACAAAGGAGCGGGATAAAAGAGGGGAGGACCTCCCCTTCCCCAAGCCAGTGGCCATCCCAGGATGTCCCAGGGGGTAAGAAGCAAACCCAACCCAGCCATCTTCTGGAAGCAGGGTTGTTTTTTTTTTGCCATGGATGAGGGATTACTGATTAGCTTTTTAACTTGGGCTTTTCCAAATAGTTTTCCAGTTACTTAATTTACTCTACATGGAGTCTATTGATTATTCAAGTTGGCAGTCAATTTTATAGGGCGCCCCGCTGTTCCTTTGCTTAATGTAGTCAATGGTTGTAATTGCTTGATCAGGGCAGCCCATGAAATAGGTTTTGTGTCTTTTTTTTTTTTTTTTTACAATGCATTGATAGCTCTATCTGACGCAGCCCTGGCGGGCCCGGCTTTCACGGCGCTGCCGGGAGCCCCCAGAGGCCCGGAGATTAATGGCTGTGCCGGCCGCGGGGCTGATGCTGATGCTGATGCTGCGCTCGGAGCTACTCCCGCATCTGGCGCGCGCACTTGGCATTGGCGCCAGCTCTGCGTCGCGCAGCCACAGAATCTCTCACCGGTGCCTAGTTAACTGTTTTCGCTAAGGGGATGAGATAAAAAGCCATCCAGAGAGCTGTTGGCACCCACTCTCTGCCACTGCAGTCACACATTAGAGGTTTTTTCCAGCCCTTTTTTTTTTTAAAAAGAGGCAAAGGATGTATGGAAACAACAAATGACGTGGAATGTGTTTATGTTTTGAATTCTGTCTGGATTCCGAAAAGCATCCCGTGGGTGTTCAGATGATCTGTAAACCAACAGCCAACATCCCCGCCCCCCCCCAACCCCTTTCTCCCCTTCACCACCGCCTTCCCTGGGATGAGAGCAGGATGATATGAAACGCATCCAAGTTTTCCAGGGGAGCAGACGGGGGCTTTGGATTCCCAGAGCTAAGGCAGGTAGCACAGTCCCAGACGTGGCAAAGCAGCCTGAAGCCCCTCCACAGCTCACTGCAATACACGCAGCTCTCCTGCCTTCAGTGAATCCGCTCAGATGGCCCGGGCCTCATCTCCCTACCTTGCATGGCAGGGTTCACGTTTGGTGCAATTCGAATGTCATCATCAGGCGTGAAACGTGTAGTTTTAATAAGCAGACCCAGTGAAAAGCAGTGAGATATGCAATAGAGTTGCATAGATCCCCGGACAGTCTGATTAGATGGTTCACACACGTCCTTCTCGATGCCCGGGAGGGACTTCCACCAGGAAAAGGGAGATTGTGAGGGTTTTAGACCAGCCAGGCTGCTGATTTGACATCAGAACCTGGAAGGACCTGCTTCTTTATGAATACTTTTCCCTCTGAGTATTAAGCTGTAAAGGGATAATGCGTCTCTGAAAAGAAAAATTCCACCGAGAAGACAGAAAATAACATTCTCAAGGCCCACGTCCTCATAGAACGAAAATTCCCTTTGGAGTAAGCAGTTGTACAAGAATGCATATATGTGACTGCAATGCTAATCCGCCGGGCTGTTTCGCAAGAAAAAGGTTAAAAATTTTCCCAAAAACAACCGTTCTTATTTTCAGATTTTATGGTCCTTATGTGATGTATGGCTAAGATAATTCATTCCACCATTAATTTTTTTTAAATATATATTTTATTGATTTTTTTACAGAGAGGAAGAGAGAGGGATAGAGGGAGTAGAAACATCAATGAGAGAGAATCATCGATCAGCTGCCTCTTGCACATCCCCTACTGGGGATGTGCCCGCAACCAATGTACATGCCCTTGACCAGAATCGAACCTGGGACCTTTTGGTCCGCAGGCCGACGCTCTATCCACTGAGCCAAATCGGTTTTGGCCATTCCACCATTAATTTATACTTTAATGCATTTACAATGGAAGATTCCCCAGCCTCTCCCCTCTCCCTCTTTACATCCTTGTTGGCCTTCAGACCGTCTAAATATATTTTAGCCATTTCGTGCAGAGCCTTACATATCACATAACTTTTTCTTTTCCTTATACAGAATGCTATTATTTCATAAGCTGTTCAGAAAGAAGCCAAGTCAGCAATTTATACTAATTCACTGTTAGTCCAGACTTTGAAATATAAAGAAATGTCTTTTTCTTGACTATGGAGAGCACCTTCCTATGCCTCCGCTCCTAATTTTATTCTACTTTGAAACCTTATTAAGAAACACAGTCATTTTGAAATAGATGTCTGAGCCACTTTGCCATGGCGGACTAGCATTGAGATGGCCTGCGTGCCTGAAAGGCTGGCTCCCACCCCAGTCCTCTCAACACACATGTACAGCGAGTGAAGCAGCAAAGAGTGACATGATCGCTAAACAAAATACTCAGAGGAACAGAAGAACTCACTAATTTGACAGCTGATTAAAAGCCTTGCTTCAAATTGACGGAAGACAACTGATAGCGGATGAGAAGGATGCGGGGCAAATCTAAAGCTGGCTAGATTGCTCTTGCCCAGGTTAAAAAGATTACACACACACACACACACACACACACACACACACACACACACCCAGCTCCCTCACTGTGACAGAATTTTTGTTGGTTGTTCTCTGAAGCAGACCCTGTGGATTCAGTTGCAATTGATCCTGTGGTTGGAGTACCTTGATTCTGGGTCTCCGTTCACCTTTCAGCTTACTGAGTATTTATTTGAGGGCCAGGCCCCCCTCCCAAGCCTCCCCACGCATCTGTTATCGGTTGTAAAGTTCCGGAGGGCAGGGCCTTTGTCATTTTCACTTGCCTTTTATTGTTCCTTTCGGTAGCAAGGTGTTATGCAGATGTGGACACTTGGTGGATACTACAGAGCAGAGCTTTGCTGCACCTACATGAAAGGAAGCAGGGCCTGCGTGAAAATAAATGCAGGGGACTTGATCCATCTGAAAAGATAGAGAAAGACATCACAAATAAGCCCCTGGCTCAGTGTCAGGCACATAGAAAGTGTCCCATAAATGTTAGTTCAACACAACTGTGCTTGGGGGGGGGGGGGGCGCGTTCCAACTCCGCCTCTAATCTCGAGCATCTGTGGGACTTACATCTCATCTAACTCAGTTTTTGTTTGTTTTGCCTTTGGTCTTTATTTTAATCCAATTTCCCTTTCATGCCTAAGTAACCAAAATGTAAGTCAGAACAATATAACTCAATGTACAATAGGCAAGTTTGGGAAAATATTACTGTGATATATTTTTTCTGATAAATTCTAATTTATAAGATAAATTCTGATCTTAAATATTTAAGATCAGAATTTAATTGATACCGTTTTTGTTGCTTGAATTTCTTTGCTTGGGACCCTGGGGCTTGGGGGTAGAGTCGATAACGGACAGAGCTAGGAGTTGAGACCCAGGAACCCAGCAAAAGGAGAGTCTACTGGCCAAGGTACTCCAGCCTGGAATGAGAAGAGCCATAGAGGTGAGACTTAACTAAAGTTTACCAATAAAGCCAAAAATTAAAAGCAAGGGAAACAAAAATCAAAGTCTAAGATATGAGAGATGGTAGCGAAGGTGGTTGTGTGTGTATATGGCAATGGACAAGATTTGGGCGCTATCCAGGACAATCAAGGAATGTTGTGAATGGTTTTGATGGGCACAGCTGGCCTGCCCTCTAGTTATTATAAGAGCCTAGTTCCCGCAGGGATGTATCCGGTAATGGCAAGACGAAGAGTTGAGGCAAAGAATCCTAGATCTTGAACTTTGAGCCAGACTGTATGTGACTGTGCTTACATAGAAGCCGGCTCCATGGCTCTCCTGGCTGGTTAAATTCCTTGTTTACCCTGCTGGTGAAAGAAATCCTTCAGGGAAGTCATACCTGACTCCTCTTCCATCTCTTGACAATCCAAAGATCTGAAGCTATGATACCCAGAGAAGGAGTCTAGGAAAAGAAATCTTCTGCCTTGGTACATGCTACATGCTACATGCTTCCAAATCTACTGCCCGTGACAGCAGCTTCCTGAGGGAGCCCGTGGCTTTCAGTGTTTCTTGGGCGAGCATACCTCTGTCCACAGAAAACTGGGGGAGAACCTTTTTAGATGCTTCGACATCTGTAGTTGTAATATTGTCCTATACAAAATAGCACCTTCTCCATTCTCTTAGATAGGTCTGTATCTACTGGAGATTATCATAAAATGAATGCTAAAATAGGAGCATAGATTATAAAACAGTAAATTGAAGTTTTACCCATTTTTCTGCGAATCAGATCACTTGTTATTTCCATCATTGAGTCAGGGACATTCTGGGTACCTGGGGAAAGGGCAGATTCCATCAAGACAAGAGAAGATAGGAGTGGAACCAGGGCCACGTCCCCAGTAACGACACTTATAAAAACTGATCCTATCTAGGTGTGAAGAGGAAATCATTTGAAAGAAAACAATCTAGGTAGGGAATAAAGTTTTCTGACTAAAAAATATACCAAAAGTGGCTATAATTTTAACTGCCCATTTTTTTATCATCCCATCAAGCAGTGCTTTTATAAATGAATAGGTTCACAAAACAATGACCTCTGTGAATGGGGGATATTTGTAGAATACCTTAGAAAATAAAAAGTTTTACTAATGTGCATTTCCATCCTTAAGTACCTATTAGTATGCTAACTTGGCATTTCAGTTACTATATTTTATCACTGTCTGAAACTATGTTCCTGGACTTATGATAGGGTTACATCCCAATAAACCTACCATGGGTTGAAAATATTATTAACACCCCTAACCTACTGAGTGTGATGGCTTGGCCTAACCTACCTTACACCTGCTCAGAACAATTACATTCCCCTACAGTTGGGCAAAATCATCTAACACAATGGCGATACTGTTGAGTATGGATGTTGACCCTGGTGGTCATGTGCCTGCCTGGGAGCTGTGGCTCAACTGCTGTCACAAGGGAGTATCCTACTACATACTGCTAGCCTGAGAAAAGACCAAACTCAAAACTCCCAAGTACAGTTTCTGCTAAATTTGTATTGCATTTACACCATAGTGAAATCGAAAAATCCTAAGTCAAACCATAGTTAAGTCAGGTGCCATCTGCACTTACATGATTCAATCTCATTCTCTTTTAAAAAGGTTACCCTCATACGAAATTTTTTCATTTTTAATAGCAATATTATTTCTTTTTATTACTTACTCTTCTTTCTGTTTGCCAGTCGATCTGTAAAGAGTACTTTTAAACTTTTTAAAATTATAGATTGGATTGCACGGAGAGTTGCTAGTTGCGAACCTACATGGATGTCCCATATTTTCCAATTAAAACACCCATGATGAGACTGGATTATGGGGAGGTTGGCTGGACTTCAGCTACATAATTGGGGAAACTATGCTCTTATACGTAGTGTTCCTGAAAACGCTAGCCCTCTTAGATGTGCTTGCCTAACATTTGTTGTGGTCCTGATTTGAAACTTTTCAATCAGTTTTAATTTCCACATCCCTTTGCACCTCAAGATTCTGGCTGCGTCTTGCAAAGGAAGTGCCAAAATTCCATGAGAACAGCAGTTTGTATGGAATTTTTGGCCTGATCAGAAGCAGGAAGAGCAGGAAACGTTATTTTTAAAAGTCCCGTTTTTAACACTGCCGATGTCTGGAGAGTCTGGGTAAGCTTTGAGCCTATTTCCAAATTGTTGGGTGTCCCTCCAAGCCCGCTCTAAATGGGGTGTGAAACATAGGTTGGGGCGGGATTGGACGGCGATCAAGACAACACAGAATTTGGCAGTCGGGCTTTTCCCCCATTTAGTTTCCGGGATGGTGGAGGTGAGGCTGGAGGTTTACCATCTTTAATGCCTTATCTAGGAGACAGTTCTGTGAATGCTGGCCCAAAGTGTGACTCTCCTTTTTGTAAATATTATACTTCTAGCTGCGGAGCCTTAGTGAGCCAGAAAACACAAAATAATCTTTAATCTTAAAATATTTATACATGGAAGCATTACTGAAATAAGAATGCATGAGTCCTTGGACTGGGTTACAAAGCTGTGATATATTTACTTTATTTTTAGTTCGTAGTGCTTAATGGAAACATGACATGGAAGTGGGTGTTTGGGCAGAAACCAAATTGCAGAAGTGACTGTGAATGGTTAAGGAACTGTTATTGATTTTCCCCGAGTCTCTACATCCTTTTCCTTCTTCAAAACAATCAACTGTTTTCTTAGCTTTATCTGTGAGTTTAGAAAGGATGCAAAGCGTTTCATGTTTTAAGGTGTTTGTGATAAAATGAAATGGTGAACTTTCCGAAGATCTTTATTTAAACACGAGAATTTTCAAACCTGAGACTACATTGTAAATATCTTAGAGCTGTTAAAGATCTAGCTAATATGTATCAAGGAAAAAAATATTCATATAAGTAAAGCATCACCTGCAATAGCTCAATTTTAAATTTGAAGATTATTCATTATGACAGACCTATTTTATAGCCAACTAGGGGCCCAGTGCAAGAATTCGTACACTTTCAAAGGAGCTGTGGGTCACAAGGCTGCAATGGGCACAGGGGTGGGTATCGGCCCATCCTCCACGCCTCTGCCCAGCCCTCCATCTGCGGCCCCCAGTTTCCTGTCTGCTGGTAGCCCCGCTCCTGACACCGCTGCTCCACTCACACCCGCTGATAGTGCGAAGCGACTGGGGCCCACACCAGCAGCAGGTGTGAGTGGGGCGGGTGCAAGTGGCAGCTGCTGCCCCGATTGCCCCTCAGGAGCAGGGGGAAGTGGACAATCCATGAGGGGCAATTGGAGCTGGCAGCCGCCGCTCGCACCCACTGACAGTGCTGAGTGGTTGGGGCCAGCACTGGGTGCTGGGAGCAGGTGTGAGCAGCAAGGTGCAAGTGCCGGGTGGAACCATAGCACACAGGAGCAAGGATTTTTCAGTAACCACCAGAGGCTCGCTCTGATGACAGTGACTGACACACCTCCTTGGTCTGGCACTCCTGCTCACCTGCTCCACCATCCCACCGTGGCCAATGCCTGCCATGTTTCCTGCTCTGCGGCCTGCTGCTGATGCCCACAATGTTCTGTGTGCAACCCCTGGTGGTCAGTACATGTCACAGTGACCAGTTATTTGGTTGTTCTGCCATTTGTTCTATTTGAATATTAGGGATATATATATATATATATATATATATTAAAGAATATATATATATTCTTTAAGCAGATTGGGGAGAAGTTAATACTCTAGAAATGTACCCTTCTGCCAGTAATTATGGAAATGGTCATTAACTTTCTCTAAAAGTGCAAGGTTTTATTAATATTTTACTTGTAGTTGTCTAGGAATTCATGAGAATAGAGAAGACCAAAGATAAGTTTTAGATCTCTTATGCTGTTGAGTGGTAATAATTAACTTCTGCTAATATCCAATGTTCTTCACATGTTAGCAGGTGATGTGATTAAGTAATTCAGTGACAACATTTTCTGAGTGGAAGCTTCACAGATGCCCATGTGAGGGTATTTAGAAGGTTTGATATGAAAAACACTTTTTTTTTTTTACTCACCCTGGGCAATAACTCCTCATGAAACTGAATACTGTTTTTAATTTTTTCCTCAACTTCCTACTCTTCAGTGCAAATGATAGATGTATTTAGTGTTTTCTTTGTATGTCCAGTCTCTGGGCTATCACTTGATAACCTACAATGCTCTTTTTACATTTCTCTAAATATTCAATAGATAAAATGATTGATACGTAGATAAATATGACATGTATGAATGTGTATATTTGCATATATACTTATGAGAAAGCAGCTAATAGTGAATTTACACCTTAAAGTCAAACTCTAAATTCCAATAAAATCAGTATTCCCATGGATTTATTACCAAGGTTGGAGAAGACAGTCCCTGTAAGCAGAGGTTTAAATTTTACCTACACACGTCGTCACAGGGGAGTTGTTGAGAAATTGTCCATAGAGAGTTTACCTTGTCCATTCTTTGAAAAGGAAACATTCTAGAATCTACAAAAAAAAAAAAGAAAGAAAGAAAGAAAAGAAAAGAAAAAGAAAACCTGCAAAGTTTGCATAAATATTTGATGGCAAATTCTGGTTTTCAGAAGCAAGAAAATGCTAAAGAACAGATTGTTAGGTTTTCTTCCCTAAAATGCAGTCACGTCCGCATCATTAGTCTGGTTTGCTCCATGACTCCAATAGCATTTTCCTTTCCTTATGAATATTAAATATGCCAGTGCTATTTAATAAACAGCTTGTGATCGTATATAGTATGCAAGACAGAATTGTCAGACCTAGCCCTGTTCTTCCACATTTAATTAACTCAGAGGGGAAAATGCTTGCAGGAGAGGTCCTATTGCTGCATTTGGATAAGGGGATAGTATATTTGGGAAAATATCTCTCCAACTCACTATAACTAAAGGCTTTAACAACACGATATTGTCGTGTTGGAGACGTTGTCTAACCTTTAAGATGCTTTGACATGCATATGCCACAAATGAATGAAATGAGAAGAGTGACGTTGATCGAAGACAGAGAATCAGAAAAGTAATTAACACAGGATCAACACAGCTTGGTCCAGAGTCAAATTGTCTGACATTGCATTCCTGTCTCCCTTTTACCATAGACTTTCTTATTTGACCATGAGGAGGGTACGAAGTGATTACACATTTCTCAAGGGCAACAGAAGTATTATTTTTACAAGAACTTTTTATATGAAGATAAAGGCTGGATCTCCTGGGTTTCATAGCAGACCCATTTTTAGATAAACATACATGAGAGTATACCCTTGAAAAGTTAAAAATGATTTATTATGTTCGGTCACATTCCTTGGCATCAGTTGCAACATGAGTTAAGGGCGGTGGCATGTGGCAGAGAGAGATCAATAACTGGAAATAGTTATTATGCCATGACTCTAGTTTGAAGGGGCAGTCATTTTGTTTTTCTTTGGTATTTCATAGACTTATTTTTTATCCTAATTTTTTTTTTAAAAAAAAGAAGAGATCAAAGTTAATCTTAAAATTCAACATATATTTGCAACCTTCCGTGTCTCTTGTTTTTAATCTATTATGTCCAATTGGGAGCGCCATGCATATGCCAGGAGAACTCATTTGTGTTATTTAGGAAGAGCTATTATATTTATTTGTTGGGCCTTGATTCAAATAGATCTGGCCACACCAACCGGGTCATTGTGTTTAACTCTTTATACTTAACATTTTATAACGTTATAATAAAAGGATAAACGCCTTCCATCAGTGCCCGTTCACAATCGTTTATTTTAAAAAAGAGAGAAATGAAAGGAGACACGTTTGTCATTCAAGATTCCTTTAAAAATGGCTCTCGGGCCTCCACCCCTCCCACCCTGCTCCCGCATGCACGGCTCATCCCCCGCCCGCTCGGAGCCACGCGGGGCAGACCCTGTAATATTATTCAAATTGCAGCCTCATGTCTTGCATCCCCAAAACACCTCATCTCTGATGCAACCTGTAAACTTCCTCCCAGTCCCCAATTAGACTAATATATCTGCCCAGCTCCGATTGGGGGTGATGGATTGTCGGGGGGAGGGGGGTGGGGGGAAGACGAGGAGATTTTCTCAGCTCCTCTGCATTCCCATAGGCACGCGGCGTTTGACAGATTGGGCAGAGCTGCCACGGAAGAGTCTGACACAGATGGTGTAATTAGAAAATTCGAAGTGAGAGTGTGAAATTTATCTTTGATCAGCACCTCCTTGCCAGATTGTCATCTATGTTAATATGATGATGGCTTCTTGGAGATGGCGAGGAGGAAACAGCAGCAGCCTTGGAGAGGAAAGGGAGACTGTGCAGGGGGGAAAAAGATACTCTGTTTACTCCCGAAATCCAATCAATGCCTACAGATCGAAATGAAACTGTACTTAATTCATATGTATTTAACTCAGGGTAAAAAAAAAAAATAGCCTACCCCGGTCCGCACACTTTATTAAACTTAGGATCAATAGAGTCAAACCTGAGCTTTAGTTGGAAGGAGACACGTGTTAATTTTTTATGAGGTCATAAATTTAAAAAAATACAATCTACAACCGTAGGAGCTGTTCAAGACAATGCTCCCCTCCCTTTATCAAAACTCCATGAAAAATGCATAGGAGAAAAAAAAATCACCCCAGCGCTCTGTGTCATGAAAATTTTAAACATTGCCAGGGAAGTTTCATTTTCCACTTTTCCTCCACCTTTTCTGCTCCGGAAGAACCTTGTGATTTTGATTCAGGGCAAAGTAAACTAGCCTTTTTTTTCCCCCTTTGATGTTTTAGATTGTATACTTATTTTTTTGATATTTAATACATTTTAAAAATAATAATAACATGCATTTCTACCCAGGACTGGCAGACATTGCTTCCTGCCATCATTAACTTTCTGGAAAATCAGAATATTTATTATGAGGGGTCCCAAGGTTAGCCATAAACCATTTTTTTTTTCCTTAAGTTAGCTGTGTCCGAGACCAGTCAGCATATTTCGGCTGGCCCGAAGGGTTCAAGAGGCGTGTAAGCATCTACGATAGACTACGTTTTGCTGTCATCTGCTCCAATGTTCACATCGACGGTGCTCATTTTCAAGGAGGTAAATTAGCATAATTAATGACCAGCCAAATTTGGGGGTAATACAGTATGTAATTAACATTAGAGAGTTCTGTTGTACCACCTGCCCCCACGTCTCATTGTTGCCGGGATCGAACTGTACAGGAGGAAATTTTCCCCTTTGCTGCACTGAGCAGAAAGCAGCTTTCTTCATCAGAGTGAGCCATTAGCTGTAATGGCATGTAGGTGTAATGGAATGTGCTGGAAACATCTGTGCCGAGAGCAGGGGAGAAATTGCTGCGTGCAGTCCTAGGCCTTTGGGGAGCTTGATTAAGGGTTGCTTCAGAGAACTTGAGATCTGGCTTGGGATGCAAAAGCAAAACAACACAAAGCAAACAAACCAAAAAAAAAAGTGGGGGGGGGAGAGAGATGAAAGGAGAAATAATGCTAATAGATTTATGGCTGTACGTCTGCGGGGAGAACAAAGGATTTTTTAATTTTTTTCTTCCCGAATCGCTCTTCTAGTGCATCTGTGCTCTGCTGGGCTTTCCCTGGTCGAAGTGATCTGGAAAAAATGCAGCTCTGACTGCAGCCTAACGGGACAGATCATGGCTGCAGAGTTAAAATAGCTTCATATCTCTCCCTTCCGGTGAGCTCATGGAAAGTCCCTGACAACCTGAAGGGGGGCAAATTTAATATTACTTATGCTGGCTGTTATCTTAAAATTCATCTCAGAAAATGGAAAAGTGAAAGGAATATCGAGACTTGGGCCGGAAATAATTTCTCGTTTTTCACCAGTTACACACAGCAGTTCTTGCAAAGTATCCCCTGACTGGCTAATTCATTGCACATTAGCTTAATTCCGTGTATCCAAGAGTGACTTGAACTGATTTTAGGAAACAGTTTTGTGGGTTGTTTTACAAAAACTTCATACATATATCGTATGACAGGGGACAAAACTTTAAATTCGGAGGACAAGGGGGATATTTTTTACATGGATTTATTTCAACAAATGCGTGCATTGAGCACTTGCTATTTTCAAAAGGCTTCCCTTGCCCAGCGTTTGGTGACCATTGCCGGGACTATCACAAATTACACTGGACAACACGCGTGGTCAATTGCATCACCTCCGCCATCTCCTCATGTCATGCTGGGTGCTGAAGCTAAATCGATCATGCGGCGATACGTATTGATTGTTACAATAACTCAATTGAATAGCATCGGCTCTTGGGGGCCTTGGCCATTTGTGAAGTGTTTAGAAAAAAGAGAAAATCAAGCTTTTAACTATAACCTTCACAATGAAGAGAAGCCAAATGAGAGCTCCCTTTTGATAATGGGGGGAAAGGGTTAAACATCTGTGAAACGAAGGCACTGAAAGGGAATCAGCATGCTGCACAGGACAGATGTGAATGCATTACCTAAAAATAAATAATAATAATAATAAAATTTAAAAAAAAATAGAGACAAACCTGGAAATACGGGCTAATGTTATGATTAGGTGCATCTTATGCTTTCTAATTATACATGGCAAGGAAGCACGCTATCTGCCGGGACCCACCTTCCTTATGACACAAGGAGCCTGCGGGGCTGGTGCCAAAAGATCCCCTGCCCCGAGGTTTAAAAATATGTAGGGAGGCGAGGATGCAATAAAAACCCAAGAGCTAATAATATTATGGCGCCTGGCATTGTTTACAAAGGAGAGCACCTGCTGTTGGGGAGAAAGGAAAAAAAAAAAGGAGAAGAAGAAGAAGAAGTGAAATCCTCCGCCTGCTCCTAACGGGGACGCTGGGCTCTGGGCCAGCCGCGTGGTGTGGCTCAGGTGCCCCGCGCGGAGGAACAATGAGAGGTGCGGCGGGGGGAGGCTGGAGCGTTACATCTCCGGCACCCGGCAATATTAATATGATGTGTTCTTGAAAGAAAATCTTGGGACTCTTCCAGCGATCGCCGCGGAAGGAGGGTGTTTAAACGTTTTACACAGCAGATGTAAGGTTTTCAAACTTTTAATTGCCTGCGTCTGAGAAGAAGAGAGAGAGAGGGGCGCGGGGCCACGGGCCTCAGCAGCTCTGGCCTCGGGTGGATGGGGCGGGAAGGGCCCCCTGGACCAGCCGAGGGGAATGGCGTGTCCTCCCACCTCGCTGGCACTTTCCCAGTGTGTGGGCCTGACTGTGTGGATGGCAACGTGGTGCATCGGAAACCAAGAGCAGGAAGGGAAGAAGTGGCTTGGGTGGCTTGTTGCTGCTCACTGACTTTCTGCCCCAGCCAAGTGTCAGGCCCACGGGGAGGTGGGATGCTGTATTTCTCTCTCCTCACTCTGGAGTGCTTAATCATGGATTTCTCCAGAATTAGACACCTATTTTTACCAGCTCACAGCTCACGCCGCCACATTTCCTGTTTTAGTTCAACTGTTTTTCCTTTTCCGAGGAAGCATTTTAAAAGGAACGCATCCTTGAGATGTCTGTAACGTTTTTAAAACACTGAGCATTCCTAGGGTCAAAGGTAAACATCTTCTTAGTGCTTATTGCTTAAAAATAATCTCTAAGGGGACACAGTTGTTTCGTGGTGATAATTGGCAACAAACCTTTAAGAACAGACAATCCTTCAAATATTTGCTATATCGGATTTAAGGATCTGGGAATGACCCCGCCCGGTGTGGCTCCTGTGATTGGGCATTGTCCCGGGCACTGAAGGGATGCCAGTTGGTTCGGTTCTCAGTCGTGGCACATGCCTAGTGTCAGGCTTGGTCCCCAATGGGTGGCATGCAGGAGGCAGCCCATCAGTGTTTCATTCTCATGTTGATATTTCTCTCTCTCTCTTTCCTCTCCTCCTCCTCCTCCTCCTCCCTCCTTCCCTCTTTTCCTCCCTCCCTCCCTTCTTCTCACTCTAAAAATCAATTTAAAATCTTTTGTAAAATAGGCAATTTACAAAACAAATCTTTTTTTAATTTTTTTAAAAAGAAACTGGAAGTAAAATTATTTTAGTTGTATGTCTCAGACACTGAACATTGCCAAAACCTAAAACGGTTGGAGGATATTTGGAGTATAAGCGTTGTTTCTTTTGAGTCAGAAAACAAATGAAAGTGTGCACCGCCTCCTAAGTGTCCATGTCACGAGGTAACGGTTCGTACAGATGGGTGGGCGCTCCAGTGAGACAAAGCCTGCAAGAGCAGTGCTGGCCTGGTGCGCCAGTTCCACGTGGACATATATGTGCTCCTCACCAAATACTGGGTTATCCTGAGGAATTTATTTAAGTCCAATTCTCTCCTCTGTAAAAGAGGGTCAAAATAAGCCCTACCCAGTTTGGCTCAGTGGATTGGAGGGTCCTGGGTTCGATTCTGGTCAAGGGCACATGCCCAGATTGAGGGCTTGATCCCCAATAGGGGGCAGGCAGGAGGAAGACAATCAATGTTTCTATCTCTCCCCCTCCTTCTCCAAAATCAATAAAAATATATTAAATGAATGAATGCATGAATAAATAAATAAATACATACATACATTTGGGTCAAAATAATAACTAATCTGTATGATTGCTATGGAGATTACAGGAGATAATTCAGGTAAAACACGTGATCTAATGAGTGACACATAGGAAGGACTGTAAAGATTTAGCTAGTTTAGCTGGTATCGTTACTATGCCTGTGTTTGAAATATGCTGCATTCTCTGTATCACAGCTGTCATGAGGTGAAAATAAAGCGCTTGCAATTGGCACCGATTCAAATAACTTCCACTCTAGAATGTCATGACAAACCAGAGCTCACCTCTCTTGAGAGACCCCTGACGACTGCTAATTGGAAGTGTTTCATTGTTAAGAAGCTGAAGGGGCCAGCAGGACAGAAAACAAGGGTCTGAACATGCACAGTGGCCTAGAGTGAAACATTAAGTTAAAAGGTTAGAAAATTAGAACAATTAGAAAGAAGATTAGAAAGGAAACTTTGCTTTTGGACAGACTCACATGTGATTTCTGATTCTCTGGCTTACTATCTCTGGGCATTTGGGAGAGTAATTTATTTTCTGTAGTCTCAGTGTCCCATCTGTAAGATGGAGTGTTAATACCTACTTTATTGTGAGTGGTCAAGTAATACCTACTTTACTAAATGGCTAGGGAAGTGCATGACAAATAGAATGCGCACATACATATACCTTAAATTGTCCGTCACTTCACCTTCTTTCAAAGATTTTATTTTCAAAACTCTGCACACATAGACTCCACACAAACATGTGAAGCACTTTTAATAAAAAAAAGAACTTCAGTTCCGTTAATGAAAAAAATAATCAGGAAATTTATTTCAAAAATAGTGTCATGACTGACATTTCAAATATCAGGCCTTCCTCCTGTTCGGTATACATTCTCTAGCTCTGCCATCTGCAAAAAATTATACTGCATCTTACATATTTCATCATGTAAATATGTTAAAATGATGTTGCCAGTTTATTTCTTCTAAATCTGGAAATAGGAAAACAAAAAAATAAAGATTTTTCAGATAGTGGTATTTTCTGAAATATCCAGGAATGGCCATGGCATTACCGTATTTGCCGGCGTATAAAACGATTTTTGGGCCCTGAAAAATACCGTATTTGCCGGCGTATAAGACGACTGGGCGTATAAGACGACCCCCTAACATTTCCACTCAAAATACAGAGTTTGTTATATACTCGCTGTATAAGACTACCCCCCACTTGGAGGCATATTTTTCAGGGCCAAAAAATCGTCTTATACGCCGGCAAATACGGTAAGCTATCCACTATAGATTTCTGAGTGGACCAGTGTGCTGAGTCTAGTTTTCCAAGTTTGTCAAATCAATTAAATAGTTGTGGCATTAGGCACCACTTAAATAGTTAGTGATTACACTGGCTTGTCCCCAGTCATCTGATGCTTAGCTTATTAAAATTATGTTTTTTGTATCTTCCATCACTTTTTAAAAATAACTTTCAAAATCGTCTCTCCTTAGAGGTCATGGCTATTATAACTGGCCTTCCTCTTATATTGTCCTTTTTCTTGAATTTTGAAAAGTACCTCAGACATTATCATCGCAAAGGTTGAACACAGTTGAATGTTTCTTTATGAATCAGGTGTATCTTTTGACCATAGTCTTCTACAGATGTAAGTCCATTTACATTAGTGCAGCTAAGTGAAATTACCCTCAATATACATATTTTTTGACGTTTTGGGGTACAAGGCATACATTCTGAAAAGGCAATGCTAGCATTCAACACCTCGAACACATCTGACCTCATGCTGATTCTAATGATGGTGATTACTCTAATGAAGGCATTGAACATCTACTATGCGTGAGGCAGAGACCAACACCCGAGATGAACGAGAGAAGAACCCTGCCCGTGGTCAGAAGAAAGCAACACCCCCAACTCTGCAGCCTGAATGTACCCCTAACTCTCAATCCTGGTTGTGGGACTACTTGACTAAATCTATCAGCACAAAGACTGTCTTAGCATGCGCCAGCATTACCTGTGTACAGGGCAGAGTATTACATCACCAGCCACAGGAAAACAAAGGGAGTTTCTTTGAGGGCATGCCTGAGGCGGTCTCCATTGGAAGACATTTAACACATCTCCTGCATCTAGCAAACTATAAACACTTACACATACTCTTTAAAATGCTTTTAAGTTAATCGTTACAAACTAAATATCTCCTTAATTATTTGTGATAGTTTTCACAGGCTTTTGTGAATATAGGCATTTGGGGGAAAACTAGCCATACTAGTATATCCTATCTAATAAAGATGGACTATGCAAATAGACCGTAACTCCACAACAAAGATGTCAGCATCCACAGCCAATAAGGAGGGGAAATGCAAATTGACACGACAAGGCAAGAGGTGGAAGGCGGCTCTGGGCTGGAGCGAAGGGGGTGCAGGCTGCCAGGGGAAGGAAGGCCTATTCTTGAATGAATCTTCGTGCATCAGGCCTCTAATATATATATATATATATATATATATATATATATATATATATATATATATATATTTGTGTGTGTGTGGTGTTTTGTATTTGCTTTTATATGTAATTTATCTTTATTGTTGAAAGTATTACAGTTGTCTACTTTTTTTTTTTACTATTGACTCTCTCCATCCCACACCCACCCCTCCCATGCCTTTTGCCAATATTATTGGAGAAAATGAAATTACATTTTGAGGTTGATTTATACCCATTGATCATTTATTTTAATCTTCACTATAGCGGTGTGAGGTATATATTATCATCCTTAACTTACAGATTTGGAAGCAAGATTCAAAGGAGCTTTGATTTTGGCTCAGGTGAAAGTGTCATGATTTGATAGCTGCTAGCGTTCCAAGGCTGGGTTAGCTGAAATAAATCCACAGTCGATGAGGTAGAAGGCAAGTTTCAATCCAGACACATTTTTGTTAACTTTTCACTTACCGCTCTACAGCTATTGTCAGTGACACAACTGAAGTAAAAAAAAAAAGAAAAAAAAAAGGCATTATTCTAAATCTTATACTCAGGTCTTCTATACAAAAATTAATTACTTGCGAGGTGAACTTGGACAGTTCTCTGTAAGCCTGTGTGCAAAAAAAAAAAAAAAGCCAGCTGTTGAATGTACTAGTATTCCCTCACAGGAGTCCCCTGGAGAGTAGTGAGGAAACCCCTCATGTTTTCATATTTTTAGCAATTTTCCAAGTAATAGCAATTAGAATAAACATGTTAAGTGAACAAGTTAGGTTAAAACACAACCAAAGGACTCCGGTGTTTCTAAAGAAACTGACACACACCTTGTGTAATTACTACGGGGGTCCAGATTAAAAGCACGAGTGGTTTTCTCAGGTATTCCACCTGCTCATGCTCCCAGATGTCATCCTCAGGCCCCCTCGTGTGTGAGGTATGCCTTAATTGCCAATTAAAACACATACCACCTTTAGATAAGTGCAAAAAATAAGCCTTTTTAAAAAATCTGTTGCAGAAATTTTATTTTGACTCCAGTTGGTAGTGACTGAAAATCATTTCTGGATTTCAGGAGCATATGCCAGAAAATTAATTGAGTTAATTCCTACTGATTGGGTAGCGGATCGTGCCCATTGCCTAAATGTGACCGTCATCCAATGAATGCCTTCTTTAGGCATGTCAAATACCTAACACAATACCTATCACATCTTATTTACCTTGCTTTTTCTCTTTCTAGAAAATGAATGCATGTGCCTGTCCAGTTTCCCCAACACGATTTATTGAGGAGACTGTCTTTACTCCATTGTATTCTCTTGCCTCCTTTGTCACATACTAATTGACCATAAAGATGTGGGCCTATTACCGGGGTCTCTGTTCTGTTGGTCTGTATTCCCGTTCTTGTGCCAGTATCAGACTCACTTGATTACAATGGCTTCATGGTATACTTTGATATCTGGTTTGTGATTCCTCCAACTTTTTCTTCTCCTTCAAGGTTGCTGAGGCTATTCGGGGTCCCTTTTGGTTCCATGTAAATTGATGGAATATTTGTTCTAGATCTATGAAATGTGCACATGGCATTTTCATAGATATTGCATTGAATCTGTAGATTGCTTTGGGTAGTATAGACTATCCAATGACGTTCATTCTTCCAACCCATGAACACGCGTCTCCTTCTATTTCTTTTTTCAATGTCCTTTAGCAGTGGTCGGCAAACTGTGGCTCGTGAGCCACATGCGGCTCTTTGGCCCCGTGAGTTTTTAGCAAAGACCAGCTTAGGAGTACCCTAATTAAGTTAATAACAATGTGCTTGCCTATGTAGTTTGAGTTGAAAAATTTGGCTCTCAAGAGAAATTTCAATCTGTTGATACTTGGCTCTGTTGACTAATGAGTTTGCCCACCACTGTCCTATAATTTCCTCAGTAACAGTCTCTTGCCTCCTTGGTTAAGTGTATTCCTAGGTACCTTATTTCTTTTTGTTGCAATGGAAATTTTGACTTTCTTTCTGAGTGTTCATGATTGCATAAAAGTGCCTTTGATTTTGGTGTGTTAATTTTGTATTCTGCTGCTGTGTCAAATCCATTTATTAAAACTCTTGTAGTCTTTTGGTGGAGCCTTTAGGATTTTCTATGTTCAATATCATATCATGTCATGTGCTTTTTACTTCCTCCTTCCCAATTTGGATGCTTTTTACTTTATTTTCTTACTGTCTGATCACTGTGGCTAGGACTTTCAGTACGACGTTGAATAAGAGTGGTGTAAACATACATTCCTGGTTTGTTCCTGATCTTAAGGGAAATGGTTTAAATTTTTTTGCCCATTGAGTGTGTGTTTGGCTGTAGGTTTGTCACATATAGCCTTTATTATATTGAGGTCTGAGCCTTCTATTCCCACTTTGCTGAGATTTTTCATCATAAATAGGTGCTGGATTTTGGAAATTGCTTTTTCTGTGTCTATTGATGTGATCATATAATTTTAACCTTTCATTTGGCTTATGTGATGTATCACAATTATTGATTTGTGAACATTGTATTAGCCTTGCACCCCCCAGAATAAATCCCACTCGGTCATGGTGTATGATCTTTTTAATGTGTTGCTGTGTCCATTTTCCTAAACTTTTGTTGAGGATTTTAGCATCTATGTTCATCAAGAATATTAGCCTGTAATTCTCTTTTATTTGTAGTGTCTTTATCTGTTTTTGGAATTAGGATAATGCTGGCCTCATAAAAAGATATTGGAAATCTCCTATCCTCTTGATTTTTTTTTTTTAATAATTTGAAGAGGATATGTGATAGTTCTTCTTTGAATATTTGGTAAAATTTGCCTGTGAAGCTATCCTGTCCAGGACTTTTGTTGGTGGGAGTTTTTTATTTCTGCTTTAATTTATTTTAGGTGTTATTAGTCTACTCAGATTTTCTGATTCTTCCTGATTACGTTTTGGGGGATTATATATTGCCAGGAATTTGTTCATTTTGACCACGTTGTCCAATTTATCAGCATAGAGTTGCTCATGGTATTTTCATAAAATACTTTGCATTTGTGATGTCAGTTGTTACTTTGCCTCTTTTATTTTTGATTTTCTTAGTCACTGTTTGTTATTTTCCCCTTTTCCAGGTAAGCTTGGCTCTACCTGTTTAATAATAATTTAAGTCTAGATAATTTTGAGAGCCCTTTAAACTTGCCATTTATAAGATCTTTTTCTCATAAAGACATGGGTATTTCTTCAAATTTCTTGTCTCATCCCCGGGTTGTTGCCATTTCTGCTAATGTGATTGGAAGTAAGCTTTTCCCTTACGCATGTGTTGGAAGCCCAAACAAAATATTGAGCCATACTGGACTTGTAAGGCTTTGTCAAATATGGCAGAGTCCAGGGCATTTGGCTCAATTAGCCACTGCCATGTCTAAAGGTCAGCCTCTGGGACTGTTTAATTGTAGCCATTAAAATGTTTGAGCAGCTGCTTCATAGAAGCAATTTGGAGCCCAGGAGAGACCACAGGCAGCATCGGCAGACCAGGCCATCAGAAAGAAGACCATCTGGGCCACACACACAGCCCGATAACAGTTTGGGATTTCCAGAAGTACTTAACCTGGCTTAGAGGTCACGGCCTAACTGAAAGTAGGCCTCCCCTCATCCCAAAGTGACAGGCAAAGTGGTTCTTTGACACCCCCTCACCTGCCAATCACTTGACGTCCTCCTCATTTGCATCCTTTACCCAGGGTTCCGAAAACCTTACTGCCCAATTCCTCAATTAGTAACTTAACATGTATTAACTTAGCAACTCTTGCATGTAAAACAATGACCAAGGTGCTGTCACATTTTTACCCCCTCCAACCCACCCAACCCCAACCCCACTCAGGCCCGCAACAAAGATATGGCTGCCCTTGGAAGGTGTGGCTAACTCATCAATGGGCACACTTTTCTGCTAAGCCCAGATATAGGCTCAAAACTTTTCTCTACCCAACTCTACAGATAGTCACTACCCACTGCTCAGGCCTGGCACTAAGATCACATCTTTTTTGTGATCTCTGAATGCTTGTCCAGTCTCCGCCTCTGACCAGTGAGTTGTAATGACTGGCTAAAACTACACAGGTGGCTTGTGGGGGACTGGGAACCCACGTACCCTATCTTCTGGTCAGGCTCTTTACAGGGCTCAGTATTAACTAGTTAAATAGCAAATTAAACCAAATTAGATTTTCTAGTCAACACACACACACACACACACACACACACACACACACACTAGAGGCCTGATGCACAAAATTTGTGCAAGAGCCTTGGCCCCTGCCATCACAGGAGCTGCCTCTGCCTCGGCCCCCACCCGCCACAGCTTTGTCTGTAAGGACATCTGGTCTAATTAGCATATGCTTTTTTTTATTATTATGATAGATAGATAGATAGATAGAGCATGTTAATATGAAGTACAAAGTAAAATAATATATAGCATTATATTGCAAAATTTACTATATTATGTTATACATTCCCATACAATATACATATATAATCATAGTTACTATTTACAGGGCATAATATTTAACCCTATTTAACCCTTACATCTGTGAGCATATTATTTAACCCTTGCAACTTTGACGGAAAACTTACATATCCTTCCTATTTCATAAATGACAAAATCTGAAATTCAGAGAGTTTAAGAAACTCCCTTGAAGTCTGCTAAACAATAACGGTAGAGGTGGACGTGGACCCAGGTCGATTGAACTACTCTCAGTATGCCTGGTTCAGGTCACACCGGCGCCACCGTTAGGAAATGTTTCCCCGTGGAGCTCTCGCACTTCTGCACATCTGTTGAGCAACTTTTGTTCAGGACTATCTTTTCAAGGATGCATGTAGAGCCAACAGTCCTGAAAGTTAGAGCTACTATCTCCCTCCAGAGAAAAGAGCACATTTGTTTGCTGTCCAGGATAGTGAAGACAATATCTCCCTGTGATGAAAAGTTTGGATAGGTTTACTTACAACCCATTAGAGACTCTCAGACTCTCCTAACATCAGTGTCGCTCAGAGAGACCCCAAACCCACTGCACACACAGTGCCCCCCACGGGGTCCGGGTGACACGGAGAACCAGTGCACACACAGAGCTCATGCCACCTCTGTTCTGAGTAGTAAGGTTCTCTCTCTCATGCGCAGGCATCACATGTCTCTTGATAGTTAGAAGTAGAGCAAATTGCAAGCTCTTACCAATCCCTCACATCCGTGATTTCAGTAATGTGAAAGGTCACAAGCCTTTGGATTGCTCCTAGTTGCTTCCTCCCTTTGGACCCCAAGTGGTTGGTTTGTCCTATTTTCAACTTAGGTTAGTCCCCCAGGACCTCCGTTCCCCGTTACCTGAATAGACATGGCCATCTAAAGTAATAGAAGTGATGATTGCGTTTACCTCTCCTACATGAAAATTGCGTTTTCACAGTGTCTCATCCTTACATATCAGGAATGCGGGCGTTTTTGGTTCCATGGGAAGCCACAGGCAAGAGGTGGTATTAGCAAGAGAGGCTTCTCCCCACGTGCACTAAGTCAGAGTAGTCTGCAGTGCACCAACCTTCCCGTCCGGCTAGCTCTGCCCACCCCTTCAGGAGGCCGCTGGCTGGTGTTCTTTCCCCAGGCCTCTTAGGCCAGGTTTATTCACCCTTCCTTTTCTTTTTTTCCTTTCTTTCTTTTTTTTAATTTAATAAATATTTATTGTTCAGATTATTGCAATTGTTTCTCCTTTTTTCCCCCCATAGCTCCCCTCCACCCAGTTCCCACTCTACCTTCTGCCCTTACCTCTCCCCACACTTGTCCTCATCCATAGGTGTACGATTTTTGTCCAGTCTCTTCCCGTACCCCCATACCCCTCTCCCCCTGAGAATTATCAATCCGCTCCTATTCTATGCCCCCGATTCTAGTCTATTCATCAGTTTATTCTGTTCCTCAGATTTTTAATTCACTTGTAAATTGATATGTATTTGTTGTTCATAATTTTTATCTTTACTTTTTTTTTTTAATCCTCAACTTTACTTTGACGGTGAAGAGCTCTTCCTAACTGGTTATTGTCAGAATGAAGATTTGAATATTCCCATTCTGATTTTTCCCTTCTGGGTCACTGAGAAGCCATTAGATTAAATCGTATAACAAATAGAGAACTTGACTCCCTGCAATATTCCACGGGACTGACTTACAAGTTCAGCTGATGGAGGAAATCAGAACCATACTTACCAGGGCGTGTACCTTCCTCCGTGAAGTAGAGGATAAAACCTGAGACTCGGTGGGTGATGTGTGGTCTGGCGTGGCTGATGGTCATGGGCCAGAATTCAATCATGGGACCACATGGAACTGCTAGGGAGGCTGTCCATCATTTGCCTCCAGCAGGGTGACGGCCATGAGGGGGAGGAGAGGGGAAAGGCAAGGATAACTCTGATGGAAAGGAAACCAAATGGATTAGAGCGTGGGAGAGGTTTTTAGTGGTTAGCATGAGTGTGAAATTGGAGGAGAGGGTCTGATGTCTAGAAAGTATTTCTGAGAAATCGGGGCAGCATGTTTGTGTAAAATCTCTGTGGCATCCCTTTTGAGAAAATTAGTAATGGTCTGTGTTAACCTTCAAAGCATCGAGAGTTCACCTTGTGTTTTTGATTGATATAACTGCTCAGGGACTGGCCCCATAAGGCCCTCGCTTATATTCTTACACTGAATTAAGGACTTGACAGCGGGTTGTTATTCCATCTTAATGGTGGCTTACTTAGAGTCACCATTCTTAGGTTATTTTACTTTTCTTACAAATTTTCTCCAATGAGCAAACAGAGTGGGCATCAGAAAATGAAGACTATGATTTTTTTTTAATTTTAATAATGGAGAATATAAGCATATGAAAGAAGAAAGTAGCTGAAAGACTAGTAAAAGGAACCACCTGGGGGTCCTCATAAACTTATAAGGTAGTTATGTTAACCCAGTTGTCGGCAAACTGTCTCTCGAGCCAGCCACGGTTTGCCGCTCTGTTGACTAATGACTTTGCCGACCACTGTGTTAACCCATGAAACTAAAGCAGAGTTTAGGAATTTTAGTCAAATGTGTAAGAATAGAGTCGCTGCTATAACAACCTCAGAGTTTCTGCTGCTTAACCCATCAAAACTTTGTTTTTATCTCATGTGATAGTCCAATGTAGTTTGGCCATGGATCAGGGTGGAGATGGTCAGGGGCCAGAATTCAATCATGTGACCACATGGGACTGCTAGGGAAGCTGGGAATGCAATCTGGCTACGTGCCCAGGAGGAAGAGAGGGTGATTACTGAGGAGCCCTGACTGGCTCTGCCACTAAGGTAAAATAATTAACAAATGGTGGGGCAGCTTTCATACCTACTTCTAGTTGACTCCCAAACTAATACACTCAGCTGGAATGCTGTATCATTTCCAATTCGGAAGCTTTATTTACTTTTAAAATATATTTTTAATTGATTTCAGAGAGGAAAGGAAAGGGAAAGTGAGATAGAAACATCAGTGATGAGAGAGAATCATTGATTGGCTGCCTCCTACATGCCCCACACTGGGGATCAAACCCACAACCTGGGCACATGCCCCAACCAGAAATGGAACCATGACCTCCTGGTTCATAGGCTGACGCTCAACCACTGAGCAGTGTGGAGTGGCTTTATTTACTTTTTAATCAGGAGAGAATTAGATAAACAGCCAATCTGCATTTCTTCTTACATTTATTTTCTTCACATGCCTCACCTCCTATTTAAATACTCATTTTCAGCCCTAACAGGTTTGGCTCAGTGGATAGAGCATCAGCCTATGGACTGAAAGGTCCCAGGTTCAATTCTGGTCAAGGGCATATACCTTGGTTGATGGCACATCCCCAGTAGGGGATATGCAGGAGGCAGCTGATTGATGTTTCTCTCCCATCAATGTTTCTGACTCTCTATCCCTCTCCCTTCCTCCCTGTAAAAAATCAATTTAAAAAATTTAAAAAATAAAAACTCACTTTCAGACTTTTTTAGTCACAAAATCAGTCTTATCAGATTTTTATTTCTCATCCACTTTTTTTTTATAGTAAGATTTGGCATTGATTAAAGGGAAGCCAGGGAGAAAATAAATGTCACCCCCTTATCCTCTCCCTGAAGTACAGAAATGAGGGGCGCTCGGCTAGAACACACCAGTCCTGAAAGAGGACAAGGTCAGAGAAAACAGAAAGGGGGGGATCTAATATGATGGTTTTTAGAAGTTTTTCCAAAAATTTGTGCCCAAAGATTTGCCCAGAGATACTGTATGATTGCCCAAGTGGCTTATGTCAAGCATTATAAATAAATTTAAAAAATACTCCCCATCTTTAAATGAAAATACTTTTCCTTCCCTACATCTGAAAGCCACGTGTGATTTCCAATCAGCAAGCACAAACAGACCGACAGGCAACATCCCTCAGGAAATGCTTGCTCCGAAGTCAGGTTTCAACACTCTGCGCCCCGCTCTGCGCAGGCCTTTAATGCCGCGTCTGTGTAAACACATATGTGTGGCATATTTACTCACGTGCTTCTGGGTAGAGCAGATCACTCTGTGCTCTTTCCTGGGTCTGCACTAACGCAGTGACTGCATGTTTCCTGTGTGGTGTTTTCACCCCCCAATGGGGAGTCCGCCCGTGCTCCCCAAATTCCCAGCCCTCCAGGGCTAGAGTCTGTCTTGCAAGGACCACAGATCTTGACTGGCCACCCGTTTCTGACCCCAAGAGGGTTGGGGTGGGTACTTCTTTCCCCGGGCTTCCTCCTCAGTGTTCACACAGTTCTGGAAACGTAGATTTTTTAAAAATATATATTTTATTGATTTTTTACAGAGAGGAAGAGAGAGGTATAGAGAGTTAGAAACATTGACGAGAGAGAATCATCCATCAGCTGCCTCTTGCACACCCTCTACTGGGGATGTGCCCACAACCAATGTACATGCCCTTGACCGGAATCGAACCCGGGACCTTTCAGTCCCCAGGCCGACGCTCTATCCATTGAGCCAAACCAGTTTCGGCTGGAAACGTAGATTTTGATGTTCATTGTACTGTAAGGGTTTGTGTATATCTGTTCTCAAGTCTGTGGGCCATCCATCTATTTTAGAACCTCGCACAAACCATTACGTATAATAATTCCGTAAACTGCTCTGATAAATGAGTGAATTAACGAGGGAAAAGTCAAAATCCTCAACAGCAGCTTACCTTAACAACTCAGGGGCCAAAGATTGTTGTATATAGTGATCCCTGAGGATTCCGGTTCCTTTTAGAACCTTAAGCGTTTTTTAAGCCTACATAGTAACAAAACGCTTTTCAGCTTTCATTATGGTTGGGAATTTAAATATAATCCTTTAAATCATGAGCTGACTTTTCTGGGTGCATAAAATGTTTGATATAAGCGTCATTTCTCTCTTTTGCATGTATTTATCTAATCTTGACAACAATCCTATAAAGTAGGTGCTATTAGCACCCCCATTTTACAGATGAGGAAACTTACAAAGAGATTAAGAAACTTTCCCATGCCCATACATCTCAAATGTCAGAGCCAAGAGACTCACTCAGAAAGAATAAATCCAGAAGTTGAGTTCTTTAAATATATATATATATATATATATATATATATATGTGTGTGTGTGTGTGTGTGTGTGTGTGTGTGTGTGTATATATATATATATATATATATATATATATATATATATGACTGTGTGACTGATGTACATATTATTGATTTCAGAGAGAAAGGGAAGAGAGATAGAAACATCAGTGATGAGAGAGAATCATTGACTGGCTGCTTCCTGCAAGCCCCACAGTGGAGATCGAGCCCATGACTCAGGCATGTACCCTGATGGGGTATTCGAACCATGACCTCCTGGTTCATAGGTTGACGCTCAACCATTGAGCCATGCTGGCCAGGCTGGAACTTGCGTTCTTAACCATATGCTAAACTCATTCATTTAACAGCAATTTATTGACATATTCAATGATATGCTCAATGGAAATAAATTAATTTTGAATAATAGTAAGTGCTCGGAAGGAAATGGCCTGATGTGGTGAGAGAGGAATGTTAGCTAGGGAGGTACAGTTCTCTCTGAGAGGTAACTTTTGAATTGAGACTTGTTTGATGAGAAGCAACCAGCCAGGCAAAGCTGAACAATGTGTCCCAAGCAGAAGATACTAAAAATGCAAGGACTATGGATCGGGGAGAACTTGGTATATTGAGGAACAGGTCAGTGTGACTGATGGACAGCGGACTTGGGGAGGTTGTACCAGATGAAGTCAGGAGGTCTGGTAGGAGTCAGATTATTAGAGTTGTTGTAACATCAGGGCAAGGGGGAAGGCATTGGTGGGTTCTGTCATTCGGGCCAAAACCGGTTTGGCTCAGTGGTAGAGCGTCGGCCTGCAGACTGAAAGGTCCCAGGTTCGATTCCGGTCAAGGGCATGTACATTGGTTGCGGGCACATCCCCGGTTGGGGGTGTGCAGGAGGCAACTTGTCGATGTTTCTCTCATCATTGATGTTTCTAGCTCTCTATCCCTCTCCCTTCCTCTCTGTAAAAAAATCAATAAAATATATATTTTTTAAAAAGTCATTCAGATCTTTTTGTATAGAATAAACTGGAATGGGTAGATGAGAGAGACCAGTAAGGATGCTATTTCAGTACTTCAGATGCATTTAGGTAGGAGCTAATGGTGACCAAGACAGTAGTGGTGGGCGAGGTGTGGATGGTACCCAGATGATGAGAACATTTAGAAGGTACTTTGGCGATTTCTTAAATGGAAATGACCCTCAGGAAGGCCCATGGCAGAGAATCAGTTCTGAACTTGATCCACCTGGGGCACACATCAGTGACCGGGAACGTGGGCACAGTCCTTATTGACCACCATGCATCTCCAGCTGTAGGTTCTGATTTGGAGGTGTGCCATATGGAGTCTCTTCTGTGAGGGATCATCCTTCAGAATCCATTAACATGACATCCAGGAACTGTCGGGGCTGTTTACCTGCCCTGCCATCAGGGGATTTCTGTATTCACACAACACTGAAGGGCAGTCACTCACACGGAGCGGATGGGAATTTAATAGGTGGATATGTCCCCAAGCAGAGGAAGCAGGGGAAACAGAAGGAGAGGTCAGGAGAAGCCAGGGAGAATTCAGAGCAAGTGTAGAAAGAGATAAAGCTGGGGGGAAAACGTGAACGTCGGTGCATTTATGAAAGGTGTTCAATTTGGTTTGTTTACTTGATTCTTAAAATAGTAGAGAATCAGCAACAGATTTGGGGGAGGGGGGAGAGAAAGCCATGATGCGTTAGAGCTGGAAGGAACCCAGCAATTGCCAATTCCACCTGCCCAGTATCACACACTCTCCTGTCTCCCTTTTAAAGAGATAGTTCCAGTGTGGGTGTGCATTAACTTCGGACGAGCCTACAGATTTCATCCTATCTGCATCCATGCTGTGCAGCAGTCTACTCTGCCACAGGCCTTCCCGAGGACAAATCAACAGAGAGCGTTGGGGGTTCACTGTCTGGAGAAACCAAAGATCACTGACACCTGCCCCTGCCTCCGTCCCCTCAGACCAGTGATCTTACGTTTATCAAGCCCCAAAGTGTGAGACCAAATGGACAGACTCCTGCCGTGCAAACTATATTTTTCTCTGCCGCCTCCTGCACAAGCTTTTATGGTGGCATGTTCCTCTGACCTCCCAGGCTCTCCAAATTGAGCGTCTGATTGCACAGAACAGCAGAGAAACCCAGATCTTGATGTGAAGTAAATGTGTTCAGAAAAAAATCCCCGCAGGGATGGGAACATCCGGAAGTTAGCTTGCTTAAGTTTTCTGAATATTGAATGTGTTTAGCGGGTATATTGGTTATTGGTTTCGTTCTTTAGCAGAGAAGGAAATAACAATAATTTTAAGAAAATTGAAGTGTATTGCTCCACTTTAGGCAGAGCAAGTAGGCAGTCCAGGAGGTTATGCTTTTGATCCTCCATGATTCACTCATGCTGTCCTTATTCATATGGTAATAGATGGCTCACCACTACTGTATCCATAGTTTAGCTAGTGGGAAGGAGGAAGAGAGAAATAAAAAGCACGCCATTTTTTTTTTAAGGACATGACCTAAACATAGCATGTGTCATAATGACCAGCAAAGAAGGCTGGGCAAGCATGCACTCAATTAAAAATTCTGGTACGATTGTACTATAAGAGAGAAGAGAGAATGAATATTGGAGGCCAAAGCAACGTCTGCACAAGGAGAATTGGACTCAGTATTTATTATTGACCACGCTGTTCCTGGGTAACATATCTAAAAACTGTTTTCACTCAAGTTCGGGTCTGAAATTTTAGCGTATAAATGGATCTCCCAAAGATTCTTACAGCTCCAAATCTACTAATTCTGTAGCTTGCATTTAAAAGGGATGCCACAGGTGATTCTTACTGATGCAGTTTCCTCAATTTGGGCCTGCAGATCACTAGTACGGGCTGCCGGAGTAGTATTTGGGCATGGTTTACAAGTTTTGTAGAATTAAAGACTACCATTTGTGGCATATACATTTAAACCAGAGTTCCCATCAACTTTATAGCCATGGAATGGTTTTACCTGAACTGAAGAATCCTAGATTTATTTATCACTGTTGAAATCATGTTCATCAACCTTTCTTACCCCAGGCCCTATTTTATTTTATTTTATTTTTAGTTTAGAGAGGTAATTTGATCTTGAAAACTCGAGTCATTTACCTCATGATGAAGCAATACATACAATAATAATGAACTATCATCGTTTTTTGTGGTTTCACAAATACAATGAGGAGTCTTACCTTATTTGCTCTTCTCAGTAAGCAAAATCTTACAGGTAAGGGAGCAAGGAGATCTGATTGCCGTGGTCCTCGGCCCAACCCCAGGCCTTCTTCCGTTCACTCCCAGCATTATTCCCCGTAGGATAGCAATTACATGGAATGTCCAGAAAAGTCAAACCTATAGAGATGGAAATAGACCAGCGGCTGCCCAGAGCTGAGGGTAGGAACAGAAATTAACTGTGAATGGGCATGAGAAATCTTCCTGGGGAAATGAATATGTTCTAAAGTTGGATTAGGGCGATGATGGTTGCACCTCAGTAAATGTACTAATAATCACTGAATTGTACACTTAAAATGGATGAATTTGTGGCATGTGAATTTTAACTCAGTGGAGTTGTTTTTTAAAAGCATGAAGTGTTAATGTTAGAAATATAGCTACGATTTTTGGCTTTGTCACTTACAACTTGGATTAAGTTAAGAAAGTAACCCTAAGGCCCTGGACTCTCACTCTGAAATGGGGATAAAAATAGTATCCGTCTCATACAGTGTTTAACTTAGAATATTGGGAAAGCCAAAAAAAGTTGGGTTTCATCAACATGAGGGTTAAAAGTTTAAAGTCCTACGCAAACAAATTGAAATTATTCACAATTAATAATTTTGTCTAGTAGTCAAACTCTATAAAATATCGTTAAACGGCATATAAAATACTAAGAACTGCTTATGAGTGTGTGCATGGTGTGATTGAGTATGACTTCAAGTTTACATTACATCTACATATATGTAAGTTTGTTCATTCCATATATAGGCATTATAT
This sequence comes from Vespertilio murinus, assembly GCA_963924515.1. Taxonomy (NCBI): domain Eukaryota; kingdom Metazoa; phylum Chordata; class Mammalia; order Chiroptera; family Vespertilionidae; genus Vespertilio; species Vespertilio murinus. The sequence goes on along the minus strand of OZ004717.1, from coordinate 6,574,933 downwards.
TCCGTATTTGGTTCATATACAGACACACACATAATTGTAAACATTGCATTTATATTCAATATATATATATATCATCTGTGTATGGATGTAAGAATATCCCAGAGATCATGATGACTTGAGCTTGACACTGAAGCAAGAGATAAAATGTATGATGTCATATGGGATCTTCTGGTTCTTAAATTCTGTAAAACAAGAGTAAGTTTGGGTATATCTGTCTACTTTGGTTGCTCTCAGATTTGTGAGTACCACCGAACATTCTCTTTTACTTCATACCTGAAATCTAGGAACTGCTCCCCTCGGAAAATATATATTCTGAAGAATTAAAATTTTGTTGTGCTGAATGAACGAGGTAATAGCACATGAGGGATGGCGAGTCTGAGTCACACACATTTTTTTCTTCAGTGCGTTATAGCAACTGCAATAACCAAGCTGAGGACTGATTACTAACCACTATTTCCATTGGGCCAAAGCTAGTAGTATGCCAGACCTCTTCTTTCCCTGGAGTTACTTTCTGACCAAAGGTTATATTAGCCCCAGCCGATTTGGCTCAGTGGATAGAGCGTCAGCTGTGGACTGACCATTCTGGTCAAGGGTATATTCCTGGGTTGTGGGCTGGCTCAATCCCCAGTTGGGCGGGGAGGGAGGGAGGCGTGCAGGAGGCAGCTGATTGGTGTTTCTCTCTCATCTATGTTTCTCTCTATCCCTCACCCTTCCTCCCAGAAAAAAAATTAATAAAATCTATATTTTTAAAAATATTATTTCAATTATTTTAAGATGTTTATTTTATCTTTTTCTACCTTGTTTGACTCTTGAGCATTTGTTTTTAACACACATTTCTCCTTTTAATATCAACTTGTCAAACTGTACAGAAAACTTGGTGGTTGATTTTTTTTTTGGAAAACTATTTAAGTCAGCATCACTTTTCTACCTCGCATTCTAGGAATGCTGCTGTGTGTGTGTGTGTCAACCTTCAGGTCAGAGATGCGCTTTTAAAGAATATAGGGCACTCCCGGGGCCCGGGCTACAGTTCCCTCCCGTGGGGCAGAGGTTTGCTGTGCTGTTGAATGCATTCATGGCATGTTGGCACACCGGCGTCCTGATTTAATTTAATGCTCAAGAACATGCCTAGGAGTGCGTCAGGAACTAAGCCGCGTGCAAAATGTCACCTTTGGAAAAAAAATAAGACAATTACAGTTATGACATGCTATTTGCATCCACGTCTTTTGAGATCATCAAAGAGAGATAGAATATGCCAGCCAATAAATGGGCAGGCAAGGAGGAGATAAAAAGACTTTCATATTTTCATGGTCCCATATTTCTTTGGCATCCCCAAGCCGGTCTTTTTTCTGAGTCCACCGAATCATCATTTGTCATAAGCTTTACTGTACCATGAAGCGATGATTAATATCACAGCTCAAGTACAACGGGTTGAAAGACCACATTCATTTTCAAAGTCACGTTGCATTGATTAGAATTCACTGCAGGTTATTCAAATAACGATCCTCTCTTTCCCCAGGAGAATCTCTGTCTGCTTTTTTTTTCCATCCTCATTAAAGATCCCAGGTGCAGACAAAGCTTTACATACTTCTCATTTGCATTATCCTTGGGAAGGAGGCAATTCACATGCCTTCAGTATATAGCACTTGTTTTTGTAGTTTGCTCTTTCCTATCATCAATTTGAATAAATCATGAAATTTAGCCTATATAAACCCTCCGACAATAAAAATGCCAAATTTTATTAGCTTTAGTAATAAGTTCATAGATCCCAAGCCCTCCCTGATAATTCAGATAAAGTGGGACATTTTTCTTCAGTTCTTGGCTCTATGTAGCTTTAAAAGACAATGTTTTTTTGTTGTTTTGTGTTTGTTTGTTTTTTATTTCTTAGGGAAGAAATTCATTTTAGGCATAGAGAGCAACACAGAATGTTTTTGGCCTTTTCAGAGCTGAAAAGCAAAGGTTTGCCAAACAATAAATGTAGTACTCAGATAATCCCCAGCAGAACGCGATATGATATTTGGCTAATTCGATAAATTTCTATGCAAGGGCTGGTCAATTATTGCCTCTGTTTGGGGTAATTTATTAGCTACTCTTTCCCATTTAGCATTTTCATATAATCACATATAGATTTCATTGTCATAAGGTGCAGCCCTCACACTATGACAAAGAATTCTGCTTTAGACCATTTTTACCTTTAGTTTTTGCGTAATGAGTTTAGCCTGAAGCAGACTGACAGCTCTGTTGACATTTCATCGAGTTTCCATTTCTCCAGAGAAGAGAAATTTTAGCTAATTAAATAATGTTAGAGTGTCTGAGCAACTACAAAGCCAGCACAAAGCCATGCTGCAGTCTCACCGTATTTGTTAAGACCACTTGTATATTTCGGAGATCTTTAGAAAATTGAAATCTGCATTAAAAAAAAAACAAACCTTTAAAGTGGCTCAGACAGAGGTTCAAAATGATGTGGCTGGCATAATTGGAAAGACAGAACAACTGGAAGAGAATTTTTATTTAAGTGATAATTTTTCAGTGTGAATATGACAGTTTTTCCTGAGTCGGACAGCAGCTTAATGATCTTGAAACTGTGTGTGTGTGTGTGTGTGTGTGTGTGTGTGTGTGTGTTTCACATGGAAAGTCACGTGCGCTATTTATAGAGTGAAATTGTAACTTTTAAGCCAGAGAATCAGCATTAGCCATGTATTTAGCTATTAAGGAAACCTGATCTCTAGCCCCCTGATAGATTTTTTTAGGGACAGTGTGGTTTCATGTGATCTGTGAACCTGCTCTTGATACGTTTGTTGAATGCACAAGCAACATAAAAGAAAATTAAACATTTCATTGGCGTTTGTATTCATTTGAGTCCTCTCCATGGATATGTAATTAGGTCCAGAATCCCATTGATCTGAGTAAAGTTAAAAGGCTTGTGTACTTTAAAAAACACACAACTCTTTTAATTCCATGAGAGATTATTTAACATGAAGTAAAATTTTAATGAAACAATAGCTGGGGATGCTACTCAGGTATTTGGGTGTCTCTTTCCAGTTAAGCTTGAGAAAGCAGCTCCGTAGATTCGATACAAGAATGAGTCAATGACAGAGCCACAAAGAAGGGCGGGAATGTTATCATGTCCACTTAGTAGAGAAATATGCTAAACCATTCTGACTATAGGATTCTGGTACAGCTGTCCACATTCTGAATCCATGTTGAAAATGGTGGTAAAGTGACGTGTGAACCTACTCTGAAATAAAGAACAATTTATAAAGTGTATTTCATAATGAAATAGATACCTAATGTGCACGTGTATGTGGTGTGCATGTCTATGTACACATGCGTCCATATGTAGTGTGTGTGTGTGTGTGTGTGTGTGTGTGTGCGCGTGTGCGTGTGTCCAATCTGAGTATCTCAGAGAAGAAGGCCTGGAGAACTCACTGAAATTTATTTACCCAGTAAGCCTCAGGGAACCTTTGAGACTTCATCGGCATTGATTAAGCTCACTCCTGGATCATGGGCTCGGCGGGCCTGGTCCATTTTTTTGTTTTAAAAAGCAACCTTGCTTGCTAGAGGAGTTTATTTGTTTTTATCTTTTTTTTAATTATTATTTTATTGAGGTTTCCAGCAGGGAATCTTGTTTGAAGGGACATGATCAAAGTAAAGGATATTTCTTCTGGGCATATTTTATATAGATTAAATCTCATTAGGCAAATTATTCTTTAGTCTATATATTTTTATATAAGCTTCTATTATATGAACTGACATAGAAAAGTGTGAATTTGTTATGCTGTATATACTAAGGTCCAGTGAAGGTAAGTTCCAGTAAAGTCAAACACATTCTTTTCTTATTAACAGTGAATTTCAGCTCATAGAATTTTAGTGTAATCTTAAATTGGGCTGATTCTATATATGTATGTATGTATATATGCACACATATATACTTTACATTTCCATAGATTTTACATACTTTTATTTTTAAATCTTAAGTACTTAAAGGCACACGCTGCTGTCTTTTGTGTTTCTGGTCTGTTTTTAAATGATTTTCCTCCCTTTTTCATTGTAAAGGTAGGCAAGTAACTCTGGTTATATTAAGGAGTGTGTCATATTATTGATCACAGAAAGTGATCTCACTAAGCAGCAGGAACTTGGGAATTTGAAATAGTGTCCAGCAAATCTTGTACTGGAAAATAAACATTGAGAATAGATATGAATTAGATCCACAGAGCTAATTCAAGTCTACACTGAAATGTATAGTTCTGAAGAAAGTTCATCATATAGCAAGCTCTCTCATAGATATACATCATTGCTCTTAGTTTCATATCTTGAGAATCTAGGAGAGAGAATAACATTAAGTATCAAATTTGCTTTCCTACAGCCTCAATGTAGGAAAAAATGTAGGAACTTCACAAAACCCAATGTGAAGTCCAGTTGTCCCTGCCCAGAATGCTGACAGTTAGACCAAATGAATGTGTAGATTTTCAGTTACTTTCTGCAAAAGCTATAATATGTATGTACAGAGTGGACATTCATTTCAGAATATGTTAAAAACACATGCTCGGTATATAAGTAAAAAGAATGCTGTATTTTTAATAGATTTGTTGTTATTTGATTGCCAAAGTTACATATTTTCGGTCCTAATTTTATGTTCGCTGTTGTGTGATTTCACTGGCCTTCCGATTAGATTGCTAGAGTAAGCTGAAGAGTTTATGTATTTACTAGAGGCCTGGTGCATGAAATTCCTGCAAGAGGAGGCAGGCCTTCCTTCCCCTGGCTGCTGGCCCGGCTTCCCTCTGGCACCTGGGACCCGGGCTTCTCTCCAGCCCTGGCTTCCTCTGGAAGGTTCTCTGGAAGGGTTTCTGGTCTAATTAGCATATTATGCTTTCATTGTTAAAGATTTTTAGCTGGACAAAAGGATATGATGCACAAAACAGTTCAGGTTAAATCGTCCTACTCATTTCAGTAATTTTCTTTACCATTTGGTCTCTAAAGGTACAATTTCCTTCAGGGGAGTTTAAGTCCTCTCTCATTTCAGCCCTTTGGCTCTCAGGGTGTTTAATGAGAAACTAATGTATAGCTCTATTTGCAGTTGTTTTTGGTGGCTGAAAATCATCCTATCTATATATTGGCTTCTTAACTCCAAAGCCCGTAAGAGACCCATTTTTAAGAAGCTAAGATGGGCCGAAACTGGTTTGGCTCAGTGGCTAGAGCGTCGGTCTGCGGACTGAAAGGTCCCAGATTCGATTCTGGTCAAGGGCATGTACCTTGGTTGCGGGCACATCCCCAGTGGAGGGTGTGCAGGAGGCAGCTGATCAATGATTTTCTCCCATAGATGTTTCTAACTCTCTATCCTTCTCTGTAAAAAATCAATAAAATGTATATTTTTAAAAAAAAAAAAAAGAAGCTAAAATGGTGGTCAGTTAAATGGTTAATCAGAACATCAAATCCTTTTCTGCCCCCAGATCAACGAAAGTCAAATTCCCTGTGAAAGTGCTTAACTCATCTTCGGAACGAGAAACATAATTAAACCAAGAGCCTGTCAGGATTGGAGGTGAGAGACTAGGGCCAGTGGAGCCAGAACAAACAAAATGAGTTCACAGTAAGCTTTGCACAAAACACATTTTTGCTGCGCTGATTATGTTAGGCATCATGTGTTTCCTGTTGTTTTGAAAAATGAAGCTATTTATGTAACTATTAAAAAGTATTTTGTGCAATGTGTCTTCACAAACACATAATTCTGTTATTTGCTTATTTCTGACACTCCGTGTTCCACTGATCCTGTTTTCAGCATTTCCCCCCTCCCTCTCTGTGTTTAACATTTTTTTCGTGATCTTGGTAATTTTGGCATTTTTATTTAGCTCGCCTCTAAATAAATATTGTTCTGTACAGCTTCACCTAGTTTAATAATGTGTAACTGTCTGCCTTAGACAGTAATTTTCTAAAATCTATACCATTTATTGTGTTCTAATTCCTTCTGTCTATAATAATTTCTAGCGTATAATACAAAGGACTTATTTTTCTCTTGGTCTAAGTTAATCTTCACTAACTTTATTTTTTAAAATTTATTTATTGATTAAAGTGTTACATATGTGTCCTTATTCCCCCATTACCCCTCAACCCCTGGTGTCTGTGCCCATTGGTTATGCTTATATGCATGCACACAAGTCCTTTGGTTGATCTCTCCCCTTTTCCCTCATCCTCCCCTACCTTCCCTCTGAGGTTTGACGGTCTGATCAATGTTTCTCTGTCTCTAGGTCTGTTTTTGCTCATCAGTTTGTGTTGTTCATTATATTCCATAAATGAGTGAGATCATGTGATATTTATCTTTCTCTGACTGGCTTATTTCACTTAGCATAATGCTCTCCAGTTCCATCCATGCTGTTGCAAATGGTAAGAATTCCTTCTTTTTTACTGCAGCATAGTATCCCATGGTGTAGATGTATCACAGTTTTTTTAATCCACTCATCTGCTGAGGGGCACTTAGGCTGTTTACAAATCTTAGCTATGGTGAATTGTGCTGCTATGAGCATAGGGGTGCATATATCCTTTCTGACTGGTGTTTCTAGTTCCTTGGGATATATTCCTAGAAGTGGGATCACTGGGTCAAATGGGAGTTCCATTAATCTTCGCTAACTTTAAATAAAATACTTGTAGCCGAAACCAGTTTGGCTCAGTGGATAGAGCGTCAGCCTACGGACTGAAAGGTCCCAGGTTCGATTCCGGTCAAGGGCATGCACCTTGGTTGCGGGCATATCCCCGGTAGGGAGTGTGCAAGAGGCAGCTGATCGGTGATTCTCTCTCATTGATGTTTCTAACTCTCTATCCCTCTCTCTTCCTCTCTGTAAAAAATTAATAAAATATATATTTTTAAAAATACTTGTAAATATAGCTATCAGTTTCGTAAAAACTTTTAAAAGAAAATTCATGTTTAAATATGCTCCTTGTGTGTTTCATTATAAAAATTCTCTTTAAAAAAAATCATCGTTGACACCATTAAAGATGCTCTCCATATCCCCTCCTTTCCCCACCTCCATCCAGCCCCGCCGCCCCTGCCTCTGATCTGTGTCCATGGGCTCTCCACGTATGTTCTTTGGCCAATCTCTTCACCTTCTTCCATCCAGTCCCCCCCCCACCCCCCTGACAGCAGTCAGTCACTTCCATGTACCCATGCCTCTGATTCTGTTTGTCCGTTTTACTTCTCTCATTAGATTCCACCTATAAGTGAGGTCATCCAGTGTTTGTCTTTCTCTGACTGCCCTGTCTCACTCAGCATCAAAGGTCCATCCACACTGTCACTAAAGGTGGCAGCGCCTTCTTTTTTTACAGCTGTGTAGTACTCTTTTCCTACATCCCACTCTGTTTTTATTTAGCCATGCAGTTACATTGCCATTGTTTTACTATTTATATCCCATTATCCTGTTACCTTCACTAGCCAGTAACACCTCAACAAGCATGGGTGTTGTTTAGTAACGAGGCCATGGTGTAAGTGAGGATAATCTGAGCAGAATCGAAACAGAAAGCAGTCCCGTGTGCATTGTGAGCGAACGTGGAGCATTTCCCAGCGCCTGCTAACTTATGGAAGGTGCAGTCAGTGACACCATCCTGCACAGAAGAACGTTCTAGCCCAGGGGTGGGCAAACTTTTTGACTCAAGGGCCACCATGGGTTCTTACACTGGACCGGAGGGCCGGAACAAAAGCAGCCTGACCGTGCTGGCACTCTCCTCTTGGGCTGCTGGTGAAGGAGCGGAGGGGAGAGCGAGAGAACCCTCTGCTCTTTCGGCTCCACGGGCCGGATTGAACAGCCAAACGGGCCGGATCCGGCCCGCGGGCCGTAGTTTGCCCACGGCTGAGCTAGCTGCTGACCATGGTGCTCCCTTCCTTAACACTGAGCTCCGCCTGCCAGGTCCCTGGGTCCAGGACACTCTGCCCGGCGTTTCCAGAAGGAATGGGCACCACACGCTCTGACCAGTGCTCCCTGCATCGCAGCGGCAAGGACACCCCCCCCCCGCCCCTGCACTTCCTGGAACCCGGGACAATTCAACTGCCAGGCTGCCAGCCTGCCCTGAGTACCAGCCCACCGGCCTCATTGTCATTCCAGTCATTTCTCCGCAAAACACACGGAAAATGTGCTTTTACATAGAAATCTTGAATTTTCCTAGAAAAATGTATTTTTAAGCCCCAGATCTGGCAGCATAATGGTTCACAATGAGGGATGAGGGCGTGCATACACACAGGGTGGGGCATGTGTAGGCTTACAGGTGTGAGTACATGAAACACAGTTCATTATTGTATTATTATGTATTACTTATTGTTTTATTGTTCATACGATCAACTGTAAACCTACTTTTGCTCTGCCCTGTATAGGCCTGTGCTGTGTTTTGTTAACATAGAAGGTAATTTGTTAAGATACAATACTGCAATGCTACAAGAACTGTGTCTCTTTTAATGACTCAGGATCTGAGTACAACTGTATTCTGAGGGATTTTTTGGGGTAGTTATTTTTTGTTTTTGTTTTTTTTTAATTGAAAGATAGTCTATTCTAGGCCAGTGGTTGGCAAACCCATTAGTCAACAGAGCCAAATATCCACAGTACAACGATTGAAATTTCTTTGGAGAGCCACATTTTTTAAACTTAAACTTCTTGTAACTCGCCCAGGCTGTGGTATTTTGTGGAAGAGCCACACTCAAGGGGCCAAAGAGCCACGTGTGGCTCGTGAGCCACAGTTTGCCGACCACAATTCTAGGCCTTTAAGGAAAAAACATATACGGTAGAGTCTGTCCCATGCAGCATGAGCACTAGGCTTCATCCAACGTCCAATGCAAGGATGAAGTAATGTGAGCATGCGCCGTACCCTGTGAGGGTCCTTTCCACCGGGAAACTAACGAAGCTTCTGCATGTTCATAGCCATGTCTGTGCCCACCACGGGAAGGATTAGGGGACTCGTAAAAGGATTTACATAAAATATCCTCATGGCTGTAATGATCTCAGCCATTCTCTCCCTTTCCCATCGGGTTTGTGGAGACTCCCGCGTGCTCTGTCTCACCTCAGGGGAGACCTCCTAAAACATCTTTCCCCTTTCCAGCAGGAGGAGTCGAGTCGTAGAAATAGAAATAGGAGCTAGTGTTGGAGAGCTGACTCTTGGTGGCTTCAAACAGGAACTCATTTCCCCTTCGTGCCAGCCTGACGGTCTGTGTGTTGTCACAGCCCCATCTTGAAGATGAGCAGACTGAGGGAGGGAGTGCCCGAGGCTTCTTCTCCGCTGGGATGTTGAACTGAGGGCCAGCGTGAACCCAGAGCAGCTTTTGAAAGTGTGTTTGGTCGTCAAGCTTGCTGATGCTGATTACATAGTGACCTGGGTATTGAAAACCTCTTATAAAGAGATCAGTTTTAGTCTCTCCTCGCCCAGTTTCCAGAGAAGGAGTGTTACGTGCATGGCCCAGAGGCCTGGCGGTGCCCTCTTCCCTAGCCAGTCACACCGCAGCCAGCACAGGCCCTGCCCGAGGCCACAAGGAGCCAGTGCCACGCTGGGCGACTTGGACTTGGGGGTGAGGTGGGGGTGATCAGGGCCTTTGGCACAGGAAAGAGCTAGTTTTCCAGTTACCAAACGTGGTGACCCCAGCTTCTAAGAGCAGCAACTGTGGTCTGTCTTGTTTGTGGCATTACACCTTTTTTTATTTGGCAGCTAAATAACTAGCCAAGTGTTATATAATTATTATTTTTTTAAATACATTTTATTGATATTTTACAGAGAGGAAGAGAGAGAGATAGAGAGCTAGAAACATCAATGAGAGAGAAACATCGACCAGCTGCCTCTTGCACAGCCTCTACCGAGGATGTACCCGCAACCAATGTACATGCCCTTGACCGGAATCGAACCTGGACCCTTCAGTCCGCAGACCGATGCTCTTCCGCTGAGCCAAACCGGTTTCAGCTATTAATTATTTTTTAGTTTCTTGTTTCAGTTTGGTTGCGATGGAAGTGAACAGTATTCAGTAAAACATCAGTGCTCACATGTTGGAACTCACTTGGGTGTGTTGTCTGTATCTGGTGGACAGTACGAGTCAACTGCATGTACGTACAGGGCATGCAGGTGCAAGAAAATGGGATAGAGACCCTGTACCTCAGGAGGTCCCCAAAGGCCAAGACAGCACGTATAGTGTGTGATTCGCTATTAGGAGTGACATTGTCGTGGACGTTGTTATACGACTTACTGCTCTGCTTGCTTCTGAAGAGGCACACTTGATTTTAATGACAGAAAATTCTTGGGAGCAAATGTCACAAGGTAAAAGTTGCTTTGGGTGTTTTTTTGTTTGGTTGTGCGCGTGTGTGTTTTACTATTTTATTTTATTTTAAAAAATTTTTTGTTGAAAGTATTATATCTGTCTCCTTTTTCCCCCATTGTCATCTCCCCGCCTGCTCCTGCCTCCCAGCCCAGCTCCCCCGACCCCTACTGCCTGTGACCATTGGTTATGCTGATAAGCACGCACACAGGTCTTTTGGTTGGTCACCTTGCCTTTTAATGTGCATGACTATGAAGACGGCAGTAAATTGGACAGAAAGAAGGGGTCAGTGACATGTAAGCCCTCTTGCAGTCCTCTCAGAAGTCATTATGTTTCAAGTGGTAGCCCTGTGCACGAATCCGTGCACCCGAAGCTTGCCAGTAGCTCGCTGCCACCCTCCAGTAGCTCACTGCCCGCTGCCCCGCCCTCCTGTAGCTCCCCCCTCCCCCTGCCTCCCCCACCACATAGCTTGCTGCCCTGCCGCCTCCCGTAGCTCTCCACTGCCTGATTGTAGCTTGCTGTCCCACCCGCCTGCTGATCCATGATCTGGCCATTATGTGGCCAGTTGTTAACGCTTCACAGCATAATGACCATTTACATATTACATCTTTATTATATGGGATATTTACATGCATCTATGCAGGCGTTTTCTTTTCTCGTTTGACCATTGCTGCTGTAAAGGCATAAGTACTATATTTAGTGCAAACTGAAGTTCAGAGAAATTAAATGAGTTGCCTAAGGTTCCCCAGCTGGCAACTCAGAGAGCATGCATTCTAATCCAGGGTTTCCACAAGTAAATCAGTATTTTTTCCTCTAGCACGCTTCTTTTTAATTATCCCCTCTTTCCTTCCATAAACATTACAAAGGCTTCTTTGCACTTGATTTCTTTATAGAAAAACTAAAGTAAAATTCTCAGTCATAGTTTTAACTCCTGAAAAAATGTGATCCATGTTATTTGTAGAAATATTGAAATATGTAAGTTAAAATATAAGAAAAACTCATAACATAGCTAAAAAATAACTCTGATAATATTTTAGTTTATATCTTTTTCAGTCTACCCTTCCTTCTGAATGTAAGGATGCATGATGGTCTTTTTGGTTCATTTAAAGGCAGTTTAAATTGGGGTGCAATGAATTTGGGTTACTTCTTTTTAACCTCCCGTGTCCCTCCCTCCCCAGCCCTAATCATGCACCCGTGGGGTCTCTCAGCCTGGCGTGTGACATATCACAATCCAGGACTCCTCAGGGGATGTTGGAGAGCCAGTTTCAGCCGGATCCCACAGGCAAGGCCGAGGGACCCCACTGGTGCGTGAATTCATGCACTGGGCCTCTAGTGTTATTAATAAATGAATTTCCATATCATCAAATATTGTTATATGTTATTTTAAGTCATTGAATGATATTCAATTGCATTAATGCACTATAATTTATTAGCCGATTCCTCATTTTAGACATATGATGTTCTACATGTCTAAATTTTTTTTACTGATATGAATGACACTATAAGATGTAAATGACAGTTTCTATACCTAAATTTTTGCACACAGTCATAATTATTTCTTGAGGTTAAATTCCAAAGAGTAGAATTTCGGAGTAAAGAGGCACACAAAACTTATAAAATTAAAAATATATGTATATGTGTTCAAACCACCTTTAAAATATCACATCATTATATAGTCTATCAGCAATATAAGTTTATGCACGCTTCATTTTCCTCACCCATATGAAATATCATTCTTTCATCTCATCTTTGACAAATGATAGGCAAAAATAGCTAATTGTTATAAGTCAGCATTTATTGATTAATAGAGAAGTTGAAATTTTATTGTATTTGTTAGTCATTTGTATTCTATTACTTATTTTTATTTATGTATGTGATCTTTTCATTTACTTATTATTTATTTATGTATTTATTTATTATTTTTCCAGCACCATTTGTCCCTCTCTTCCCTCTTCCACCTCCACCCGTCTCCCCAACACCCAACCCCCAGAAAACCGTCTGTGTCCTCTCTATCTACGAGCCTGTCTCTGTTTTGCTGGGTGGTTCGGTAACCTCTCTGTTCTCCACTTACCAGTGAGATTATATGCTACTTGTCTTTCTCCAACTGGATGATCTCTTCTTAACGCTCTTTGCAAATAATTTCAATATAAAATGTTCATCGTTGTACATTTGATATCAAATCAATAGTCAAACTGAATTTTGTCATCAACTCAGCTCAATATGCAAAACAACAGCTTGAAGATAAGGCTTGCAAGGGGTTATAGACAATGAAAGGTAGCTCCTTAGCAATGGGGGCACCACCTGTGCTGAGAGTTGCTTCTCTGTTGGGTCTAATGGAGAGCCCAGACAAATCCAGACATGCACTGTGATGAGACCCACTGACCCTCCCCTGGGAGACAATTTTAGCCCAGTAATCTCCAAAGAGATGAGCCTAAGTAGGAGATATTGATTGTTACATTGCTGGTAAACCTGCTTTTCTCAGGAAAAGTTAAATTTACAGTACAAACTACACACGTCACAGCTGATGCGTCTAAATAGCATGAAGACAGCACACCTAAGTTTTCTTTCGACACCAAGAGACTGAAGTTTGCAACACTGTGGAGTAAAGAAAATTGTTAAAAACAAACCTCAACTTACAACTTCAGGCTTTAACAAAACTGAGTCCTTGTTATTTGCAAAAAGACACATGTAGATTTAATTGTAAAATGTGTAATAAGGTTTTTTTAAAGGATAAAACTCATTTTTAATATATTTTTTATGTTTATGATTTCAGAGATGAAGTGAGAGGGAGAGAGCGAGAGAGATAAAAACATCAGTGATGAGAGAGGATCACTGATTGGCTGCCTCCCGCACGCCCCTCACTGGGGATCCAGCCCCCAACCCAGGCATGTGCCCTTGAGCGGAATTGAACCTGGGACCCTTCAGTCTGCAGGTCGACGCTCTATCCACTGAAACAAACCAGCGAGGTTTTAATAAGGCTTTTAAATAAAATGTACACTTCATACATGCATTAAGTGGCCTTTACATGTTATAAATTGAATAATGGGGTTAGAGCTATTTGCTACTTTTGTAGCTTTCCTGGTTTAGTAAACAGGAGTGCCATTTACTTCGTGAAATCAAAACACACACGCGCACATATTGTCCTCAGTGAAGGATCTAGCCTTCCAGTTCATTTAACATGAAATAACAGATTTGTGTCGATGGTGCTTTTGTTCTCGATATTGAGAGAACTTGTTACTGAAAAATTAGCTACTCACCCTCAAGGAATCGCTAGCATTCAAGTTCCTGAATAGAAAAGTGCGAGAGAGAGCAGATGGAGGCACACAAAAATTGTATTAATAATGTGCAGCAAAGTGCCGCTGCAAATGATATCTCAGTAGAGGAAAACAATAGGAAAGCAGCAATTTTCTTTGGATCTTAATGTATTTATCAGTCGCTAATGCTTCCATCTTCAAGCAGCTCCCCTTTATTGACACAGCAACACAAATTGCAGAAGTAAATTGAATCATAGGCTCAGAATGTAAAAATCAATGAGCAATAATGTTGTAGCACTAAAGTGAATAGTGTAATGCTAGGTATTCATTTAATTAACCATGAGCCTTTCCACATAATACACAATCACTGCCAGCTTTTCAGCTCACAGTTTTTCCAGGAATAATGGGTTTGGGATTTATCTTTATAAAGCCCGCATTAATATTTGAAAGCGTTTAAATCCATTAGCGGGTCATCCGAACACTGCAGGTCACTTTTACATTGCTAATTGGAAACAATAGTAATGGGTTATAATCTACGGCCTAATAATGCCTGGAGTGTTTTACCGCTTTTATATCCGCAGATTCCAGGAAATATGTAAATTTGTTGCTGAACTGTTACAAAAATATGGAAATTTAAGCTGCAAACATTCAAAGTTTTACATATATATATATATATATATATATATATATATATATATATATATATATATATAAAGCACAGCATTAATAAACTGAGGAGCTACACCACAGTCTGGTGTTAAGATAAATTTCTTACTGTAGACCTTCCCCTGTTCTCTTTTCTCGGCATCTGGCACCGACATTTTCCATGCTGCCATTAGGAGACAGTGCATATCATTAGACCAGTGAGTAAGCAATCATGTCATTGTTTCCATATGCAAGCTTATACATTGACTCAGCCTGCTGGGTTCTGGCTGGTTGTTTTTTTTTACTTGCCCTACATGAATTTATGCAAGCATTTTCTTTTTCATGGGGATTTTCAATATACACTGAGTGGCCAGATGATGATGATCTCTGAATGCATAATAATCTGGCCACTCAGTGTATATCCTATATAACAAAAGGCTAATATGCAAATTGTCCCCTCGACCACGAGTTTGATCAGCAGGCAGGCCGGTCAACCAACCGCCCATGTCCCCTCTCCCTAGCCATGCACGAATTCATGCACCAGACCTCTAATATAAATAAATACACACACACACACACACACACACACACACACACACACACTGAGTGGCCAGATTACTATGCATTCAGAGAGCATAATAATCTAGCCACTCACTGTATATCAATATTCTCCTGGATGAGGGCAGTGCATGGGGCAGCAGCTCTGGCATATGACATGAAGTCTATGATTTTAGTGTGAAAACATACACGTGTTAAATACATATATAGATCTAAAAGGAAATATGAGAGAGTAGCTTTCTGAATCTTCCTTATAAAATGAATGTCACACAAATGGATACTTAACCAGCATTTTCTCTTGTAATAATAAAGAACATGCTTTGGCATAGGTGGAGATTGTGTGCGCATGTATAGTAATTTTCTATAAATGGAATATGTTTTTAGAAGCACTTTACCCCAAGGCTCAACAGAAAATAAGGTCTTAAATCCATTCACTCTCTACCATTATCAACATGATGGCATTAGAAAATTGGGAGGAAGAGGGGAGGGGGTAACTAAAAGAAGCATCATGGATAAAATGGAGCTTGATGCTATATTAAGAAAAGCAAGCCCTAACCGGTTTGGCTCAGTGGATAGAGCATCGGCCTATGGACTGAAAGGTCCCGGGTTCGATTCCAGTCAAGGGCATATACCTTGGTTACAGGCACATCTCCAGTGGGGGGTGTGCAGGAGGCAGCAGATCGATGTTTCTCTCTCATCAGTGTTTCTAACTCTCTATCCCTCTCACTTCCTCTCTGTAAAATGTCAATAAAATATAAAAAATTAAAATTAAAAAAAGCAACATTTTAGGTTTAGATTTTCATCATCTTCGCAAATGTATTTACATGTGAGGTGGCTACTACAATTTGGATTTTATCCACAGAGCACTGGTGAGAAAGCTTCAAAGTAAGGCAATATGAATTGCATGCACAGACTAGCAGAGTCCACATGTCCATGGTATTGTGTGTTGAATTCAAACAAAACATTTTCATGGCTTTAATGAGGGTTGTGGGTAAGAAAGGGACCACACATCCCTCGGTTCCTAAAATGGAAAGACGAAATAGTTTGAGATGCGCTAAGGAAATTGAAGAAAGAAAACTTGACCTTGTTGAGTCCTCTCTTAAATATTTCGGCCATACTTCCTGTCTTTCTTCGTGCACTATGACGCCCCCTTGGAGTCAGTGAGCATCACTAAACGGGAATCTGCAGTGCAGGACAGGGAGAAAATGAAACAATGACCCCAGAAAGCAAGCTGTTTCTTCAGAAAAGAGGGACAAGTACCATTAACCTAGAGTGCAATAAATCGCCTCCTCAAAGATGGCTTTCACTTCCCATCAGCTAAGGGAATTGACAAAGTGATCATGACTTCATGCTCCACAATAAGAACCCTGTTGTGATTAAACGAGATGGCAAATTGGGCTTTGTGTGTCCCGTTATAGCTCTCATGAGTTTTATTGTCCATAACAGGGACAGGTACTTAAGGGTTAAGAGACAAATCTCACCGTAGTATCAGATGTCTAGTCAACCAAAAAAAAAAAAAAATCCTATGTGAAGGTCAAAAATCTCTCTCCAACCCCCGGGAGTCTGTACAGCTCTCTCCTCTTCTTATCCAGCTATGTTATGATAATGCTAAGCATGTGGCAATCCAAGCAACCAAATCCTTTCCTTTTTCCTTCAGACAGATTTTTAGCCACAGATTCCAGAGCTTCCAAACTACACTTAAGTGAACCCCCATTACTTTTAACTTGCCCTTCCCTGCCTTATTGCGATAACGCTTTTGTTTTTAGTTTTGTGGGCTTGAGAATTACATCTGTTTCCGTGTCGGGATCCTGGCCACTGGCCATGAGAGCAGATTTGGCCCCACTGGTCACCAAGACCACGGTACCTTCTTTTCCTTCGGGAGCTTAGTCATCTCTCATTTCATTTTTTAACTAAACCACCAGTGCCCTTTTTGAGATGTAAAGGAAACTCTCTAATGTAAAAGCTCTCCCAGTTCTAGGTTGTCCATCATTTCCTTCTGAGTGCCTTGAAAGAACATTCATTTGGGAAACCCGACTCCTTCCCATAACTTAAGACATCCATTAATGTGGTGCCATCCGTTGGTTCACTGGCTATTAGCCAAGGAGATGCCTGACCTTGCTGACACGAGCCACAGAAACAAATCTTCCCGTTTTAGTGTATGCTCTTTGCTTGACCTTCCAGGGACTTAGCCGAACCCTTTCTTTCTGAGTTAATCTATTGGACAGTATGCTTTCCTGTCCGAGGGCACTGCGGCCCCGGTTCTGAGAGAGATGACCAGGACGGCACTTTGGCCGAGATGTGACATCCTGACCCCAGCCATGCCACAGGAGCTTAAAGATACACGTAGTTATTTTTAATTCACTCACTCAATTTGCTGCCTCGTGTCTTAATTCATCTGTTCAGTAAACAATAGCTGTTGCTTCCTACAGAAGAAAAGGACTTAGGAACCTACTGATTCAGGTGCTTTTTTTTTTTTCTTCTTCTTTTTTATTCAAGTCACCCAAGTATTAGTCTGAGAAAATATGGGTGAAGCCATATATGCTTTAATAAAAAGAATAAGCTGCTCACTATCAATAACTTGATCTTATTTTCTATAATGTGTGAGTTTCTGAACTGTTAGTCTTCTGAAGGTTTCTATGGTCTTTCCTACCATTAACTTTATACATGAACCCTGATCTCTGAATGCATAATAATCTGGCCACTCAGTGTATGTCCTATATAATAAAAGGCTAATATGCAAATTATCCCCTCGACCAGGAGTTTGACCAGCAGGCAGGCTGGCCAACTGCCCATGTTCCCTTCCCCCTGGCCAGGCTGGCCAGACTCCACCCATGCACAAATTCATGCACCGGGCCTATTATATATATATATATATTGAGTGGCCAGATTATTGTGCATTAATAATAATCTGTCCACTCAGTGTATATAGCATGAAGCACAGGACCTCATCTAACTGAGACGAAGCGATGGTTCCTTCGCCCACCAGGGAAAGCTGTCTTGGACACTGTGCCTTTGGGATGAGTGGCCTCTCGAACCAGCACTTCCCTTGAGTCCTCTTTACATAGCAGTGAAATGCTCACCAACATGACGAGGCGATGCTTTTCTTCCCAAAGGCCCTGTTTTGTGGAATTATCCCTTCTCCAAACATTAAAAATGGGAACAACACAAACACGTCTTATAGATGGTTCTCAGTGCAATTACCATTTAAACATTTCAAATGATAACCTCTAACATCCCATACACATATGCCATTTGCCAGACACTGTCCCAGGTGTTCAGGTGGACCGCATTTTTATCAGTTCTCTTAGCATTTTCTTTCACATTTGACATCTCTGAAATTGAGATATGTCTGATAATCCCTAGGAAGTCATAGTTTATTTGTTTAATATTAGAAGTCATATTCCATAAGGCAAAGAAATAAGAATTAACTAAAGAATTTGTATGCGTGTGTGCATAACCTATAGACACAGAAATCATGGGGTGCAGGCCTGGGGGAGTGAGATCAATGGGGGGAGAGAGGGGACATCTGCAATACTTTCAACAATAAAAATAAATTTATAAAAAAAGAAACAACTTAT
Organism: Vespertilio murinus; assembly: GCA_963924515.1. Classification (NCBI taxonomy): domain Eukaryota; kingdom Metazoa; phylum Chordata; class Mammalia; order Chiroptera; family Vespertilionidae; genus Vespertilio; species Vespertilio murinus. Next base: position 6,556,631 of record OZ004717.1, on the reverse strand, counting down.
TTATACATCAGGACAACTCTGGGAGTTAAATGCTACATTACATCCACTTTATAAATACAGTTGAGATACACATGCAATTAAAAAGGCTTGCTCAAGATGGGCGTTATTAGGTTATTCAAAGGTAGAATTCAAAGCCAGGCAAAGTGATTCCAGGCTCTGTGCCTTTAACCTCAGTGCTTTACCACCTCTCAAACGATGACATTTTCCTGACTGCATCTTTTTTTTTTCTTCCTGGTGTTGCCTGTGCTCTGTACCTACCATGTTTCCCTGAAAATAAAACAACCTCCGAAAATAAAACCTACTTCATGGGAAAATAATACATCCCCTGAAAATAAGACCTGGCGCATCTTTGGGAGCAAAAATTAATATAAGACACTATCTTATTTTTGAGAAAAATGGGTAGATTTAAAAAGATGTCTCTATATCTCTCTTGCTCATTTCCAGGTTAACCTGAAAGTTAATGCAAGCCCAAAAATGTCTGACTTCTGTATTTGCAATGGAAACATCATATACTGTCTTCCTAGGGTGTGTATTCCTTATCTTTAAGACCTAGTCTCAAATCCTAGTTCAGCATCCATGTTGACTTAGTGACATGACACAAACTATTGTCATTACATATTGATTATTGATTTCACAAGTTGGCCCTATGTTGTGAGCTTAAGCCACAGAACCGAGGGGCAATTGAGATGTAGAGAGAGACAACTGTGAAAGCAACTGAAGTCATGAGGTTTGATCTCTCTGGAATGGTTAATAACATTTAATCTCAAAGTATTTTTATTTTATTTAGTATTTTGTTTGTTTGTTATTGTTTTTAGGAGAGCAGATATTGGATATAGGAACTCTATGTGTCAGTAAAAGAAGTAAAAATGAAAGTTGCTTCCCAAAAAGAATAATAAAAAAATATAAAGCCTGTTTATTTTAATATTAGACCCCTTACCTTTGCTATCAAAAGTGAAAATAGATTTAACATATATAATTCTAACAGCCTCATGTACAATGATATTATTACCTCATTACGCCAAACAGCATGACAAGTTTATGATAATTGTTTAAAACACTAATGTGACAGTGTTCAGTAGGTGGTAAGGCTTTGTCCAATAATGCAGAGAAAGCTAATAAATTGGGGGAAATGTTCTCACTAATTTGAGTATTTATAAAAAGAGTTCTCTGAGCAGAGAGAAACACAGGCTTTCAAAACGAAGGGGAAACGTGCCCTCTGTAAAGTTGCATCATGTTTGAATAAACTTTAAATGTTGTGGGATAGATGTATAAAGCTAAATTTCAAGATTAAAACATTGCCATCTTAACACAGTTGAAAGATGTAAACAGCTTAGAAGCTTCTGTTAACTATTAGATGTCCTATGGAATCACTCATACTAAACATAAAACATTTTCCTTTATTAATGACAATCGCAAATGGAAGCAATCATGGGTAGGTTGGAAAACATCATTAATGTCAAATAACTCCTTTCTTCCAATGACTCTTAATATTTTTATTCATGGCACGGAAATGCAACTCTGTCAGCAAGAAGTCACTTGGCTTCTATAGAGACATGCACTTACCTCTTTGCCCAGCGTAATTATTTGTAAGCGTTTGTGAGATCATGAAGGATGGAGCAAGAGAGGAGTGAATCATTCTATATCCTTCAGGTGCATAATGTACTTGTTTGGTTTAGATAAACCACACTGAGGAATGTCAATTATTTAAGACTTCTCGTGTACAACTCAGTATGTTATAACCGTGTGTAGCACATTTCTGGCACTGGTGCCTCGGTGGTTTCAAAAGTTGAATGCCATCTTTAACGGTGTCCCTTATTTGGATGGGGGATAAGATGCCATGCCCTGGGGCCTTCCCCTGTCATTGCTGTGATACTGTTCATGGGGCATTGAAGACAACCTTCTCCCTAATGGCCTGGTCATCACAGGGACACCAGGTGCTCTTCTAGGACTTCATGCCATGATGATACCATGAGGAGGAGGTCAGGGAGATATAGCGCATGTCTACTTGAGGATGTTTCAAAATAATTTTCTAAAGTGTCTACCAATGGACTTACTTTCTTTCTTTCTCTCTCTCTCTCTCTCTCTCCTCTCTCTCTCTCTCTCTCTCTCTCTCTCTCTCTCTCTCTCTCTCTCTTTCTTTCTTTCTTTCTTTCTTTTCTAGAAAAGAAGGATCTGATCGTTTTCCGGCCCCCATACATCACTGCCCCACTTCAGTCCATTCAGAAGAAGATCAAATGCATGGCGGTCCCATACATCTGTTATGTTCTACTGTTCTATCGCTGGGAGAATTACCCTGACAGACTCTGTCTGCCAGTGTGTCTGACAGGCTGTGGGGGCAGAAGTAGAGTCCCCATGAAGTTCAGAGATGTAACATAAACCACCTCCCTTTGAAACACAAAGAAATGGATAGCTGAAGCTAACAGGACCACACCAACAGCCCAACCTCGGGCCCCCTTGGGAACTGTATTCAGAGTGTCCTCACCCTGCCCTCCCTCTCCATCTCCTGTGGTAATGGGGCTGAGCAAGGATCAGCTGCAGCTGTGCAGCACGCTGACCCAAATTTCAGGAACTCTGGAACCAATTTATTCCATCTGGAAATTAATTTCAGCTCTCATTGTTGCAGGATTTAGTCCAAACCAGACTTGATTTCCAAAAGGAGTTCCCTGCTCCTTCGCTGTCAGAATTTTCCCTTCCCCGAAGTGCACTAACTTAAAATATTTAAAGTTATAATCCATATCAAAGCTCTGTGCCTTTGGGGCACTAACTACATTGTTCCACAGAGCATTTCTACCATTGACTTCTTTTCCAGGACATGCAGAAATTCTGCTGTCAGTTATTATAAAAGGGAGAATTTGAAGAGTTCAAACTGTTCCCTTATAAATGTACTAGAGGCCTGGTGCACAAAAAATGTGCACTAGGGGTGGAGGTAGGGGGTCTCCTCAGCCTGGCCTGTGCCCTCTTGCAATCCGGGAAGCTTCTGAAGATGACTGACTGACAGGGAGCAGGTCTAAGCAGGCAGTCAGACATCCTTAGTGCTGCTGTGAGCCTGGCTTCTGGCTGAGTGGCCCTCTCCCTGTGGGAGCTCACTGACCACCAGGGGGCAGCTCCTGCATTGAGCATCTTGCCCCTGGTGGTCAGCGCATGTCATAACGACCGGTTGTTCCACCTTTTGGTGGATTTGCAAATTAGCCTTTGGATACTTTAGCTAGCTTTTCTCTTTTCTGCCAGGTAGTGACTCGGTTGCTTTCTATGTATGTATGTATGTATGTATGTATGTATGTATGTATTTAATGATTCTCTCTGTATGAGCTTGAGTCCCCAGAGTCTCACCCAGAAGGGGGTTTCAGTGCAGTCAGAACTTGGTTCAGCACAATCCAGAGCTTTTATCTCCTTCCCGCTAGGGAACGCCAGCCAGGCACTCGGACTCCCCTTCTCTTCGGCTCTGTCCTCTCCCCGTGTGCACTGTATTCCTGTACCTTAGGCTTTTACAGCTCCTCTGATTTTCCTTCTTGTTTTCTCTTTCCTTCTAGTTGTAGAATTTCCAGTCAGTCAACTTTCCTGTAGTTCTGGATAATGTCCACTTTGTATTTTAGTTGTATTTTTTTGAAATTGTTGTGTGAGGCTGCAGTGAGGCGTTTACCTATGCCGCCATCTTGGTTTCTCTCGGTTGCTTTCTTAAAACAGCAGCTAGGTGGGCTGTTTAATTTTTTTTGAAAAGAAGGGGGGAAAATCAAACAATAAAGTTTAAATGAAAACATGGTCCCCAAAATCCATTTTACAAGCATATTAAAAGTTTGTTAGCAATGAACATTTCAAGTAGTCTTACGCATAGATTTCTTTGTTTTAGTCCATCTGCAAATGAAACATTTTATAATTCCATTGTGATTAATTATACTCTTTATATACTTGAAAATGATTTGTTTGGAAAGGTATGGTCTAGGATAGGTTTTTCATTTCTGAAAATGGCAGCTCTTCAGAAAGTAGAGCAATGCTGTGCACTCAGGAAATCTGCCATCTGCTTTCTTGTGCTTTTATTACAAATTGCAAACCTACACCAAAACAGAATCGAGAGAAAAACAGAGTATAAATAATGCTAATGGCATTCGTTTGAGATGTTTAAAAAGTATGCATTTCTAATTTAGCCAAGATCCTCTCTTAATCCCCAAAGAAAATTACCACTAATATATATATATATATATATATATATATATATATATATATATATATCCACACTCTGGTTTAAATTGCCAAATGGACAGAAATCTTCCACCAGGTCTAGGAGGCATCTTGAATTCCTTCTAACCCAGGCTGAATTTTTCAGGAGTGTGAACAGACCACCAAGGCGTACAGGAGGACTAGCCATGGCTTTATTCCTATAAAAAGAACTGTATTCAGGTTATATGCAGTGTAATTGAGAGAGGAAAAAAATCTTCTGGAAAGTGTGAAATACACCATTTTCCAACATTAGTGTTAGTTGGTGCCAGCAGACAGTAAGGACAGCCTGCCAGCGATTTCCCACCGTTTCAGATTTAGCTTTTGTTTCCTTCTTTGAAATGGCCAACCCGGCGTCTGAAACCACCCAATAAACCCATTTTTTTCCAATTTTTTTTATTATGGTATTATATGTGTACATATCTTACCATTGCCCCCCCCACCTCCCATTCATGCCCTCCCTCCCCAGAGTTCTGTGTTCGTTGGTTGTACTTATATTCATGCATACCAGTCCTTCGGTTGTTCTCTTATCTTCCCCCAGGTCTCCTTCCCCTCCCCGCTGTCATTTGACAATCTGCTTGTTTTATGGTGACTATCTCAGGACCACATGAATAGAATCCGCTCCTCATTTGGCAGTCTGCTTGTTTTATGGTGACTATCTCAGGACCACAGGAATAGAGTCCGCTCCTCCTCTGGTTCACACCACCCCTCCCCCTGGGTCCCACTGCTTCCCCTGGGACACACGGCTCTCCCGGGGCACACGGCCCCCTGGGACACACGGCTCTCCTGGGGCACACGGCCCCCTGGGACACACGGCAATAAACCCATTTTTATTCTGCCTACCCATACCACGTTTGGTGAAATTTTGTAAACCAAAACAAAATTTCTCTCCGACTAAAATAAATGGGTGCCAATTATCAGACCATTATTTTTATTATTATTATTATTATTATTATTATTAATGACCATTCTTCATCCCTAGAAACAAAGACTCCATAGCAAGCAATCCTAAGGACTGTTAGCAAAGGTAGCCAGGAGTCACCGTTGAATCCTGTTGGCTGGCTCTTTGCAAGCCCATGCTTTCTCATTAGCACACACAGAGCCCCTGGGCTCTGTACACGGCACGCCATTGGCTGGCTCTGGGTGTCTCCCGTGGTCTTCCCTCTCCTGTTTTCTCCATCCCGGTTGAAAACCGTCCCGTGACTTCTGGCATCTCTATTAAGTCGTGCGCCACATGGAAATGATTAACTTTTGAACTACAAAACTCAAAACAGGCTTGTGCACACCGTGGAAATGAAACATGTCATGTAGCAAATGGCTTTCCCTGATGGAACTTGCGGCCAGAGAGAGAAATCATTGGCCGAGATTTCGGTTTTGTTGTCATTGTAGATCAAAACGTCATGATCATCTCTTCTGATGGCTCTTTTGCACTCCTTGGTAAACAGCCTCTGAGTGAGTCCATTAAATATTTAAACGGCCCTGGTATCTATTAATGTTATCAGACATATGAAATATGCCTGATGGATTTATTCTGCTGTTAAGGAGCGATACCCCGGTGCCTCTCCTGGGACAGAGCGCCAGCTGTTTAAACTATAATTCCATCACTCGGAGGAATGGTGAAAGCACTGACCTCTTTGAAACAGACTCATTGCTACTCAGCCTGAAAATTGCAAATGAAACCTTTCTGTAATAATGTTAAAATATGCATGCATGAGAATGAAAGCACTTGGGGTCACCAGCAAACCTGGTGCATTTTCCGTAACCTCTAAACAGCTGGTGGAGAGAGTCCAATAAATCAATACCTGGAGAAGACTCGTGATTAGGGTGTAGGAGGTTGGTTTTGTTTTAGTTTTGGGTTTTGGGGGATGGAGGGAGGGTGTGTGTGTGTGTGTGTGTGTGTGTGTGTGTGTGTGTGTTTTAGTCAATATTTCTGCCATCAGGCATGGGAGAGGGGAGGATCTTAACCAATTCTGTGAAGCTTTTTAAGTTTTTACAGTTTCATTCCTATTTATTTTATCCTGTTTCTTAAAGGACATAAGTAGAACCAATACAGTGTTTTGTGCTGTTCTCCATAAAAGCAATCCAACATAAAACTATACATGAGGTCCTGCCATCTGTGAACTAACTTGTTACCCTGTTCTTACCTATTCCATGCTTATGAGAAAACATCCATGACAAATAAAATGAAGGATGTTTGGCCAGGTCTTCCATGTCAAAGAGTTTTAGTTCACGCGTAGGTTAACCAGCTCATCACAACTGCATTTGTTTGTTGTGCACCAATTTAACTTATATGAAAGCCCCTTAATGGTTTATAGGGAATGTTGTTAAAACTGGGTATTGATGTCTTCTGAGAGAATGTGGTTTCAAAGTCTTGGACAAATTATCTGAAGAAACTTGCTTTTTCTGAAGCCATCAAACAACTAGAGCCAGAACCTGGAATATGATCAAATTCTTCAGTTTTGGTAAACGTTGGATATGAACAACTTTGGTTGCTAGTTGACAATAAGCAGATCAAACTAGGGGGGCGGGAATCTGAGAAGCACAGTGAATATATTACATAACAAAATAAATTCCCAAAACATCTAATAAGCATCCTAAATCTAACAAGACGATAATGGCAGTAAGTACCCAAGTCTACATTTGATTCTTTGTGGCAAGCATATAGCAGTATTGGGTTGGGAAAAGACAAAGTAGGCAAATGAAAGAATATGTATATTTCTCCCTGAAGTGATGAAATCAATGGATACACCCCAGCCTTTTCAGGTTCATAAGTCTGTGAGTGAGGTTAATGCCGGAACTCATGTGTGCGGTGGATGTTGGTAGCATCAGGTCTGTTCTTTGCTTCTCTTTGTTGTGCTGGAATAGCTTCAAGCTTATCTTGAGTCAATTCTATAAAGACTTATTTTTTACTGGCCCAAAGGTGATGATAATCAAGACTATATAGTCCATTGGTCACATTTTGGAATATCATTGTCTAAGAAGAGAACTACTCATTAGGGAAGACAAAGATAGACTAGAGCATCCCTAGAGTAAACCAGATGGTAAGAGGGCTGAAATGAGCTCAAATCAGCAATGACTGCCTGCACACAATAAGTCTCAGCATGTGAAATAAACTGAATTGGGAGCAGGTACTGTAGATGTAGAAAGGGGATTAGATCCATATGTATGGTGTCAATTAATATAATTTGGCTACTTGGTAAGTTTTATAAAGAAATTGGCTTCCCAGGAACATATAGAAGAGCTTTCTAATGTGTAGTTATCTGATATATAGTTTGCCTTGGGATACAGTGAGTTCTTTAATATTGGAAGTGCATATTACAGAGTGATTTGATTTGGTGAAAGATATAAGCATGGCTTGAGAGATTGGATAAGATTTCCTGCAAACCCTCAGATTCAGTGAATCTAACCATTTAGAGCACCTCCCCCCCAAAAAGGACTAAAAGAAGCATATTCTAAAATTCACAAATGGCAAGTCTCTAAAATAGCATCTTATTTAAAGACTAGAGGCCCAGTGCATGAAATTCATGTAGAGGTATGGTCCATAGGCCTGGCCTGTGGCCCCACCCCCTGTCGTCACCCACCCCTGATCCCCATTCGCCATCGGGCGATTGGGGCCTGCAGGCTGGGAGTAGCTCCTATGTTTAGTGTCTGTCCCTGGTGGTCAGTGCACGTCATAGCAATTGGTGGTTCCTCCATTTGGTCGATTTGCATATTACCCCTTTATTATAGAAGATACTTTCAGGACAACAATTTTAAAGTAGCAATGCTCACTTCTCCCATGATAGAAAAAAAATATATGGCAAAGGAATATTCTCACAAATTCAATGAACCTATTTTAGTGTCCCTATTAGACAGAAACACTTTGAGCAACTAAAATGTCATTTGAATGTCACTGAAGCTTTGGAAAAAAGATATATCCTCAATGGTTATTAACCCAATACTTATCCTTCCATTGCACAAAATACCTCTATCCCTGAAGACTCCCCTGTAGATAATTCCCAGGGTGGGACAGGGCAGCTACCTTGAAATTGGCATCCAAACCACAGAGCATAGCCAGTAATTGGCAGGTAAGGTAGCTGCAAGAAAGAGATGGTAGTCATTTAAAATAATTTTTGCTGCCGGATTTTTTTCCCCACTTTTAATCACTTAAGGGTCAGTTGAACCAGATTCAGGGTTAAACCCCTTTAAATATTTTTTGAAAGAATCAAGGTTATAGGTCGATAGACACACAGCAATATGAGTACTCCTTCATGGGACATAAGCTTTAGGGAACTAAAGATAGGTTTAATTCTACGCCTGAGTCATTCCATGGGCCATTTAATGAGAGCCTCTGGAATTGTTTAACCACTAATGAACTTGCAGGATCTAAAGGTAATCACTGATGCAATTATTAAAATTTATACCAGAATCCTATTATCCTTTCGGCAGATAAGTGTCTTGTATGAAGTGGTCTAGAAGGGGTGCATAAACTGGTTCAATAACACCAGAAATCTCTCCTGTTTATTTTTTCTTACATTCATTCTTCTCTGTAAGGGAAGCATGAAACCATGTTTCTAGTTAATTCTAAGAAAATATTCATTATTTTCATATAATAATTAGAACTTAAAGATGTAAATTCTAATAGAAAAGGCACTTTTCTGATGTGTGTAAAAGAGCAGACACTTCTCTCTTTTCATTCCTACAAGCAAGGCTCTTTTCCTTATCAATAATATTAAAAGCTGGTTTTATAGCCACTAAGCACCATTCTAAGCCCTTTTGATGCATTATCTCAGTGGATACTCAGAACCATCTTGATGAGGTCAATATTAATATTATTATCCCCATTTTACAGAGGGCAGGGGCGGGGAAGCTTGCAAAGGTTAGGGATCTCTCTCCATGCCACACAGCTAGTAAGTAATGGAAACCAGGATTTGAATGCAGGGAGCTGGACCCAGTACCCATGCCCTTAGCTACTACCTGACATTCCATGTCACCTTGTGGCTTCCAGTGTGTGTACATGACGCATGTTAGTACATAGATTTTACAACAGTTAATGGAAGGTTTTGAAAATAAGTATGGCCACAGTTGTAGAGGAAAGGGAACCAATTCATTGGCCCAAGGCAATGTATCCTACCATCAAAAACCATTGGATTTAACACCCCCCACTAGAGGGAAAGCTATCAGATGAGGTCCCGATGAGTTATTTGCTATGACTAGAAAGAGTTACAATGATTGAAATTTCTTTGGAGAGCCAAATTTTTTAAACTTGAACTTCTTCTAATGCCACTTCTTCAAAATATACTAGCCCAGGCCGTGGTATTTTGTGGAAGAGCCACACTCAAGGGTCCAAATTGCTGACCACGGCCCTAGGAGCTATCTTGTCAAACATATTGCTAGGAGAGATGTCTGGGATTTTGCTGCCTATATGGTTCCTTGTAGGATTTTTATGGTTTCACAGCTTACATGTAATCCTTTTATGATCAGAGTACCATTTTAAAATATTATATTCTCTCATCTTTAGATCAAAGATTCAAATAGAATTTAAGATAACCATGGAATTGTGACATTTATTTCTCAAAAGAATACTAAAAAGGTATTCCTCATGCTTACTCTTTGAAGCATCTTGTCTTTCAACTCTATTCTAATCTGCCTTGTTACGGATCCCTTGCTACACTGGCCATTCTTTAGTTTCTGCAACACATCAAGCATGTCCTCCCTCAGACCCTTTGCCTGTGTGGTTTCACTTCCGGGAGAGCACGTGTCAGTCTCCTTATGGTCGGCTCCTCCACAAACTCTGTGTCTGCTTAATGTTCGTCCAATGGAAGCCCTACCCTTCCCGTCCCATTGACAGCGGCTTCCCTTTATTTGGTGTGAAAGCTTATTTTGTTCCTTTCTGACAATTATCATAGAATCTAATATTACTCTTCTTTCCACCTAACAAACCATGGTTTGTCTTGAGCTGTTTTCAGTTTACTTCTCATTTTTAAAATGAGTACACATATTTTTATTATGTTAAAAATAAAGAAACTGAAGAATGAAAAGTTATAGATTTGATAACTTGTTTACAAACAGCAGGTTTCATGATTCCAGAGTTCATGGTTGTGAAATAACACTGAACTGCGTCTTTTAGTTAATTATATGTGTATGTATGTATTTGCTTATTTATTTTGTGTCTCCCCCTCTCAAGTAGAAGATTCATGAAGTGAGGGCACAAACTGATTCTGTCCATTATGGTAACCTAATACCTAGCACAGTATTTGGCAGATACTAGACACTTTACACAGGAAGAAAGGGAGGGAGGGAGGAAAGGAGGAAGGAAGGAAGGAAGGAAGGAAGGAAGGAAGGAAGGAAGGAAGGAAGGAAGGAAGGAAGGAAGGAAGGGGGAGGGGAGCAGGGACATGGGGAGGGGTGGGAAGATAACTAACTCAATATTGAATGATCTTATCATTGACCAAGAAGTTAATTTCATTGGTGCTCACACCCTTTCGTCTCAGACATGGATAAGATTACTTATGGAGGGAAAAACTCAAACCCTATTCTAAGTATAGACTGGATAGTGTGGCTCAAATTGTGCACTGCCTGAGTGTCATAGCTCACTTCAAAATAATCACCCTTGCATTTCTTAAGATTCAGTGAAGAACAGTGTGGCTGGAACCCATGTGGACTATGGGCACCTATGGCCATTGTAGCAGCAAACAGTTCCTAATGCCCAATCATTGCGGACTGAAGACCAGCAAGACGTTCAGGCTGACAGGGAGACCGTTGTGTTTGCTTCTGCAAAGAAAATGTACCGAGTTACCTGAACAGCCTAATACTAAGCATGTCTTTAGATTGTACAGTGTGGATGGGCCATGTGGAGAGTGGGGCACTAGGCCACACCCTTGTCAAGAAAAATCAATGTCAAAGGAGTTGGTTTGACCTCAGGGGACAGGATGACAAGAAAAAGCAAACCCTGATCCCCAGGAGGCTGGGCTTATGGCCCACACACACACTCTCTTTTGTTTTAATTGAGTAGAGTTTTGAAGAATTGGAGGAGGGAAGAGGGGAGAAGTGGCAGAAGAGTGAGCGGGGCCCAAGGTAGAATGGAAGCAGGACCTTGAGTATTTACCAACCCGCAGAATGTTCTCTAAATGCTGTTTGGGAAAGGATGTTTCAGCGAGCACAGATCCCGCTCTTGTTTATCCAGAGGAGGTAGTGGTGGGCCCACGCTTGCAGAAACACAAATGGTACTTCTCCATGTCTGATTGGTAACTACACCTGGACACTCTTAGAAAGGCTAGGAAACAAATATGAAGCTAGGTACAAAAGAGAAGCTAATAAGAAGAGTGTTTAAATGAGGAAGAAAAGTCTACTTATTCGTGCAGTCATTAGGACTGGAGGAGCATGCTTATAGTAATTAGGTAAGATTGATTTTGAAGTCGAACACCACCCACAATTTGCGTAGTCCGGGGGTCAGGCAGGCAGCTGCAGAAACCGTTCGGCTAATTATGAGAATTCACTGTTCGTTAATAGAATCTCTCTCCACAAACAGCAGCTGTGTGTTTGCTCACGCAAATTATTAATTCTGGCCTTGCCTCAGCTGCAAGTTTCTGCCGCGTGGAAAGGAATCCTCGGATAGAAGTGTCAGTGGGATCACCCAAGCCACACTGAGGAAGAAAGAAAAAAAAATATATGAAAGGAAAGGCAATATCCTCTAATCACAGGTACATAAAGAGTTTGCTTCTACCTCCCTTTTCCGCCTTTCACTCTCAAACAATTGAATGCCAATTTTGGAACTCATTAATCTGTAGGCAACCTAGTGAGACCTAATTTATACCTGTCAGGAGCAATGGGCAGCAGCTAATAGGAAAGTAATTGCAATATCAGTCTGCTTTCTTACTTGATAGTATGCAAGATTTTAATGACAGCCCTTCTCTCTTGGAATACCAGACCGGCCAACTCTTCTGCAGAGTCACACTGTGAACAAAAGAGATGTGTCTTTGGGTTTTATTATGTACTACAAATAAAGTGATAATAGCATAATAGAGAGAACACCAACACCCAGCTATTTATTCTCTGGGAAAAAATAAAAGCAATATTCACTGTGAAGTAGTATTCTCACATTTTTATTAGCTAAAACCTAGTACCTACATGAAGCATTATCTCCTTGTTCAAATTCAACCGAAAACCTTTGTTTGATAATAAAATAGTTTGAAATGTTAGGGGGCTTGGAATTTTTCATCTTGAACTACAGCATTTAGAAACAAAGGTGGCATTTGCTATCTACAAAGGGGAACGTACCTATGCATTCCACGCCTTTCTTTTTCCTCCTAGGATTGTCTCAAGTGGGATTTTTCCATAAACAAATTAGAATTATTAAAGGTGGCAGGATATGTTTGGTAAAACTATTGTTCGAACATGACTTTTGATTTTATTTTTCCTTTTTTAATTTGTTTTTGTTGATTTTAGAGAGAGACGAAGGGAGGGGGGAGATGGAGAAAGAGGGAGAGAGAGAGAGAGAGAGAGAGAGAGAGAGAGAGATTGATCAGCTGCCTCTTGCATGCCCCCTACTGGGAATTGAGCCCCAAACCATGGTTTAACACAACCAACTGAGCCACACCAGCCAGGGTGAGTTTGCATTTCTTGACCCAGTGTCCTAACTGCACGATCTTCTCTGTGGTCCGATGGTAAGGCAGGGCCTGAACAGAACGTAACTTCTGGAACACAGAGCCCAGGTTTAACTCTCCTGCTTTCCATGTATTCCCCACATAGCTTTGCGTAAAGCAATTAATTTCTACAAAATGTGTTCCCTTCACACACAAACCTTCATGTGATTGTGATGGGGAAACATAAAAGCATATATGCAAAAGTACTTTGGAAGAAGACACACAAACCTCAGTTGTTAGTTATTTTGTGACAACTGAAAGTGTTTGTAGAGAGAGCATACATATCTTTCTAGGGAATGGCTTACTATTGCATACAGATGTGCCTTCTGATGTCATTCAAATCAAATTCAACCGATTGTTTGGGTATTTGATTTAAGCTTAAAATCCATCCTGTGCACTGTAAGGGATGCAAATTAAATAAAACGTAAATCTTGCCTTCAAGTGGCTTATCATGGAAATGAAAACAGTCGGTTCTGAATCATGTTTATTCAATAAACATTAAAGGCCCACACTGCTACAGGCTCTATTGTACACACACTTAAAGCAGACAGCATGTCTATGCATTGTCTTCAGGGCAAAAGTCAGAAATTATGAGTCCTGGATCCCACTCTGAATAATCTAACCATGACCTTTGAAAAGTCACTTTGCTGCTCAGAGCCTTGGTTTCTTTATTTGTAAAAGGGAACATTTGAAAAGATCTCCTTGAGGGTCTTTTCCAAATTTTTAATTTCTGTGGTCCCATGACTTTCTTTTATTTAAAAAATGAAGAGTTCAAACTTATTACACTTAATCCTTAACTTCTGTAAATAAAAATATAAATATAGAATTAAACAAAATGTTTCAAAGGAAAGGGTCATTAAAACATTAATACAAGTAATAAGATACTATTGCATCTGTATGAAATAGTAAGCCATTCCCTACAAAGATATGTATGCTCTCTTCTACAAACACTTTCAGTTGTCACAAAATAACTAACAACTAAGGTTTGTATGTCTTCTTTCCAAGCACTTTTGCATATATGATTTTATTAATACAATTAAAATAATTAATTATTAATAAAGGGTACTAAAATGATCTATTTATTATGCCTTAATGGTGGAAAATTAGGAATCACCCCAAAATTTGCTCCTTGTTCATCATCAGAAAAACATGACTCAAGTCAAAAATTGATTTGGAAAAAATCTCTTAAACATGCTGAGTCTTATTACTCTAAACTACAATAAAATGCATGAAGCCTAGTCCTTGCCCCGTAAATTGTCTTTGAAAACCAACTAAAATATATGTGAACTATTTATGGCAATAATACTTAATAAATAATTTGTTTTAATTGTTATAATCTCGAATTGTATGATTTGCCTGATCACCCTAAGGAAGCCTATAGCTTCTATAAGTATAGCCACACCTCTGCCTCACTTCCCTGTGTTCTGTCGTCTCATTGAATGTTGCTTAGGGTTCAGAGAGGTCAGGGTCAGGCACCTAATTATTTTATTGACTTGGTAAATGTACGATGTTGTTAGAGTTACCTAACTTTCCTGCACTTCTATGTTTTCATCCGGAAGAGAGGATAATCATGCCTCTTGGAAAATACATGAGATGGTTGTCTACGAAGAAGAATCTACAAGGGGCAGATGGGACCTTCTAGGGCTCATTGCTGTGAAGCTGTTCAGGTTACAGCAAATGTCATCTGTTGGCTAAGAAGTGGTTATTTCTTGATTTGCCTCTTATCATCCCTAATTCCAGAGGTTTGTAATAGACATTAACACTTCATCTGTAAGAAGGAAAAAATCGTACATTCCCTACCCAGGTGCTTCCATGGCATAAAATATGATATTTTTACAAAACCAGGCTTAAATGGGGAAAATATTAGAACTGACTTTGTGATGTGAAAGCCATGGAAGGTATGCTTGTTTTCAAAATTTCTTCCTATTTGCTATTTTTTTTAAATATATTTTTTTTATTGATTTCAGACAGGAAGGGAGAGAGATAGAGATAGAAACATCAATGATGAGAGAGAATCATTGATCAGCTGCTTCCTCTATGATCCCCTCTGGGGACCAAATCTGCAACCCAGGCATGTGCCCTTGACTGGAATTGAACTCGGGACCCTCGAGTTCACAGGCCAAAGCTCTATCCACTGAGCCAAGCTGTCCAGGCCTTCCTATTTGTTCTTAATGTCTGTCATACCTCAGAGACCTCACATCTGGGTCTATTGTAGAGAAATCCAAACCATGACAACACTTTGGCCTATATTTGACATCTTTGTTCTTATTTTACCAATATTCCAACTTAGAGACTTTTCCAAATATCTGTTGCCGCATAAAAGATCGTGACATACCAATAGTAGGGTCTTCTTATGTCTTTATTCAAATAAAAGGGACCAAGGTTTACACTTAATCAGCTTTACTTTAAATGTAACATATATTACAAATCAATGGGTTTAGGAATAATAGAAAGGCAGATCAAGAATATCAGACTTCTTAAAATGACAAGCTGACATTTGCTATAAATTTAACATATTTTTAAAGTTGTGTTTTTTTTTCTCATGCGTCTGCTATTTGGGCAGCTCTCAGCAGAGAGCTGTGTGCCATCAGCTGGGGCAGCTTGCCTGGGGCCGGAGAAGCCACACCTAAGACAGCTCCCTTATCTGGTAGGTCAGTGCCGGCTGTTCCCTGGCTTCCTCACAGGCTGGTGTCTGAGGCTAGTGTCCAAGAGACAGGACATTGAAAGCTTCCAGTTTCTTAAAACCTTAGCACCATGTCACTTCTCCACACAAAGCTCTGAATCAAGAAAAGAGCACATAGAATTTGCTTCTCCGTGAAAACAAGTGCAAGGAGTATTGAGGTCACGCTTCAACACTGCCTCGGTGAATGCCTCGGTGAATAGTTCAGCATTGGAAACAGACACCATTTTTGGTATTTTAAGCATCACGTCTTGGCTCAGTGGATAGAGCACCGGCCTGCAGACTCAAGGGTCCCGGGTTCAATTCCGGTCAAGGGCATGTACCTTGGTTGCAGATACATCCTCGGTAGGGGGTGTGCAGGAGGCGATGTTTCTGACTTTCTATCCCTCTCCCTTCCTCTCTGTAAAAAAAAAAAAATCAATAAAATATATATATATTTTTAAAAAGCATCACATCTTTAATATAGGCACATGCTCATGAGATGACAGGAGGACAGAAGAAGCAAGTTCTAGGCCCGTCCCTCTCCAATGATTTCCAGACGATGCAGGCGATTCATTAGGGCAGCTAAGAGTTTGGAGATCAGCCTCTAGAGCTCTGTTGAACACCAGACGCCAATGTGAGAGGTACATCAGCTTCTCACATCCAAAACGACTAGAGCATGAGCACCCATCTGTTCAATTAAGACATCAGGTCAAGAAAATGTCGCTGTTCTCACTCCTTCTCAACATCCAGGAAGTTGGAGAACGGACTGTTTTCCAGGAAGGCAGACGTGTCTGCCATCTTGTTGATCAACTGCCAACAACCTTGCAGTGGTCTTCAAGCGTCAGCACGCAGCATCAGAACTACACTGAGGTCTTGTGAAAACGTAGACTGATGGACCCACTTCAGCAGTTTCTGATTCAGTAGGGTTAAGAATTTGTACTTCTGAAAAGATCCCATGTCATGGTACTATTGCTGGTCCAGGGACCCAAACTGGAGAACCTCTGACCTAGGAAGAGGTATCAGAAGTTGATCCTCTCCTGAAGTCTGCCTTCCGAATTTCTTAGTAAGTGTAATTCTGACTTTGAAATCAGAATAGTGTTTGTGAAGCAACATTAAAAAAAAGTAGTTATCTCTAATTAGAAGAAGGTTATGATGGAGGATGAGAAAGCTAACCCCGATATTTAATATTCAGAGCTATGACATAAATCATTGATGCATTATTATGAGTTGGTTTTAAAAATTACAATGAATGTATTTTCAGAGATTTGCACACTCTGCTGCACATATGTATTGTAATTATGTGAAAATTAAGCTTACGATGAAGTTGTCCACGTCCTGGAGTCCAAAAATGTCCCAATCTCCAGATGCATTTTATATGTGGAAATCGGCATAGGACCCAAAAGGGAAATTTTTATATCACCGTGTGTTTGACGACATCGCCATTTTCCTCAGTGTGAGAAAGAAACAAATACTTTATTATTTGTTGATTTTTCTTCTCCAATAATGAGATTTGCCCCCTGGGTGTTTCCATCCATTTCTCACGTCCCTTTATCCTAGTAGAGAGGCTCTGGTGCCCTTGAATAGGACGATCTTACTCTCCTACCCTATTTCAAACAGAAAAATTGAAGATGAGGACATCTGTATTCAGTGCTTGTGTGAAGAAGGTGCCAATGGATTTTATGCTCTTTGCTGAGTTCGTTCTCATTTGATTAAATAGCACGTTTGCACTGACGAGGCAGCAAAGAGAGTGAGGACAGCCCCCCGGTAGAAAAGGCTGGAACAGCTGCCGCACTGAGCAGCCCGCGGGCAGGGGTGGGCTGTGCGATGGTGATCTCACAGGGGCGACGGCCTCATTATTTAGCTGCACCAGGAAGTGCGAAGGCAATTCCCTGCAGAGGTAAAAGTGGAACTCAAAGACTAGTTACTCAGCTGGGCACGTCACATTATAATGTGTTTTGGAGCTCGAGGCTGATCAATAGCTACAGGCTTGTTATATTAGGCGGCCTTTCATCTTCATAGGCAGACATCTTTGCTTTATATTCTTGTTTTGATAAGCAAAGCTGAGTGTCTCACATAAGAGTATATGGCTTCTGCTTAACTAAGCAGCTAGGAATCCACAGAGTGAATTTTCAGCTAGCTAGCCCATAATTCAGTCCTGATTTCAGCATCCATATCTCCGGGTCCACTAGGCAATAAATCAGTAGTTTTAAATGGCCACATAAACTAGGGGACCCATAAGAACCTTTCAGGGGGTTGCGGGTAGGGGTGGATATCTCATGGCTATCTCCCAAAAAACGCTTGCTAAATCGCTTTTAGCAGAGAGGGCCTTTGCTGACAGAAATTCCCCTAACAGGGCTGCCAAGTTCTGGCGGCATTTCTCACGTCAAATTCTACGATAAGGAGCATTTTGTTTAAGACTGATATAAAATTTTGCAATGCATCAAAAGCTTATGGAAGAGTGATGAGTAAGAAAAGGAGCTAACTAGGAAAACTTTTTGAAATGTGATTAAAAGATTAAAATGTGGGTAAATTAAGGAAATTTGTGAGGACAGAGGTGTCTCCTTCAAAATAATAAAGATCAGGGTTCTCCTACTTCTGAACCTCAGAGCACCGATTCCTACCTGATCAGTCATGAGAGCATTGCTGGATTATTCCGGGTCAGCATCACTAACCTAGCACTTAGTATGTGGTGTCTAGTGTGTTTCCCTCTCTGTGGTCTCCAGGTTTACTAAAAATGGACACATGTACTTTTTTTTTATTTAGGAAAAGTGCTCATAAAAATAAAACACATGACTCTGTATGCCTTTGCAATAATTCTCTTACTGTACTACAATTAGCATAGTGTTTTGGATAGTTTATGCTTCAATAAAATTCATTTTTATGCTGGAAGGGTGTGAAAGACTCAGGTGTGTGGCATAAGAAATAAGGACTGAAAGAATAAGAGAGAAACAGAAAATGAAAACGTGAGCTAACGGAGGCAGAAACTTCCTCCTGCGGCCTTGATTACACTGGCAGATGAGAAACAGCGGGGTTTGCCTACTTCCCGCTTCAATCTGCATTCTGTCCTTTACTTGAATCTAGGTGCAGGAGGAAATGAGGTTTATTAAGTTGGGCTAATGGATTCACGCTAAGGTATTGTGGAAGGTATATCTTTTTTAAAGTCACAGTTTTGTCTAAGCAGGGATATTGAGATGACATAAGTAGAAACGACCCCTGGTCAGGCAAAATAATCGTGTTTAGTGAGAGGAAGAAATATTTGTTCCACTGATGTTTTAGTGTGGTCCTTGATCGCTCTTGGGAGCAGTGAGTGGTGAAATGATAGAGGAATTAAACTGAGAATCCAGAGCTGGGCTCCAAAAGACAGGCTCAGCTAACATTGTGTGAGAATTCAGACAATTGTGCCTTGAGGAGTTGGAAAGAACACGACAGATCATGCATTCATCAATTTGCCCATCCATTCAACACATTATCAACTAAATGTTGATTATACGCTGATTTTTACTATCCTGTAGCTCATGGAGTGGGTCAAGAGCGAAGGGAGGACAAGGATACTTATAAGAAAACACCTGGACATGCTAATTTCAAAGCAATAATACTTAGAAACAGAACATGGCAATATGACGTTGTCTGAAAGAATAAGTGTAGACACTGGTAGTTGAAAACATTTAGGAACTGGAAATATATGCAGGAGGAGCAGAGAGGAGCAGAGAGCCCAGAATGGAGGCCAGGCGGGAGATGATAACGTCTGGATTAGTGTGGGCCTGAGGAAGGGATGGGGAAAACCAGAAAGGAAGGTGTCCGCGGTATTGGCAGGATATCAGACACAAGACCTGAATGATAAGAAAGATGGAATGGTGACCTCACAAATTTAGGAAACAAAGACAAATACCAGCAGGATTTTAAAATACAAGGTAAAGAAACCGGTTTTGCAAAGGCAGTTGTAAATTTGGTGTTGGGTGCTACTTTGTTTGAGGTGCCTGCAGCTAACCAGATAACGTTCAGCAAGCAGCCTTACATGCAGGAGTAAACTCCAAGAAAAGGTTAAGGCTACTGACTTAGGTGTAAGTGAAACCCACAAGCCAGTGATCATTTAATAAAGTTCAATGTTAATAGTACCCCACACATACGCAATTAAATTGTCCTATAACATAAAAGACTAATATGCAAACCAACCAAACTGTGGAACGACCAGCTGCTGTGATGTGCTCTGACCAACAGGGGGCAGATGCTCAATGCAGGAGCTGCCTCCTGCTGATCAGGGCGCTCCCACAGGGGGAGTGCTGCTCAGCCAGAAGCCCCGAGCCAGGCTCAAGCCTGGTGAGTGCAGCGGTGGTGGCGGGAGCCTCTCCCATCTCTGAGGAAGTGCTAAGGATGACCAACTTTCAGCTTAGGCCCGCTAGTACCGTGCTATTTTTATTACTTATATGTTTGATAACAAGTAGCATGATACCTTCAACTTTGTTTTTTTCTCAAAATTGCTGTGGCTATTCAGGGTCTTTTGTGGTTTTACATAAATTTTAGGATTATTTGTTCTAGTTCTGTGAAAAATGCCACTGGTATTTTGATAGGGATTGCGCTGAAGCTATAGATTACTTTAAGGTAATATAGACATTTTAATAATGTTTATTCTTTTTATCCACGAGCATAATATATGCTTTCGTTTATTTGTATTTTCTTCAGTTTCTTGAATGTATTATAACTTTCTGAGTATGGGTCAGAATATTAATTTTGTATCCTGCTACTTTGCTGAACTCATTTATCAGTGTTAGTAAATTTTTATGGAATGTTTAGGTTTCTCTCTATATAGCAGTGTCGTGTCACATGGAAATGTCACCCTGTAGGCAATGATTATTTTTGTACGGAGCAAATAGGTTGACAGTAATTACTTTGTGCTGCCCCCAGAGCTTTAGGTTTAAAACATTTTGTATATAAACATTTGAACGCCAGAGTTTCATTACATTAACATGAAACAAAAAGAAAAAAAGAGCATAGCATGAAGAAGATATGTTTCTTAAGATAATGAGGCTCAAAAGTAACACTCTCTGATATTTCTCTCGCTCGTGTGGTAGTTTTGATTACAAAGAGCAAGGCAGGTACCTTGTTCCAATTCTTTGCATTTTATTTATCCTTTGATTACATTAAATGGAAGCTCAGTTGCCACTTTAGCTAAGTGATCCCCTTAAATAATCTCATTTACACCTACGCACATTTAAGTTGGGCTTGCTTTCTTGTACCAACACGTGTTATTTATATGTGTAAGTTGCTGAGCTTTTCATACAATAGGGATAATTTCAAGACCATATTAATACCCCCTGAAATAAATGATTTAATATATATATTTTTGGAGGGGAAAAAAGAAGAAAAGCAACTTTTATGGGTAATTGATATGAGGCAAACTACAGCACCGGTTGTATATTCATTTCTCTCTAATGTATGCAATTATCCACTCAGCCTGTACTCATTAATATTATTTTTCTTTCTAAGCTGGAAGTATTTAAAGCCATTAGAAAATAATCCAAAAAAAATTCTATTTGCTGAATAAATTTTAATTTGCGTGGCACCAGGAATTTTTTTATTAATGGGAAATAAATTATTGCAATCCTTGGGAAGAAGACAAGTTAATAGCTTTGTGAAAAGCAATGGAGAGAAAATGATCTTGAAAAGGTCAGGTCTCCTGTCACAGTGTCTTTATGCACAATTAAAACAAGTCAAGAAAGTGCCTATATAATTAGGACCATGAATATGCATTATGTCCTAATGAGAGTGTGAAGATGTAGCAGGCTTGGTGCTAAAGTCATGTTGGGTTAGTGACATAAAAATGGTAATTTGTGATGTAGTACTTAACTGTGTTTCTCTTTCCCCGTAGAAAACTTAACTCTTTGGTAGCTAGCTCATTCTTTCTTGGTCAAGTGAGGCTCTTTCTACTTTTCATGGGACAACGCTAAAAAAAATTAAAAGGACAATTCTGTTAATTCTCTGAGAAAGAAGTGGATAAGGTTAATCTGCCATCATGTCTGAATGAATTGTCCTGTTTGAATTTTTCATTTTGCCATCAATTGCTTTGATCTTTCGGATAGTTGTGCACGTCTGTGTGTGTGCCTAAGCATGTGTGTAAATACATTTTAATTTAATATAAAGTCCCTTACTAGTCAGACCCTGCGCTCTCCACGGTGCCTCTATTTTGCTCTCACCTTTCTTCATTTCATCACCCTAGGATGGGGTGTGAATTTTTAACCAACGATAAGAAGAAGAAAAATAGCATCGTGCTTTGATGAAATTTTAAAAATCATGAGCAGTTTTCATCGCGAACACCCTATTACAGGCTACGTTGCTTATAAGAATGCTCTTTCTTATAAAGGAAAAGCCTTGAGAAGTGATAGCAGAAATAACCGGCTGCATCAAGAAGTTAACTTCTTAAGTGGCCAATTAGCTCCGGGTAATGGCTGCTTCGCTGGGTCATATTGTTGCTATTGAATCAGTTCTGGCTATTCTACACTTTAATTGAAAAACAGTATGAACATTCTGATTCAATGGTCATTTAATAAAAGATAATTATCACTGAACAATGATTCTGATTAGCTAATGGAAATTTAAAGGCTTATATAGAACCTTTTACAATTCGGCCTGCTTATTCTGGAATATTAATAGGAGACCTGGAACTGAGATTTCTGTCCTTTATCTTGATAGAAAGAAAAACAATTTTGAAGAAAAGTAAGAGTTTCTCTTCGCCCGTTTTTGACAGCAGCTGTAAAAAGATAACGCTGGGTGTCTTGGCAGTCAGAACCAACATGTAGTAGGCCTCTGTCTTTAGTGCTGCCGGACATGAATGTCGGTCATCTTATTAGCCTGGTTTTATTTTTCAAAGAATTATTTCAGTATTTCCGCCTCATGTCTCAGTTTATATTCTGTAGTCATTAAAATGTGAGACTTGCTGAAAATTGGTTTGGCTCAGTGGATAGAGCGTCGGCCTGTGGACTGAAAGGTCCCAGGTTCCATTCCAGTCAAGGGCATGTACCTTGGTTGTAGGCACATCCCCAGTAGGGGGTGTGCAGGAGGCGGCTGATTGATGATTCTCTCTCATCGATGTTTCTAACTCTCTATCCCTCTCTCTTCCTCTCTGTAAAAAATCAATAAAATATATTTTTAAAAAATAAAATAAAATGTGAGACCTTACATCTGGGATTGTGTGAGGCAAATGCTACGGTCACCCTTTCTCACAAATACGACGGGCTCCTACCTCCATGTTGTGATTTCAAAACCAATCAACCCTCAATATCTCCTTTAATTTTAAAAGGTTGTAACAATTAGAGATTTGTTCACTTGGCTGTTTAAATATTTGGTCATTAAGAATAATGACATGCAATATAGAATGTTACAAAGAACTCAGAAAAGGGGAGCTAAGGACATTAAGAGGCAAGTGTCACCCCTTCATTATTGTCCCAATGGTCAGCCCTGAACACATTCTAAATTATAAAACATTACATATTGTGTGGTTCTTTTGTGTATGATTAAGACTTAAATACACATAGAATGGGAATTTTCCTTCGTTTTCATAAATGCGATCCTTGCTTTGAATTAATCATTAAGTACACATTGCTAACTATAGGAATGGCGAGCATGGAAATCCAAATACTGGAAACAAAAGAAGTGTCTACACAGGAACATGTTTTGAAATTGAATTCATCCTTCGCAATACAGTGAATGCAGTATAATAGTTTTATGAGGAAGTTATACTCAGCAATATTAGCTACATTCAGTCAAAAATAAGCTGGACAATGTGTAAGTATAGGTCAGTTGTAAACTCCTTAGCAGAGTGCACATTCAGTAACAAAACACTGAAACGGGTTGGTTTCCTTTGTTTTTTTCTGAGTCCAGAGCAGATTAGAGGTAGGATACCTGCTCCATTGCCTGAAGCACTTCCATATTGACCAAGTGACCCACAGAGAGGGCTGAGGGAGGGGTCCAATGCCCTGAGGTATACCCCCTCCAATTCCCGGGTTCCCAGGAAGAGGCAGGAACAAACATTGCTTAACAACCTCCTCTCTTCCTCACCCAGAGAGAGATGGGGCGGAAGGCAGCATCCTTGAATCAGCACGGGAACCAGACAGAGTAGGAACTAAATGAAATGGTCCTTTTCCTCCCACTGGTCCTTTTCCTCTCTTCTCTTTCCCACCCCAGTGCCTTGGGAACGCGAAGGGGGTGGGAAAATGGCCAGGCTCCAAAAAGACTAAGCTGTGACCCCCATCAAACAGAAAGCATAACATCAGATTCCCTTCAGCCTTTTCCTGGGAAAAAATGTGGGGACAGAAGGAGAGAGGAGAGCAAACAAAACCCACAGAAAACAACATATAAGATAAAAAGGCAATTTTAAGAACTGCAGGATGAGGACTCTCTGTATTCACTTATTTCTAGAGAAACTACAAGATCATAAGTTTGAGCCAAATCCTAATGGGATGGATAATATTTCAAATATTGCTACTGTCCTGCTGAAGCAAATTAGCAACATGCAGATAAAGCAAAAGTACATTTTCTAAAACGATATCATAATTAAATAATGATGTGTAATAACTTTCAAAACAGCAGCTTAAAAAGGCTTGAGTACCATGAAAACAGCCGGCGTGTTTGGCAGGATATGGACCCCCCCACTCCATCACTCACTCATTAAGTAGGCCGTGATCAAAGGCCTATATGGGAAGAGAAGATGTACAGATTTTGAACCAGCAACCACTTGTGTAAATACTACTGATTTAAAAAAATTAATGTGGCTGATATTTTCGTACAGATTTTATTAAATACTAGATGCCCCTTGTAGGGAGATTCCTGCAACAGGGCTTCTTGCTACAGTCTCCGCTGCCCCGCCTGCTTCCCTCCTTTCTCCCCTGTCCCGCTTGCTTGCTTCTCTGCAGCTTTGCTCCCTTCTGCAGCGCTTGACTTCTTTCTACACTGTCTTCAGTCTTCACTCTGGCCTAGATATGCAAATTAACTGCCATCTTGGTTGAGTTAATTTGCATACCCACCCTGATTGGTTGGTGGGCATGGCTTGTGGGTGTAGCGCAGGTGCTGTCATTTTGCATGTTTCTCTTTTATTAGAGAGGGTAGTTGAAAAGCTTTTTCCATGTCAAACCATATTTAATACAGCAAACCCTGAAATAGAAACTTCCATAGGTATGCTCCCCAGTTGAGAGATAAAAACCTTGAGGCACAGAAATAACATAAAATTTGATAACCAGCACATGCAATTAATCTTAGGGACCCTGATGGAGTTTCCATGTCCCTAGAAAACACCAGTTAATTATAGACATTGCCTTTAGCACCAGATAAAAATCTAATATCTAAATAGCAAGTTCCCTACCTGATGTTTCTGCTTTTCCAAGTTACTCAGTCAAAATACAATTTGGTTTGGTGTCTGTTTCCTCTACTGTTGAGCTTAGATGATGCGAAGGCTTTTGCTTTTCCTTCAAGAAGCTTACAATGTAAGAAAACTCACTAATTTGTAGGTTCACAAGCACCTTCCTGATGTTCATCATTTCCCAAATTTTGCTTACCCGGGAGGCACATTCCATTGAAAATCCTCTCCACGTTACACTTTGAAGCGATATCCCAATGCACGTGTTCCCGGATTTCTGAAAATCTCATGGGCTGGTGTGTCAATTAAGATTCTGATTTTTGTGAGATGCAGGGATCTGCATATTCAACAAGCACCCAGATGAGTCTGGTGCCTGCAATTAGGGCCGCGCTTTCAGAAGCCCTGCCTCTGGCTTCCACTCGCCTCTGCATGAATTCTGACGAAACAGAGGTGGCTGGAGTTCCATCAGCAGGTCACAGCAATCACACAAATGGAAGGTTTTTATTTAAGATGAGACGCTGGGTTGCAAACATGGAGACCACAATCGGAGGAGGCAGGAACACATCTACGTAAAATGGACAGAGCAAGTTGTCAGGAGGAAATAGGAAGGTCAGGCTGGTCAGAGGAAAGGCTACCCCGGGATGATGACAGATCAAACACCTTCAAATGTAGGGCCACCGTCATTTGGGAGAGGGAGGAAGGCTGCCCACGCATTGGCTAATTAGGCCAGCTGAGGATAGATCGCCCCCTCCGCTCCATTCATTCTTTCTTCCCTAACCTTAGAAAAGAAAGGAAATAATTGTACATCAAAGGATGTTGAAATACTCGCCAGTTGCAATAATTCCAAATGTAATGGAGAGACATTCTTGATTAGGGCTCCAGCACTCAAGTGACACGGACATTCTTAATCTAAACAGATGATGGAGTGTCAGTGACTTGGAGAGACTGTACATGTGCCAAGTCTCATACTCAGATGATAGAGTTCTTCTAACAATTGTAATATGCGGTAACCAGAGTATATTTTTGTTACGATGAAATTTGTTATAAGTAGTTCAACAGCTTAGCCCTAGCCAGTTTGGCTCAGTGGACAGAGGATAGGCCTGTGGACTGAAGGGTCGAGGGTTCAATTCTAGGCAAGGGCTCATACGTCTGTTGCAGGCTGTATCCTAGGCCCTGGCCAGGGTCCATGTGAGAGGCAACCGATCGATGTGTCTCTCTCACATCCATGTTTCTCTCTTTGCCTCTCCCTTTCCCTTCCACTCTCTCCAAAAACAGATGGAAAAATATCCGTGGGTGAGGATTATCAATAAGTAGTTCATCTGTGTGTGTCTCTTTACATTCAAATCTATTTATTCATTTGTTCACTCAGTCATTTGAGAATTGTCTATTATGTGCAGGAAATATTGTACAGGGAATGAAGAATTTAAGAATTAAAAGGGATGGTTTCTCCTAAAGGAACTTAAATCTAGACTATTCGAGAGACAGATTTTAAAATAATAAGTATAACAGAGTAATCTCTTTTTTTGGAGACCTAAAAGAGAGTGGAGAAGAAACTCACACCTGGTATGCATCAAAGAGCTCAGGAAAGATGAAATTATAATGAGGCAAGACTTGAAGAATTCATTGTAATTAGCCAGGTGAGCAGGCAGGGAGAAGGCGTGCCAGGCAGCACAGATAGCACGTGCAGGTCAAGAAAAGTCTGAGAGAGCGAGATGTGTTTGGAGACTTGGAGAGAGACGAGGCTGAACGAACGCATAGGGGCCAACTCACGGACATTCGTGCATGTTGTACAAAGAAGTTTAAATGTGTGTGTTTTCTATGGAAGTTGAGAAAGAGATGCTAAGCAATTTTAAGCATAATTTGACATATATATTTTTTCCTAAATAGATCACTCGAGAGAGTCTGTGAAGAAAGATGTAAATGAGAATGAGTAGCAGACAAATATTAATCATGAAAGACAGTGCATTATTATAAAGTGTTTTTTTGTGTGTGAGAGCTACCATGGAGAGCTACTGAAAGGTTTTAAGCTGGTGAGTAATCTTATAACATTTGCAATTTAGACAGTAATCTGTCTTTTTCTTTTCTTTCTTTCTTTTTTTTTTTTTTTTGCAACAGTGTGAAGGATGAGTTGAGGGTGATGAGATGGGGCAGGGAATGCACTGGATGCTGGATGTGGGGTAGCGAGGGCGAGGAGGGCCGATAGCTGAGCTGTTTGTGAAATGAAATCCACAGGACTTGGCCTTGGTTGGATTTTAGTATATTCAAAAGATCCAAGTGTAAGATGACTCTTAGAATCTCTAGATTTTAAAAAACCGAGGCATTCTCATTTGATGAGTGGATTAAAAAACGGTGGTATATCTACACAATGGAATACTATGCTGCTGTGAAAAAGAAGGAATTCTTACCATTTGCAACAGCATGGATGGAACTGGAGAGCATGATGCCAAACAAAATAAGCCAGGCAGAGGATGCAGTCTTTAAATCTCCTTTTGGCAGGAAGCATAACTTCCTCATGTCTCTCAACTGAAAAATGAGTCTCTCCTTGGGGAGAACAGAGCACCTCCTTTTGAACAGTTGCCTGTAGCAACTAATAGAGGTGGCATAAGAGATGAGGTCGCCACTCTCATCGTTCTGAATGATTTTTGAAGACAGAATATCATAAATCAAAATCTCTACAGTGCAACCTATGTTTCTTTTTAAAGTATGAATCGTCTGTGTGGGTGACATAGCAACAGAAAATCATCAAACATATATTATTTAGCAGGCACCATGCCTGGTCCGAGGTGCAGAAGAAAAAGAGCAGAGATCAGGACAGACAAGGATGCAAAAAGCAATTTATAATTTATAATATATCTGGGATAGATTGAGTGTGGAGAAAGAAACAAAGTAAACAATGAAGCAAAATATTAATGAATGTACTAATGGTGAATGCTAGTCACTAACAAACCAACACGTTTAAGAGAGTTGGTTTCACCAAACAAAAAATGAGAACATAAAGCTAGCAATGGAACCTAAACCTTGCCCTTGTTTTGCGAGGCTCTCTCGTCCCTGTCCTTATGCCCTACCCAGCAGAGATCCACATCCAGATCTCGGTTGAATGATTCCTGGTTCTCCTTGGTCCAGAAGCCAATGCATTCCACAGAAGTAATGTCTTCCCAAAGAGGCCTACAATTTCCCTTTAGCATGTCTTGGCTCAGGTTTAACTTTTGGTCGTTTGTTTTCTTATCACTTTAGCACACTGCAAAACAACATTGAGATGTCAATAAAAATATATTGCCAAGTACATCAGAACATTAAAAAGGCCACAGGAGAGAATTTGACAACTAGTGATAAAGTTAAACTTAAAATGACATAAATACATACAATTAGCTGAAGTAAGTATAATTTACCTGTCAGAGCCCTTGAAAAGATCACAAATCAAGAGGTTATAAACCATTACACAAAGGTTGAGTTATAATATTCTTTCTAAACATCAGCAGAGTAAATTGAACTGGATGAAGGGGGGGGGGGAATATACAGATGTAGGGGAGGAAATGATAAAATAAAAAGAAAATGTAGTACTATTTTTACAGTAGTAGAGGAATAAAATAGTTGAAAATATTAGGTCAAAATAACCAGGCTCAAGGAAATGGATTACTTAATTATATAAACATAATCTAATTTTGGTTCTAAATCCAAGTAAGAATAGATAAGAGCTTTGATATGATAATGTGCTCTCTTTACAGATAGGAGAACTGATTCTTAGATTATATAAAGAAATACAGATGGAGCAAAAAAAAAAAACCCATGTGGCTTCCAGTTTCATCACCTGGAAAATTATTACACAATCTTTTGTTAAAGCCCAACATTTAACAGATACCAAAAATCCTAGTTTCACTCATTTTGCTCTGAATGACATTTTATAAATTTAAAGTTCTCTAACATGAAGCACTTTTCTTGCACTTTAGTCTAAATGTTACTTGCTTTTAATTTATTTTATTAACTACCCTTAGTACACCCCGTAATGTGTCTATGTTGAAATGCTAAGGAGGACCATTTAATTTCTTCAAGTTATTTTTTTCTCTTTCCCTTTATCCTATTGCAAAGTTTCCCATTCAAACTTTGTCCCCAAATCCTCCCTTTCCTACCATTTACTTTCTTATATGTAGGACACAGGATACACTGTTGTTTTTCTCATTTTAAATTTGTCCTATTCTATATAATCAAAATGATGTGGGAACATCATATCCCACTACCTACCCAAGATATTTATTTGTTCGTTCACCTATTGTTTTAGTTAACTCTACCAGTTCTGATTACCTGAAATCCTCCTACCAGCCTATGGATGGATTTTTGTCAGGCTGCATAGTTTTGCCTTTTCCAGAATGTCATATAGTTGGAATCATGCTGCAAGATTTTTTTTTATTTGTCCCTTCCACACATGTGTGTGTGTGTGTGTGTGTGTGTGTGTGTGTGTTCATGCAATAGGATAGTGGTATAATGTAATGTCAGCCTCCCACTTCAGCCCTGAGGACATTGAAAAATAGAAAAATAATGGGATTGCTAGTGCTCTGTGATTTTTAACAGATCTGGGATCCAGGTTTAAAAACAAACTATCACCCTATGCAAAGAATGATCCAACTCCAAACAACTGCCCAATTACTATGTCCTAGACCCCAAATAAAGATGATAAGTGTCAGAATCCTTCTCAAGAGTTTATAACCACTCTAATCAGGGGTTTGAACCTAGATGTGGGATCTCTATATCTTTATTCCTTTTAATAATTAAGATAATCTGAAGGTCAGGGCTAGCAGGGATGAATCCACCTGAGTTCCTCAAGTGACTGAGCTCATCAAGAAAATTTACAGGGAGGACTAAGTCAAAGGTTTTAGAGATACATCCTATAGCTCTTCTCAGGGCCCTGCACTTGCTCTTGGGGAAGATTTTTAATTACTTCATCTATATTTGAACGTAAAGGAGAATCAAGCAATTCCCCATTCTTCTGCAAATCACCTAGACAATTTGGAAGGAATGAGAATGAACTACTTATCTGTTCAAAATATCAAGTCCTAATTTTTTTAATAGCTGTTCATCTTATCTCTGAAATAACTTACTAAGGAGCCCTGGATTTTTATTTGTCTTTTTCTCTTTTGGGAACCAAACTCACAATATAGTTATGAGTTTATTGTCAGAGCTCAGCAGCCAGTATAGCAATCGCTGGCTCTCACCCTCCCACTGGTATAGCTTCTGCCTCGTTGAGTGATAGATATCTTCACTGTATGGAGAAAGCTCGGAGCCACTAGGGTAAAAGAAAAATTTGCTTATAACTTTGGCAGAGGTTGTCCTTCAAATCTTGATTCTGCCTTTCTTTCCTAGACAGGTTGTTTTCTCAATCAGTATTTCCCAAGTATATTTACATTGAACAGGAGAATGAGAGCCACAAAAATGAAACAAGTAGGCAGCAATGATTAGTAAACACTGGTAAAATAAAACAAAAGAACCAAACAAACAAAAACAGCCATCATAAATCCTCTTGGAAAATATGTGCACATAAGTAAATCTGATTAACAAAAATTTAGATTAATAAATTACAGACAGCCGAAACCAGTTTGGCTCAGTGGATAGAACGTGGGCCTGCGGACTGAAAGGTCCCAGGTTCGATTCTGGTTAAGGGCATGTACCTTGGTTGCAGGCACATCCCTGGTAGGGGGTGTGCAGGAGGCAGCTGGTTGATGTTTCTCTCTCATTGATGCTTCTAGCTCTCTATACCTCTCATTTCCTCTCTGTAAAAAACAATAAAATATATTTTAATTTAAATAAATAAATAAATAAATAAATAAATAACAGACAAAAAAAAAAAAAAAACATTTAGAGCAATGACATCAGAGGACCGGTGATGTGAGAGATCCTCTTGGTCTTTCCCCCTGAAATTTCAGCACGTTGATCAGCCATAGCTCAACAAAGGATTCCCTTCTCAACATAAAGACGTGCCTGAGAGATTCGTGCATTTGAACCATCTAAAGGTGGACATACGGGAACAAACAGGGGAGGCAAGAAGGGAGGAGAGCTTATATGGCGAAGGACACAGGCCTGCAGCTGGGAGCTGATGGTGGGGTTGGCCCGGAGAGGGGAGAAAGCTGGCTGTACCAGGTGCTTCCTTCAGCTGGGAAGAGCAGAGTCTCAGTAGGCACCTATCAGAAGTGAGCAGTGCAGGTTGTGGCTGAGCCAGTGGATAGGCTGGGGCAAGGACACAGCACAGGGGTTCCACCACAGCTGTTTGCTGTCAGGCTGTTGGTATTCCAAAGAAATGGAGTCACAGAACTCTGCCGCCCATTAGAATCCCAAAACTCACCTCTGGTCAGTCTTGGTGTTGGGTTCAGGGGCACATTATCTGGAAACTGAAAGCTACTAACACAGAATAATTCTCCCTCTGTGACTGATCTCCCGTTGGGATGCATGATGGGGAGACCCTGAAGAGGTCCAGAGTAGCTCAGTTGGTTAGAGCATCATCCCAATACACCAAGGTTGCAGGCTTGATCCCCAATCAGGACACAAGCAAGAATCAACAAATGAATGCATAAATAAGCGGAGTAACAAATCAGTGTTTCTCTCCCCTGTCTTCCTTCTCAAATAAAAAAGAAAAGAAAATCATGTGTCAGACTAGATTTAGGGATTTAGTACATGAACCATAGTTTCCCAAACTCTGTTATATAAACAATTTGCCAAAAGAAAATTAAACATATTAATTTAATTTTTGTTCTCCTTGTGCTGAATGGTCTGGAAGAACTACAGGTATGTGGGGAATTTGGAACAGAAATTGTTTTTGCAAGCAGAATATAAAAATTTTCTGTCTCTTAACCCCTCTTTTTCCAACTTCGGGTTCTTAACGGTGTTCAGTTTGCCTTTCTTACTTTGTAGAGTGTAGTATTGATGCTAAGGACATAGACCACTGAAGAGGCAATTGCTATCACTCAACTTTTAAATTTCCTTTCAACTATTATGACTTTAACCATTTTTGTATTATTTTTGCCTGTAAAAATAATTTTTTAAGCCTCTTTTTTTTGCCTTATTCTTCTTTGAAACCCTCTCACAGATAAGCATTGTACCCATGATTAGTTTGTATTGGTTCACAAAGCTTTGTGCCCATAAAAAGCAGAATAAACAAATAGAAGGTGTCTTTGCCATGTTATATTAAATTTTATGATTCACTCAAGGACAGAAGTTATTTGAACCACTTTGCTAATTTATATAAAGCACCTAGAACCGTGCCTAGCAGGTAGCATAGGCTGAATGTGTACCATACTCTTCACTACCAATAAATTGGCCATTAGTTTATGACTTGAATTTTGATTCAAGCTTACCCAAACTAAGTCATATAGGCTTTTCCACATCTTTCATTTAATTTACAATTGCAATTTTTCAACAGAAAGCAAAGCATGCACTAATTTGTATAATGCTTAAGGCCGAATTTGGATTCACACCTACGTGACGTTTGCTTTGGTGAAAATACATAACTCTGTTTCTTCTCAAGAGGGAATTTATAAATGATTATTAAGTATGGAATGAATGAGAGAGTGGAACTATCACAATCAACTTACTCTTACATTTACTGGGTAACCCCAAACATAGGCTTACAGAGGGCAGATTTGATAAGACAGTTAAATTGAGAAGCTGTGTTTTACTTCTTTGTTTAAATAAACAAGCTTATTTTTTTCAAAAAAAATTTCTGAAAAGATATTGGAGGATAACCCAGCAGAATAAGACCTCACAGTTTAACCCCAATCAGCAGTCGGTAATATCACTGAGTGAATATTATTTAATTTGCTATAGAACAGCCATTGAGTAATACCCACGTCTCAAGGAAACACTTGGAATTTACACCCTTCAGACACACATTCCCTTGACCCAGATGGAATTTTGAGGCAGATTTTAAGATTTTCTGCAGGTCTGGCAGAAACCTTTTCCTTTGTAAATCAATCTTAGTTTAATGGCATTAGCAGTTTGCCAAGAGAAGAGTAATCATATTGTAGCTTAGTTGACAACAAACACTTTGGTAATTTCTTAGGAACAAGTATTTCCTGTTGATCATTAAAAGCCAAATTTTTAGTTATTTCACCCTTCGGATTGAATAAATGCAATCAGATTTTCATCTGTGGACAGTAAATATGGATTTTAAGACTTGTTTGTCTGCATTTCTTAAAACATTTATGAACATTGACCATATAAATCTGTTTCAGACATATTTTTTCATTTGAACCCTTTTCCCTATGGTTTTTAATATGGATATTGTTCATCACATATTGAATAAAGCAACTTTTACTTTATTTAATGTTTTGACCCAAATCACATTGTCCCCATACATATTTTATAGCCTGTGTGCAACAAAGGCCTGATCACCAAAAGTCATGTTTTGCACTTGTAGGTAACATGCCAGAAAAGTGGATTATTTTCTCCTTCTCTTGTTTTTGAGAGAAGGAATTGGTGCTTGCATTTGCCCAAGTGGGTTTTTTTTTTTTGATTGGTTTGTTTATTTTTTACTTTTTCTCTTTTTTTACACTAACTAGCTCCTTAGGGGTAAGATGCTGGAAATGTGGAACTGTGCCAAGTTACTATCTCTATAAAATTCACAAAAGAATAAGAAAACATTTATCACTTTACTTCTTTCCAGCTGTTTCTCCCTGAAAGAAGAAATATTGAGATTTCCATGCATCTGATAAATAGAATGAAACCACTCCACAGATGATTGGGGAAAAGTTACAAAGCTATTCAAAGGAATAAAATAAAGTAAAATTAAGATTTTTTTTTTCTTTTAAGAGCTGATTATCATTTACCCTTTAGCAACTGATTTGTCACATGCTTTGAAACTGAGCATCTCATATAAGTATATTTTGGATATGTCTTTAAAGAGATTTCAAACAAAAAAAAATGGTTTATAAAGGTCACCTTATGCTTTTACTAGAAGCCCAGTACAGGAAATTCGTGCATGGGGAGGGGTTGTGTGTCCCTCAGCCCAGCCTGCACCCTCTCTAATCTGGGACCCCCCCAAGGATGTCCACGGCCCATATAGGCCCGATTCCAGTGGGATCAGGCCTAAACATGCAGTCGGACATCCCTCTCATAATGAATGCAAGATTGCTAGCTCCCAACTGCTCACCTGCCTACCTGCCTGCCTGATTGCCCCTAACCACTTCTGCCTGCCAGCTTGGTCACCCCTTAACCACTCCCCTGCCAGCATGATCAATGCCTAACTGCTCTCCTGCTGGCCCACTTGCCCCTAACTGCCCTCCCCTACTGACTTGGTCACTCCTGGCTGCCCTCCCCTGCATGCCTGGTTCCCCTTCAACTGCCCTCCCCTGCAGGCCTAATCACCCTCAACTGCTTTCCCTTGCAGACCTGGACCCTCGCAACTTCCCTCCCCTGCAGGCCTGATCACCCCTAACTGCCCTCCCTTTGAGGCCAGGTCCCTCCCAACTGTCCTCCCCTACAGGCCATCTTGTAGCGGCCATCTTATGTTTCCATAGGGGTGGCCATCTTTGACCACATGGGGGTGGCCATCTTCTGTGTTGGAATGACAGTCAATTTGCATGTTACCTCTGTATTATATAGGATAGTATAAAAAAGATAGACATACTTGATCTCTCCGTGAAATGCAACTATCTTGAGAAATTAAACAAGGCAGATTTTTATATTAGTGAATTTTTTTCTCTCCACTCCCACCTGTGGTACAATCATTTCATTTCTGTTTAATTCTTATCAACTGAGAGGAACTAAATAAATGATATATACAACGTGGCTCTTAAAAAAAGACAACATGAAAAACAACTCTATAATGTCTTACAACCACAGTTAGATTTATGTAGTACTGTTGTTTGGGACCTTCCCTATCTTTCCTCCCCACTACTATCTTCCGATAATGACCAATGCTTCTTTTGGATATTGGTTAGACACAGGCCAGGTAAAGCCCGGCTAACAGGAGAGCTGCAGGGACAGGCACTGGTGTCTATCCAGCTTGATCAGAATTTTTCCCCAGGGGGATTTTCCACAGGGGTGCTGACAGAGAAAAATAATATCTTTTTATGATGCACTGTAAAGATGCACGTTAGGAACTCCTCACCCTGAATCCCCTACAGTGGGTTCAGCCCATCTGGAAAATTAAAACTGACACATAAAGGGACACACATGAGAAATACAGGAAGAGAAAGCTGGATGATATTTAAATCCCTGTTTTCATTTTTCCACAAAGTCAGCTGTACCCTTCGCCTTCCCATAATCTGGTCATACATGGCAACAAATCCCACATTTGGGCTGAAATATTTTGAAAAGGGTTTCTCTCTCCGAGCAAAAGGAATCCTGATCAACACAGACAGCAGATGAAATTAATACAATTAGTAGCCTCTGCCAAATGTCGATTTAGAAAGTTTGAAAGTGCCCCTGGACGAAATCTCTCTTTCATCAGTTTCTCATGATGCTAGGAAAACTCTGAGATCCCAGTTCAAGATTAAATGTCTCCTATAATAAACCTGTTAAATTATTACTGACTTCTTGTTTGAGAATGTCAGAACAAATATAATGCTATTTTCCTTTCCTCTTGGAAATCCCTCCAAATACAAATGTGGGGTGGTATTGTTTTTTTGTATTTGTATGTACAAAAATAAGTAAATTTAGCAATATAAAATTAAGATTGTCTATTAAAAAACTCAACTACAAACTGCTTATAATAGACTCACTTTAAATCAAAAGACACACTCAGACCAAAAATGAAGGAATGAAAATGTAAACAGAAAAAAAGAAAGAAAGCTTAGGTAGCAGTACTTATATCAAACTAGAGGTCTGATGCATGAAATCATGCACAGGTAGGGTTCCTAGGCCTGGCCAGTGATCAGGGCCGATCTGTGGGGTGACCGGCAGGGTGATTGGGTGGGCCCATGCTGGCACCCGCCTTGGCTGGCCTGTGGCCTGTGGGCTGGGGCAGCTCCTCCATTGAGCATCTGCCCCTGATGGTCAGTGTGCATCATAGCTACTAGTCATTCTTCCATTCATTCGATTTGCATATTAGGCTTTTATTATATAGGATTACCTTTAAAACAAATAATTTAAAAAAGAAACAAAGAAGGACATTACATAATTTTAAAGGGATAACACCATGAAAATATAACAATTGTACATATACTGTACAATTATAGAGAATCTGAACACTCCTATTTCTAGTAATGAAGTTGAAGCAGTAATCAAAAAAATACCTTCAACAACAAAAACCAAAGACCAGCTGGTTTCACAGGTGAATTCTACCAAACACTTAAAGGGGAATTTTTACCTATATTTCTCAAACTATTTTAAAAATCTGAAAAGAAGGGAATGGTTCTAAACTCATTCTATGCCTACTTTGTGTTATTCTGTGTTCAATACATATTTGTTAAACTCATTCTATGAGGCTAGCATTATCTTGATACTAAAATCAGATAAGACAGTACCAAAAAAAAGAAAAAAAATAATTACTGTCAATAAACCTGATAAACATAGATGCAAAAATTCTCAACAAAATACTAATTATAGTAAGAAGATTTCTATCCTAGGTAGAAAAAAAATACCTAGTAATAAATTTAAACAAGGCAATGAAAAACCTTTACTATGAAAACTATAAGTAAAGAAAGAAATTGAAGAGGACACAAATAAATAGAATGATATACTCTACTCATGGATTGGAAGAATTAATATCATTAAAAAGACTATCCTACCCAAAGCAATCTACAAGTTCAATGCAATTCCTACCAAAATACCAGATATATTCTTCTCAAAACTATATCAAGTAATCCTAAAACTTGTATGGACCACAGAAGACCCCTGACAGCCAAAGCAATTTTGAGAAAGGAGAACCAATTGGAAGAACCATGCTTCCTGATTTCAAACTATACTACAAAGCTAGAATAATAAAAACAGTATGTTACTGGCACAATAACTAACACACAGATCAATGAGACAGAGCAGAGTCAAAAACAAACCCTCATTTAGGAATATATAAGAAGTAATGACAACCTCTTTAACAGGTGGTGTTGGGAAAACAGGACAGATACATTTAAAAAAATAAAATGAAGCCAAATCACTCTCTTACACCATGTGTAAAAATAGACTCAAAATAGATGAAAGACATACATGTAAGACCTGGCATCACAGAGCTCCTAGAAGAAAGCAGGTAGGAACCTATGTGACATCTGCCTGAGTAATATCTTTTGGGATATGTTCCCTCAGGGAAGGGAACCAAAAGCAAAAGTAAACAAATGGAATCTCCTCAAACTAAAAAGCTCTGCTCAGCAAAGGAAACCATAAACAAAACAAAGGCAGTCAACTAAATGGGGGAATAGCCCTAACCAGTTTGGCTCAGTGGACAGAGCATCAGCCTGTGGACTGAGGGGTCCCAGGTTCAATTCCAGTCAGGGGCATGTACTTTGGTTGCGGGCACATCCCCAGTAGGAGGGGTGCAGGAGGCAGCTAATTGATGTTTCTCTCTCATCGATGTTTCTAACTCTATCCCTCTCCCTTTTTCTCTGTGAAATATCAATAAAGTATATTTTAAAATAAAATAAAAGATTGTTAATAAATAAATAAAATGAGGGAACATATTTGGGATTAATTTATCTGATAAGGAGTAGATATAGTCCAAAATATATAAAAATATATGAGACTCATACAGCTCAATAATAAACAATAAATCCAATTTCAAAAATGGGCCAAGAGCAGGAAAAGACATTTCTCTAAAGCATACATCCAGATGGCCAACAGACATATGAAAAGATGCTCACCACCACTAATCACCAGGGAAACTCAAATCAAAGCCACCATCACACACTGCACCTCACACCAATCTTAGCAGCTATTATCACGAGGTCATCAAATAACATGTGTTGACAAGGATGTGGTAAAAGGGTCTCATACCCTTTTGGTGGGACTGCACATCGGGGCAGCCACTATGGGAAAAGGACTGGCAAGTCCTCAAAAAGCTAAAGGTCTGTCTACCTTAAGACACCGCGATTTCACTTATGGGTGTTTTCCGAAGGAAATGAAAACCACCGTATACAGGAGAACTTGTTTTTAAAAGTATACTATACTACAGTGTTTCCCAAAGTGTGGTATGCATACCCCCAGGGGTACGGGAAGAGTTTGGTGGGGGTACACATCGCACCAGAGTTTGGTGGGGATATGCACTGCACCATGCTTAGCTGCGCCTAATTCTACGTTCTTATGAGTCAGGTCAAGACAGTCTTGTGAGGCATGAGATGGTCCGGTGTGCAAATAAATGTTATTTATAACATAACTTTTATTTATATTTTATTAATAAGTTTATTTTTCGTTTATTATTATTTTGTGTATGTATCAAAAAAGTAAAAAATAAATATATGTTTATTGTTATTAAAATGCATCCTTTTTTTGACGAGGGGTACTCAGTGTTTCAAAAATTATAGAAGGGGTACGCATATGTCAAAAGTTTGGAAAACACTGCTACACTACATAAAGAGTTGTGCTTTTCCTTATAAACGGTTTTGACCATTTACATTACAAAAGCAAATGGGGATCGTTCCTATAAATGAAACCGTTTTATGGCTGAAAAGTCCAGTTATGTGAGGTATCTTAGCAGAGAAAAACATGCTTTAAAATGAAGGTTCGTGCCCTAATGAAGGTTTGGCTCCCTGGCTAGAGCGTCAGCCTTTGGACTGAAGTGTCCTGGGTTTGATTCCTGGTCAGGGCACATGCTAGGTTGGGACCTCAATCCCCAATGCAGTGTGCAGGAGGCAGCCGATCAATGATTCTCTCGCATCATTGATGTTTCTGTCTCGTTCTCCCTCTTTTTCTCTCTGAAATCAATTTATATATATATATATATATATATATATATATATATATATATATATATATATATTTTAAATGAAGGTATGTGATGGCCATGTGCTGCCCATGAGCTGGCCTGGGCTGTGGAATCTGTAATTTGGAGCTCCAGCAACAGTCTTCAGTCTTCTTTCTCCTCTTTCATCTCCCTTTACCTCAAACCATTGTCTGGTAAATAATAGTTATTTGGCATAGAGAACCAGCCCCACTTCCCCAATCAACCTCTCTCTCTCTCTCTCTCTCTCTCTCTCTCTCTCTCTCTCTCTCTCCCACCCCCCGCCCCCCCCTCTCTCTCTCCAGAGCGGGGAAGGAATGGCAGGTTTGGCAGCTGTCACCCCATCACCAGGGCTCACTGTCCCACCTGCAACGCGTAGGCTGCTGTAGTCACAGGGGTTTTACCCCAAGCGGGCTCTCCGAGGAGCAGTACCATCCCTCTTGACTGGGCTGTGAACTTACACGTGTGTGATTATTAATAGACGAGATAAGGCGCTGGCGCCTTCTCCATCCATGATAGAGCTAACTGTTCAGACTGACCTCCGCCGATTGGAACAGCGACAGCTAACCCCAGCACGCACTGCTTCGGCGGTCCGCGGCCAGGAGCCGGGACACAGGGCTGCCACTGGGGTCGAGCGGACCGAGGAGAAGGCGGGGGAGGGAAGGGGGTTGTCTCCGCTGATCAGCAATGGGCTGCTTGGGACCATTTGTAAGAAAGCGTATCATTTACATGTCTCTCTGCAAATGAGTCCAACGTGTGGCTGCAGGCTGCAGGCTCTGTTAATTGTCAAAAACATTTTTTTAACATTATTAGCTCTTTGGCAGGATCTCCATTGTTGACTAAAAAAAAACTTGGCATGATCCGTGCTTCCTGAATAATTTAGGTGGTTGGCAGCTGGAGAAGAATACACACATTTCGGCAGGCAGGCGGGCGGCTTGAGCTCTCTGTATAATAGGGTTGTATACAAAGCAGAGCGCAGTCAGCATCTACTTGTGCGTCTGTTTATAGGTAAACACTGATGTTCGTTTCAGAAGAAAACTGGAGGGATACTTCTCACCAAGCTCACAAGTGCAGCGTGCGAGACAGATGCACGGGCGGCCTGTTCGGATGACTTGGATTGTCTCTGACTCACCGAGTGGGATTGCTGGAGTTTTTCACACACCAGTTCTTACGGGACATCTGCAGCGGGGTAGCTGAGGCCTGGATGGCTGGCCACAGCAGCACTCATAGGAGGGACAGCCCCCCTCAAGCTCGGAAAGCTTGTACGCCGCAGACCAGCAAGGCTCATGAGCCACAGAGACCATGAAACACATCCACTTGTGAAGTCCATGAAGACGATGATGGTTAGGGAGAGGAAATAATCGCTGCGTTAGGTGGGGAGACGCGGACAAGGTCATGGGTAAGAGCGCAGATGCCTGAGGCACACACGCACCCCTTCTGTGCATGAACGAGAGCCACTGGTTCTCCTTCGACCGGGCACACTGTGTGGTTAGGACTCCACAAGGTTCAAGAGACAAGTACTCAACTCAGACTTTCTTAAACCAATGGCATTTACCAACCCAGGTGCGTACAAGCAGGGCCAGGCCATCTGGACAAAATGATATCATCAGTAGGCTGTCTTTTACTGCCTCCGCCATTGGACTTCCACTGTGCTGGCTTCGTTTTTCAAAAGGCACATTCTCTTGACAAATTGGCCACCACAGCTCCAGTTTCACATCACCCCCTGTTCAAAAGCAGCAAGAAAGAGTGAGAAGAAGAAAGAAAGAAAGAAAGAAAGAAAGAAAGGAAGGAAGGAAGGAAGGAAGGAAGGAAGGAAGGAAGGAAGGAAGGAAGGAAGGAAGAAGGAATAAAGAAAGAAACATTTATTTGTACACGGGACCATCTCACGCCTCACAAGACTGTCTTAACTTGACTCATGAGAACGTAGAATTAGGCACAGCTAAGCACGGTGCAGTGCATACCCCCACCAAACTCTTCCTGTACCCCTGGGGATACACATACCACACTTTGGGAAACACTATTCTAGAGTAATACGTGTGTGTGCTGATATGGCTGCAACCCCAGCCCACAGCAAGTAGACTCAGCTGTCTTTCATCTCATCCGCCACAGTGAATTACTCTCTGCGCTGAATAGAGAGATCACGGAATTTCAGGTATCCCTCCTAGTGCAGAGAAACTACGCAGTCATTGAAAAGCTATGTCCACTCTCATGTATTCATTTCTCTTTTCAGTGCGCTGGTTTACTAGCTCAGCAGTAAGTTGAGGTGAAAATGATGTTTGTCTGAGTCCTCTCTTGTCAACTTTTATATTAGGACTATTCTTAATGATTTGTCTAGCACAGTGGTCATTAAACCGCGCCTCTTTGGCCCCTTGAGGTTTAGCAAAGGCAAGCTTAGGAGTACCCAAATTAAGTTAATAACAATGTACCTACCTATATAGTTTAAGTTTTAAAAAAATTGGCTCTCAAAAGAAATTTCAGTCGTTGTACTGTTGATATTTGGCTCTTGACTAATGAGTTTGCCTATCACTGGTCTAGCACTTCCAGAAAATCACAACAGAGCTAAGCCAAGTGATCCTCATGAGGGTCGAATCCACGATTACAGAGACACCTAACTGAATGAACCTCTGACATTTGTGGAGCTGTTATACATCGTGAGAATATGCAAATTATGCAGCTTCCAATAAATAGATCTGCTGCATATTCTTATATATATATATATATATATATATATATATATATATATTATTGATATTTTACAGAGAGGGAAGGAGATAGATAGAGAGCTAGAAATGTCGATAAGAGAGAAACATCGACCAGCTGCCTCCTGCACACCTCCCACCGGGGATGTGCCCGCAACCAAGATACATGCCCTTGACCGGAATCGAACCAGGGACCTTTCAGTCCGCAGACCAACGCTCTACCACTGAGCCAAACCGGTTTCGGCTGCTGCATAGTCTTATAAGTAGGATCTTTCTTGATCCTTGTCTTTCAAAAGTTTTGTTTTTTAAAGAACAGTCTTTGGCAGCCAGGTAGTGCCTGGGACTTCCAAGCCAGAGCTATCTTCCACCATATCTGCCACCCTCGTCTATCTTTTCCTAGGCTACTAGCCCCACTATATAATTTTACCTGCAAACACTTAATAATCTCTGACAGCCATTTCTACACTAAGGCTTATGTGTAGATACTGTGGAATTCGGACAGGACAGTGTAACATTAAGTGATTGATTGCTCTCTCCAATCACTCCATTGATAGTTTAGGACCATCTCAAAACACAACATAAAGGTAAGGAGGAAGAATCTCCTTCCAAATGCCCATACGTAAGGTGGTGGCAAGGTGCTTCAATGGGAGATGATGCTCTTCACCATCCACTTGGCTCCAGCCATAGATGAGTTTTAGAGAAAATCCGATACTTGAATGCATTTTTCATCTGATCACAGCCAAATGTTTTATTTTTTTCAAGCAAAACCAAGTGCAAATTGTGTTTGTTTTTGAAATCCCGATCTCTATTTTACAAGTGAAATTCCGCATACCAAGTGGAAGTTTATTTTGATGAAACCACATTTCCTATTCCACATGCAGCTATAAAATCAGGACATGTGGTGTGGGGTTTTCATAAAAGTCAAAATCTAGTAATTAGCACCAAAACTGTTTTTTGAAATTTTAAGTATTGGAGATAATAGCAATAAGAGCTCGTGGAAATGCCAAGAATTTCTGCTGTTGCTAAATCCTACCCAAACACCACAAAGCACCAAGGTGATACACATTTCGAATTTATTATATCCTGCTAACTAAGAAAAAATAAATTTTTGCAACTTTTTTTTAATTTCTATGAAGTTTTTCCAGGTTTTAAATAGTTCAAATTTGAAGTTGAGCTTTACAACAGAGAGACTATAAGATAAACCTGAATACATACATTGGCCTTTAGCCAGAAAAAGGAAACATTGCATAAAATATCTAAAGGTAGTCAAAACCGGTTTGGCTCAGTGGATAGAGTGTCGGCCTGCGGACTGAAAGGTCCCGGGTTCGATTCCAGTCAAGGGCATGTACCTTAGTTGCGGGCACATCCCCAGTGGGGGGTGTGCAGGAGGCAGCTGATCGATGTTTCTCTCTCATCGATGTTTCGAACTCTCTATCCCTCTCAATTCTTCTCTGTGTAAAATCAATAAAATATATTTTTAAAAACATATATATCTAAAGGTAGTTCCATTGCATCTACATGGGTATCATGCTCGGACAGAGTAGCAAATGATGCAAAAGCAGCTTGTAATGGACTATAGAAAAATCAGATTCCATCATCGCTACCCCTCTGTATTTTTTATCTGTATAAGGATAAATCTATAATTTAAAAACAATTTATAAGGCAGACATTTTTATCCCTATTTGTAGAGTGTGCATGGCTGTGTATATGTACCTTGTCATTCTGCCAGCTTTAACAGTAGTTGGTTTTGAGTGTGTGTGTGTTTTTAAATCTTCATTGCTAACTTTCCAGCCCAAATTGGTGACTGGGTATGCATGATTCTATTAACTTCAATGGTGTTACCTCCTCTTCTCCAGTGCACCTCAATCTTTAAACAACTTTATTTGTATGCTGTCTTTAACCCAATATATATATATATATATATATATATATATATATATATATATATATATATATATATAATTCTATCCTCAAAATTAAATTTTTTTGAACATTACATAGAGAATGATTCTGTTTAAGTCAAAACAGCAGTCAAGACAGGAGCAGTGCTGTATTACAGATCACATGTGAACAAGATAGTTGATATCAATTTTTTGGGAAGCAAGACCTTTTATTTTGAATCATACACCCTATTTTTTATAGAAAGTAAGTCAAACCTTGAGTTTTATAGGAAAAACCATTTTAAACACTCAAGGGAAATTAACTTAAAATGAAATACCACAAAATAATTTCTTAAAAAAATAACATCACTTGTGAGTTTAAGTGTAATAAAATATTGACATTCTAATACATGTGTGAAAAAAACATCTCAAGAACATCATCATTTTAAGTCATTTCACATTGTTAACATGACATTTCTATAGGTTTGTCTTCAATGTGTATAAACTAGTAGCCCTGCACACAAATCCACACGCCAGTAGCTCTCTGCCCGCTGCCCTGCCCCCTCCAGTAGCTCTTCACCCCACCCTCCTGCTAATCCATTATTCTGTCCTTTCCCTGTGGGTCTTTATGCCTCCGGGCATAATGGATAATTAGCATATTCCTCTCTTATTTATAGGATGGGAAAGTAACAGAGTTTGGTTTGACAAAGACAATGTTGTAAAGACTATTAAATACCTAAAGGTTTACAATTTTTAAAAGTCACTTATATTTGAAGGTATAAAGATATAAAATTGATCTCTACTTAGCCTTTGTACAGCAAGATATAAATGTATTTGAATAATTAAAGCAAAGTAAGCCAGATTATTTATGTTGTACGTTCCAAATCATTTGTCCCGCTCAAACTGCCTCATTCTATCTCCTTGATGTTGAGTTTGAACAAAATCACTTAGCCGGGCACTAGGCATGTGAAGTCATGCTACCATCTGGGACTATCAGAACAAAATGCTGAGAGCCAAGCATCACCAGCCAAACAGTGGTCCCCCTGCCCAGAATATCTTAGGATGCCTCCGAGTGACCTCGGA
Source organism: Vespertilio murinus (assembly GCA_963924515.1). Lineage (NCBI taxonomy): Eukaryota > Metazoa > Chordata > Mammalia > Chiroptera > Vespertilionidae > Vespertilio > Vespertilio murinus. The sequence continues at coordinate 6,512,273 of OZ004717.1, read as the reverse complement.
TGCTTAACGTGGTCCTTTCTGGCTGAGTCTGCACAGCACAGAGTGAACAAATCATCTGTGATGGGAAAAGGCTGGATTTTAAAACTCTTCCGCAGAGTAGAAGGACATCACCACTTGGAAACTTATGCAAATCACTTCCCCTTTGGGGGCTATTTTCTTACCCATAACATAAGTTGGATTCGATGATCGGTTCATTTCGATCAGAGGAGTATTTCTTCATTACCTATTATATTAGGTGCTAGAAGTGCCAAAAATGAATACAATACTCCCATCCTGGTAGAATATTCAGTCTCAGGGGATTATACATAAGTAGTTCATTTTTAGGTAACATGGGGTTAAGGGAAACATATGTCCAGGGCTCTATAGAAACCCAACATTTATCTTATGAATTTTGGCTAGTAATTTTTCTCAACACTTTTTTCTCAATAAGAACAGATATTATCCCCTTACCTCAGGCAGAAGAAGGGATGTTGAAAAGAGCTGGGGGGGGGGGGGAGGCTATGGGACAAGAGCCATGGTATTTGCTTCCAAAAAGAGACGAGGGAAAAATGGGGAAGAGAAGCCAACAGAGCTCACATTCAAATGACTTAATTATCTCTCAGCTGGCTTGTGCAATGCTGGAGGGATCTTTCTGGCCAACTTGGCCTCGGAACAGCCAAAGAAATGCTCTGTCTCCTTTCCTAATGACACTCGTGTTACACTGAACAAATGACCATATAATCTTGGCCGTCATTGACACTGTCAAAGAACTGAGAAGGTGTGTTTGACCTTGTCCCAGCCCAAATGTAATGGATGTTACTGATGGTTTTGTATGTTTCATAAATCTTCCCTCTGCCAGCCATTTCATCTTTAAAAATCCATAAACCCTTCAGGTTGAATCGCTAGTAAAAAAATGCAGCATGTGATACTGCTGCATCTGACCCCTTTCCTTTACAAAAGTCCAAATAACTGGAAAGGACTAGCTGGGTAGTTGCATGTGCATATATGTGTTCACTCCTTTGGATTGGTCCCAAGCAGTGATATTCGTGCTTATAATTTATGCTGCCAAGATTCTGGAGGTAAAAATAATATCTAAATAAGAAGATGGGAGGTTTTTTTTCCTGAAAATTTATAGAAATACAGTCTTGGTGTTTTCAAGAATCATTTTTACTTTTTCTTCTTTTGCCGTTCTGTTAGGTTCACGGCTTCAAAATGGGAAAATAGATATCAGAGTTGAGGACAATAAGTCCTTGCCAAGCAGATGTTGGTAAATTGCCAGCTGAAACAAAGTTGTGATGTTGGTGACAACAAGATTGGTTTCCAGAGGATATTTGGAAAGCAGAGAGTCTGGCTTTGCTATCACTTCCCTCAGGAACGGCCTGGATGATGAGCCTCAGCACATCACCAGCGAGCGTCTTGCTTCCAAACATCTGGATGCTACTCTCATCCATTTAAAATGATTTACTCGCTGTAGCTTGTTGTTTGTTGAGGTTTCAGCCAAGAGAGAACACACTCAACCACATCTTCTCCAGACATCTATTTCTTAGCTGGCTCTACCACAGTATTTTTAGAAGGTCCAAAGGATCGCACTTTTAAATTCCTGTTTCTTCTTACAAACAAATCTAACTTGTAAATGTCTATTGGTTGTCTTTACTTGGTACCTGTTTCAAAACAAGCTTAAAAGGAAATTCAAGCGAACATCTCTAAAACAGTGAATATTTTTGTCTTTGTTACTCGCAGTGAAGAGCAAAAATATACTCTGGGCTTGAATTACGCAGAAAAATTGACTTATATTCTGCATTATTTTATTGGTATAGAACAGTGGATCTGTTTTCACTTCAGGGTCATTTGGGACATTTGTTAGAATAGCTATGTGCAGGCTCTAGCCCAAACCTCTGGAAACAGGTGAGACATAAAGAGCTTCTGGGATGTTATCTGATCCGGCCAGTGGTGATGTGGTTGTTTAGTGTGTAATGCTTTATAAGTTGTTTATTATGTGGTCTGTACAACTCTGTGCATATGTTCAATTTTACAGATTTTTCCAAGTGGAAGTAAAAATAAGCAAGAAATATTCCTTGTGGGGATCTCCTTCAAAAATGGGCACTTTTGACCATGAATGACTCCATTATTTATTAAACTCTCTAAGCACTAAAAAATACCTCACGGTTAATAAACACATGTAAGTGGGCTGGTGATCATTGGTGATCAGGGAAATTCAAGTTTAAAACTGTGCTTATGAGACATCAGACTTCCTTGAAGTTCTTCCCACTAATCCAGTCATTTTTCTCAGTCTCCTCCACGTCTTATTAAGTTTTGTTGAGTTTTAGAGTTTTCCCAGTGTTTCTTCTATTCTAACTCCATAAGCTGTTATAGGAAATCTCACACAGTTCTAGCTCTATTTCAGTGTCCAAGAGATACCTCCAAAACAACAGAGTATAATCTATACTCTTACCTCTCACCTCCAATCTCTCTCACTTCCTGTATTTCCACATCACTGAATTTGTTCATTGATAAACTTTTTAAAATATATTTTTATTGATTTCAGAGAGAAAGGGAGAGGGAGAAAGAGATAGAAACATCAATGATGAGAGAGGACCATTGATCAGCTGCCTCCTGCATGCCCCTACTGGGACCAAGCCCACAACCTGGGCATGTGCCCTTGACTGGAATCGAACCTGGGACCCTTTAGTCTGCAGGCCAACACTCTATCCACTGAGCCAAACCAGTTAGGGCAATACACTTTCATTGAACACTATACTTGAAGCATATTCTCCCAGTACTTTGCTAAACTCTGAAGACATAGAGATGCATCTACCTTGTCCTAGCCATGTGCCTAGAATGTAATAGGTACCCAAAAAAGTTAAATGAATAAATTAATTGATTACTATAGCCTCAAGGTTTGTACAATCTAAAAGGTCCACCAGCTCATATTTCAGAACACAGCTCTAACTCTTGGGTGAGAATTCTCAATGTTTGATTAAACCAATACCTGTGTAAATAGTATAAAATACAAAGTTGCGTTGAGATCAGATATTACCTCAGTGATATGATCTAACTGTTCATCTAGGTCAGTGTTTCCCAAACTTCTCTCATGATGAGAATCACCTGGTGGAGTTGTTAAAATACAGATTCTTGAATCCCAACTAAGAAGTGCTAAACTAGAATTTTTGGGAACATACAGGTAAAATTGTATACTTAACTAGTGCTCTAAGCTTAGTTATAGGAACATATAGATAAAATTGTATACTCAACTAGTGCTCTAAGCTTAGTTATAGGAACATATAGGTAAAATTGTATACTTAACTAGTGCTCTAAGCTTAGTTATAGGAACATATAGGTAAAATTGTATACTTAATTAGTGCTCTAAGCTTACAGATTTTTTTGTATACTTAAAATTGTATAACTAAGATTAGAGCACTAGTTAAGTATACAATTTTAAGTTTAGAGCACTAGTTAAGTATACAATTTTACCTATATGTTCCCAAAAATTCTAGTTTAGCACTTCTTAGTTGGGATTCAGGAATCTCTATTTTAACAACTCCACCAGGTGACTGTCATCATGAGAGAGGTTTGGGAAACACTGCTCTAGGTTGTTGACTGTGTTAAGGGAACAAAAAATCATATGGCCTTCCCCTTCCTGCTGAACTACCAGGAGACAGAAAATAACTCTCCACTTAAATATTATCTTAATATTCTAAGCAGCCAAGAGATGTTTGTTAGCAGGCTCTGGAGTCAGCCTGCTGAGTCTGAATCACAGCTCTGTGTTCACTAGCAAGTGTCCTTGGTAAATCATCTGCAACCTCATCTCTCACTGCTGCAAGTGTTAGGAGCTGTGATACAACAGCACAAGGGTGATCAATACGTGTGAGCTACTGTCACTCACCCAGCAAATATATATTAAGAACCTGCTGTTTGATCGGCATTAGGAATACATAAATGAACAAAACAAAAAAGAAACAACAGGTAAATAAAAAGTATAGAAAATACATTCCTTAGTAAATTACAATTTTTGTTTTAATTGGGGATCTGTTCCATTTCTCTCAAAGTTATATGACTCTCACCAAAACCGGTTTGGCTCAGTGGTAGAGCATCGGCCTGCGGACTGAAAGGTCCCAGGTTCAATTCCGGTCAAGGGCATGTACCTTGGCTGCAGGCACATCCCCTGTGGGGGGTGTGCAAGAGGCAGCTGGTCGATGTTTCTCTCTCATCAACATTTCTAGCTCCCTTCCTCTCTGTAAAATATCAATAAAATATATTACAAAAATAAGTTATATGACTCTCTTCCTTCTATACCTTACAAGGCAGTAACTAAACTGGCAACCAGTGGTGAGCCCCCTACTCTCCCCGCACCTACACACACATAAAAAAACACTATATTTTTGAAAATAGGAGGAAAAGATGGAAGAAAGATGTTTCTGAGATGGGGAGAGAAGAGAGACACAGAGAGAGACAGTCTGTCCAGAGTTGAGCCAGAATATTTATAAAACTATATTTTAATTACATATATATATATATATATATATATATATATATATATCTTACTCTTTCTTTAAAGGAAATCAATTCAATTCAAATTACAGTTTCTCTATGCTGGTGAAATAAAAATGTTACTGTCTTAAGACAATAAATACTTCATGGGAAATAAAGAATCAATAGAAATGTGTAAGAGAAACCCAGCGCTGGGCTTTTGATTATCTTGGCTCTCCGGCGTTCATCCTTCACAAAGAGAGTTACCGAAAGAAAAGGAACATTCTCCCACACTGGTCATTAATTATTTATTTTGATGCTTTAATTATTTGTGGAAATTCCTGACAGCTTCTTCTTCAGCTGGATGTACTGACAGTTGAGCTTGCGCATTAAGGAAAAGGAGGGCAAAGTACCAACCTGAGAGGGGGGGAAAGAGCCAGCAGCTGCGTGGCTGCGCACTGCATAGCTGCAAATTTAGAAATGATTTGATTTCAGGAGGATGATAACAGAAAAAAGGGGGGGGGAGGGGGCGGGGAAAGGATGCTAAGGATGTAATTTGACCTCTTTCTTAGGAGATATTTTGAGAGTGCTTTCCTCCTGGTGAAAATTAGGAGCTAACACTTGCTGGGCTGAGGAGTGTCCTTTCACTGGGCTGGCTCCAAGTGTCAGATCTTGGCTGGCTGTGCCGATAGGACCTTCCCTCATCCCTGGAGAAAGCCAGGACTCTGTTCCTGTGCCAGGATAATAATGATTATCAGGAAAGTTAATCTGGGAGCATAAGGACCTACATCCACTCACTCATTTACATATTCATTCATTCACAAATACACAGAGTGCCTGGCGCTCCATTCAAATGAAACACGAGGTTGGGAGACCATGTAAGTAGTTCTGTTGGAAAGAATAAACAATTCAACCAGAGAAAAAGAATGGCTCTACTACCTTCCTAATCCATACAAGCTTTTTCTGGGTGTTTGTGTGGAGACTGGTTTTACTTTTGACTTACTGGTGTTCTTTTCACCTTTGTTGCTGTTTTTCTGTTTTCATTTGTGCAGTTGGTTTGTCAGGTATGATCGATGACGTTCACCTATCAGTACACAACGAGCAATAGAAACCATTGGCTATCCAAGATAAGACATATTTTGAAGACTTCACCCAAGGTTTTATTTATTTATTTATTTATTTATTTATTTATTTATTATTTGCTATGAGATCTTTGAAATGTAGCTTTCTCCTGATTCTAAGTGAAAAGAAGTGGGAATGGCAGTAACAAACAAGGTTTCACCACTGATGATCGCGATGGGACCGCAGCAGTCTTACACGTGAAACTCAACAAGGACACCACTGTGTTTCCAAGCAGCTAAATATGCGAGTCCACAAAATGAAGCTGCTTTCTTTTTAAAAATATATATTTTATTGATTTTTTACAGAGAGGAAGAGAGAGGGATAGAGAGTTAGAAACATCAATGAGAGAGAATCATTGATCAGCTGCCTCTTGCACACCCCCTACTGGGGATGTGCCCGCAACCAAGGTACATGCCCTTGACCGGAATCGAACCTGGGACCTTAAGTCTGCAGGCAGATGCTCTATCCACTGAGCCAAACCGGTTTTGGCTGAAGGTGCTTTCTTAACTGCATGTTCACCCCCAAGTCCATTCACCCCCGTTAGCCTTTCAGAGAGCACGTTCTGCTCCGCCGCGTAGCCAAGTGGCAAACCGGCTGTCCCACTGACATCAAGGCCTCATATTCTTTTCCTGTTCTCCAGAACCCAAATGCTATCTATTATTCCGGGAGGCCTATTCAGTGTCTGTCGTAGCTGCTTTAAACGCAGCAGCATCGCTACTTCCTTTAAAAGAATACAAAGGGGATTATTGTTCCTCTCCTTCTACAGAATAAAATAAAAAAAAATTTTTAAAATGGAGACTCAGGGAGGTTAAAAATCCTAGCACGCCATGACTAGTTAACAGAGGAGCAGGGCTTTCATGCGTCTGGCTTCAAAGCTCCCGTCTTCCGAGTTTTGCTTGTTTTTGTTCTCCCTTTCATACAAATGTGACCTTAACGAGCAGCACAATGACAATTACGGTTCCATTAAATTTCTACCAAAATGGGAAATTGCTCTTGGTTCTCCCTCCTTTTGTAGCAGCTCCTCCCCGGAGGACCCGCTCCGGCAGCTCTGACAACACAGTGAGCACAGCAGACAGGTCCGCCAGGAAGGGCGTGTCCTCGTTGCCTTGCACATCACACGCCTTGCTTTGAAGAGAATCCCATTTTCCCACCTGCATCCATCATTCACCTGTCATCCCATTCAACTGGAGAGATTTTTAACTAGACGATTTTTTTTTTAATCTTTCTTGGCTAACCCCGGCTCTCAAGGTCTTTTGTCGGCTCTGACTAGGGTTTGAAGCTCTGCTCGTCTTCTCGCTCCCAGCGCATGCCCTTGGGAGTAGCAATTAACACAGGCACCTGTTTGGTTGGGCTTCGCTTTTTACATATTAAAGGGCAGAGGCAACCTGCTTGGGTTGAGCTGCGCTCCCTTTTGATCTGAGGGGAGCCACACAACAACATCCATCTGTACAACCTGAGCGGGAGAAGGAGGAGGAGGAGGAGGAGGATTCTTCCAGGTGCTGCTGCTCTTGGTTTGAAGAGGGACTCACACAGCAAGAGCGCGACCTCTCCTCAGATACCTTCAGGAGCAGCAGATGTACGCAGCCAAAACCTCCCTTCCTCCCCTTCCTCCCTTTCCTCCCCTTCCTCTCCTTCCTCTCCTCCTGCTGGGTCTGAAAGTGTGTCTACGAGGAACAAAGGCCCGCGCCATCACATAGCATAGCGTTTTCTCTCTTGTTGCATCTCAAAGAGGCTCTTGCTCTTTCGCTTTTGCTAAGATTACACACAAAAATGTAATTACCGCCACACCGCTCACCTGGGAACCTAAGAAACGCATGCTAACGCAGCTGCACTGGGGGAGGGAAGCTACCAGAGGGTGGAAACAGGCTTTCCCTGAATCAAAATTCTTCCTGTTTCCACCAGGCGTAAAGGGCCGAGGCAGCACAGGAGAGCGGTGCACAGTTTTTGCTCTGTTCTAGAACCCGGGAGCACGAGTATGTTTATATTTTTATTTTATTTATTATGTTGTGTTTTTTGTTAATCCTCACCCAAGGATATTTTTTTCCATTGAGTTTTAGACAGAGTGGAAGGGAGGGGAGAGAGGCAAAAAGAGAGAGAGATAGGGAGAGAAACATCAATGTGAGAGAGACACGTCAACTGGTTGCCTCCAACATGCGCCCCAACCAGGACCCAGGATGGAGCCTGCCACTGAGGTTCATGCCCTTGACCAGAATCAAACCCAAGACCCTTCAGTACTCAGGCCAAGGCTCTATCCACTGAGCCACACCAGTTACAGCATCCATATGATCTTTAATCATTATCCCTGTTCATTAGAAAGATTTTTCTCATCGCCACTGTTAAGGTCTGCATTGACTTACACAAACAATGAGTGTGCAATCCAAGCATTCTTGTCATTCTGACAGGCACCGTTCCCTGTGCCTCCTCGTTAGGTTGCAGGTGTCTATGCAAGGAGAGCTTCCTTTTATGAGGAGGAAACCACTCAAGGTATTTAAGCGCCTTTAAATGAGTGCAAAGCATTTTTCTCTGGAGCGGTTGTTTTATTGCCCTACCTACAGAACCAGACCACAATGAGGAAAAGACAAAAGCAGCTAAGCTACTTCTGTAACTCTCTCCCCACGCCGCTATTCTTTCATTTTAAATGCATCCTTGCTGCCGTCCCCGGCCATCTGGAGAACATAAACAACCATTTGAGATCCCAGATGCCCAGCCTCGGAGAAGTCCCTAATTGAGTTACACTGCAGTCAGCTGCTCAGAGCCACACCCAGAGCCCTGGCGCGCTCCGCACCCGGCTCCACACACTCTCGGCGCGCCAGCGTTTCCAGAGGGGAGGTGTGGTGTGGTGCTTCAGGAAATGACTGTTCTGCCTTCCCTCCAATTCCCCGCTTGCTGGCATTTCTCATTGATCTTGAAAGACATGTGGCCAGCATCTGTCCCTGAATAGCAACTCTTCGTCAGCGTGTAAACCATGTATTCTGTGCTCTGCTTCGAGAGGTTTCTGCAAGACACGACCCGGGCTCTGCCGTTTTGGTGACATTGTTTTTCTGGTCCAAGTTAGGAGACAACTTCAACGATGTTAGGATGAAGGAGACGAGTATCTTGCTCTCCCCCAAAGTAGAAAGCCCCCTTCTAACTAAGCCTACCTACTGAAATAATTATTTTCATCTAATAGTGTTCTTCCGTTGTTCACAAAGAGAACTTGAAGCGCGGACTCATTCATGCCTCACACTCACCCTCAGGTGTGGGCATTATCAGCCCATTTTAGTTCTGAAGAAACTGAGACCCAAGGGGGTTAAGGGAGTGATTCCTTAATTGAGGTATTCTGACTTCAAATTCACTATTCACTGTTCTTTTTTTAAAAAATATATATATTTTATTGATAGTTCACAGAGAGGAAGGGAGAGAGATAGAGAGCCAGAAACTTGATGATAGAGAAACATCGACCAGCTGCCTCCTGCACACCCCCCACCGGGGATGTGCTCGAAACCAGTGTACATGCTCTTGACCAGAATCGAACCCAGGACCTTTCAGTCCGCAGACTGACGCTCTACCACTGAGCCAAACCAGTTTCGGCTATTCACTGTTCTTAAATTAAAAATTAAAACCACAGCCCAGCTCATGTGGCTCAGACATTGAGCATCAACCATGAACGGGAGGTCATGGTTCTATTCCAGGTCAGGGCACATGCCCGGGTTTGGAGCTTGATTCACAGTAGGGGGTGTAGAGGAGGCAGCCAATCAATGTTTCATCGTTGATGTTTCTATTCCTCTCTCTCTCTCCCTCTTCCTTCCTATCTGTGAAAATCAATAAAAACATATTTTTTTAAAATTAAAACCACATGACATTCTTTCAATCGTCTGTGCTACTAGAATCACATGGACAGCCGAGATAAATATCAAACTGCTGATAGTGCCAATTATAAACAGTCATCCGTCACAAAACCAGTAGGGGATATGGCCCCTGGCACACACAACATTCTTTGTCCCATTGTCTTGTCAATCATTAGTACCTGTTATACTATAAAAAAAAAAGTAGTATAACAGGAGACTGTTAGCAAAAATGATTTGCAGATTGCTGGTCAGCTGTCTGCTCTGACCCCACATCCATTTAATGAAATTACTCTGTAATAAATTCCGTGATAGTCTGTGGAGTTGCCTGGATTGTTCTTCAGTCTTAAGCTACCATCTCATTATGATGGCCATTGTAACTTTGCCCCACTGTGTGAGGATCATCAGAAGCTTCCGTGACAAACTGCAGCTGGTGTCTTGGGGGTCAGGGGGTGTCAAAAGATAAACTGGAGCATATCCATTTTTAGGAGTTTATTTGATAAAAGCCGATTCCAACTGGGCAGTACCAACTGGTCAAAAGTGCGCACCCACAGGAGCTAAAGGAAAGGCACACAGAGAAGCATGCAAAGGCCATTATTTGATTGGTTGCAGCTTGAGGCCTAGCTGGCTCTGGGTGACTGGTTATCCTCAGGTGTCAATGGCATAGCCTTGAGGCATTTGCAGGCTTAGATTTCAGTTTGCTTACAGAGGCCACCACATTAGAGCCGCCTCGGTCTATGGCCTCCTTGTTTTAATCCACAGGGAGACCCTCACCCTGTGTGAGCTCACCCTTATCTGCGGGTAGATAGTGTCCGATTTCAGTCAAATTGTAGGACAGCCAGAGGAGCTTTGGAATGTGGCTGAGTAGAGGGACAGAGGGTGGGACCAGGGTCTTAGAAGCCAGGGAAAGGGAAGGGATTTGGGAGTAGGGTGTGTTCAGTAATCACAGGACTACACATTGTACCAGGAGGCCAGAAGATAGGGTTCTATTCTCCCGTGGTGACCTCAGCGGGGGTGATGTTAGTTGGGTGGACAGAGGGCAGCAGAGATAACTGGGTTCCTACTCAGTTCTGGTTACTGAAAGACTGAGACAGACAGAATTTATGCTCTTAAGGGGTTTCCTGGCCCTGGACAAGTAGGACACCATAAAGAGTCATTCATTTATTTGACAAATTTTATTGAGGGCATTGCTATCCATGTGCGAGACATTATGCTCTGAAGGCGGAATAATGCACTTCGAAGGCAAACAACCCTTGCCAGCATGGAACTCCACTGCAGCCCAGGAGATGGGCACTAAATAAATAGATGACCATATCACGTCAAATGCGGAACTTGCATTGGAGAAAAATTGAACTACATAAGGGGAGAAATATTGATGGAAGTTACTATTTTAGCTCAGATGAAAATGAATCTAAGATGGGCAAAACCCCTAACCAGTCTGTCTCAGTGGGTAGAGCATGAGCCTGCGAATAAAGGGCCCCGCGTTTGATTCCGGTCAAGGGCATGTACCTTGGTTGCAGACTCCTCCCTGGTCAGCGCTCATGCAAGAGGCAAGCAATTGATGTGTTTCTCTCACATGCATATTTCTCTGTCTCTCCCTATCTCTTCCCCTCTCTCTAAAAGTCAATGGGAAAATATCCTCAGGTGAAGATTAAAAAAAAAAAAGTTGGTCAAAAATCAAAAGGAAGTGTGCAAGCAAATTATATGCATATCTTTTGGAGCCGTGTCCCAGAGGCAATTTTAAGTACAAAAGTGCTCCCTCCTTCAGGAACTTGCTAAATGTGTTTCAGAAACCTCTGTGACACCAAAGTAGCTAGAAAAGTTGATCCAAGAGGAAGGTGGCAAGAGAGACAGTGGAGCGACTGTAGCATTTTAGTCAGGTTGGGCTGCTAGAAGGACATACCATCCACTGGGTGCTTAAACAACAGGTGTGTATTCCTCACCATTCTGGTGGCCGAGGTCAAGGTGCAGGCAGTTCCTGCCTGATGAGGGCTACTTCCGGGCTTGCAGACAGCTAACATCTATGTCCTCCCATGGACTTTCCTTGGTACAAGCTCATGAGGTTTGTTTTCTTGCTTGCTTGCTTGCTTGCTTGCTTTCTCTCTCTCCCTCTTTCTTCTCTGTCTCTCTCTCTCACTGTCTATAAGGGCACCAACAGCATCCCGTGGGCTCTCCCCTTATGACCTTATCTAAATCGAATTGTCTTCCAAAGGCCCCATCTGCAAACACCATCACGTGTGGTTAGGGCTTTCACGTATGAATTCTGGGACACAAACATTTCGTCCATAACATGTAGCAATGCCACGTAGGGCAGAGTGAGCGCTCTTGGGGTGTAGGTAAGAGAGGAATCATTGCTAACGGACACAGTGAAGAAGGTTCCAGACAATAAGTCAGACCTGACCCAAGTCGTGTAAGACAGGACTAAGCTATATGCACGGGGCTGCCGTGGTCAACCGTGGGCGAGGATGGGTTATCGTGACGTAAAAGACAGAAGGGAAAAGGCACAGGCAGCTAACCTGGCGGCCGGGAGTATCGGAGCAGGGGTGTCTGGGGAAGGAGCTTCAGAAGTTAGAAAGGCTGAAGGTGGAAGGTCTTGAAAGCCAACCTAACGGGCAGCCACGGAGATTTTTGCATAGTTTTGTTTTAGATAACGAGACGCTTTGGAATGTGGAAGATAGCAGGGCATGTGCCCCCGGTGCGTGGGAAAGAAAACAGTCAGAGGCAGGGAGACAAATCACATGATTACAGTAGCCCAGATGAGCGGAGAGGGTTGACAGCTAGCATCCTTGACACCGGAGTAGGATGACAACAGACAGTATGAAAGGACAATGACCAGGTTGAGAAGCTTGCCCCTGGAAAGGGATAACTGAAAAGATGATGACACTCTTTTTCCTTTTTAAAAAAACAAACTTACTTATTTAATATATTGTTATTGATTTCAGAGAGGAAGGGAGAGGGGGAGAGAGAAGGAAACATCAGTGATGACAGAGAAGCATTGATCAGCTGCCTCCTTGCATGGCCCCGACTGGGGATCGACCTTACAACCCGGGCATGTGCCCTTGAGCAGAATCAAACCCAGGACCCTTCAGTCCGCAGGCCAACGCTCTATCCACTGAGCCAAACCGGCTAAGGCTTGATGACACTCTTGACGGAAAACTGCAGAAGAATGGGCATAGGGAGAGGGTGGGGAGACGTGTTGTTGTAACGTGAGGGAAAGTAGGACGTCAGGATGGAGAGGTCCCGCAGCAACTGAATGTGCAGAGTAGGAATTTGGAGTTGGTTTCAAAAAGAACCCAGTGGGCGGGGATTCCCAACGGGAACATGAGGCCTAGGAGGACCCAGGCTGCAGCGGGCGGACAGGGAAAACACGCCATTGATGACCTCACGCGGGGCACACCAGCACGAGGTCAGCAGAAGTCACTTGGGGAACGGAGGAGGCCCCCAGTTCTCCAGCCCAGGTGAGAGAGCTGAGTTGTTTTGTTTGTTTGGTTGGTTGGTTGGTTTGGTTTTGGTTTGTTGTGTGTATGTGTGTGTGTGTGTGTGTATGTGTGTGTGTGTGTCAATGTCTCTTTGTTTATTGTTGTTGTTGTTGTTGTTTTAATTTCTTTATTGATTATGGTGTCACATAATTGTCCTCACCCCCTCCCCAATTCCCATCCCAAACCCCTCCCCATGTATGCCCCCACCCCCCTGTTGTCCATGACCACTGGTTAGGCTCATATGCACGCACACAAGTCCTTTGGTTGATATCTCCCCAAGAGAGAGTCTCTGTGTATCAGAAGCACTGCCAGCCTCTGCCCTCCTCCCCCAGGGGCGCAGGGGAGCCTGGCCTTGCCCCTGGGCAGCTTTACTGAGGGCTGGAGGGGAGCCAGAGCTATTGTTCAAGCTGCATCCCAGCTGAGGACAGACATTCGCACATTCTGCGCGGCCATCCCGAGGGGCAGCCCTCAGTGAGCGGTTTGGCAGCCGCGCTCCCTTCCAGCACAAACATGCTTTCCAGAGAGGAGAAGGTCTTCAAACAGACAAGCCAGCCAGACAGAACACAGAGCTCTGTCTTTAGTGTTCCCCACAGGCAAGAGAGCCATAAGCGTCGTTTCCTCCGTTGATTGTTTTGTGAGATTAAAAGAGAAGACCTGCCCTCGCCGGTTTGGCTCAGAGGATAGAGTGTGGGCCTGTGGGCTGAAGGGTTCTGGGTTCGATTCCGGTCAAGGGCACGTACCTTGGTTGGGGACTCAATCCCTGCTTCTGGTCGGGGAGCGTGCAGGAGGCAACCCATAGATGTGCTGCTCTCTCATCGATGTTTCTTTCTGTCTTCTCCCTCTCCCACCACTCTCTCGGGGGGGGGGGGGGGGATAACTATATATATATATATATATATATATATATATATATATATATTAAAAGAGAAAAAAACAGCGGAAACTGGTTTGGCTCAGTGAATAGAGCGTCGGCCTGTGGACTGAAGGGTCCCGGGTTCGATTCCCGGTCAAGGGCATGTACCTTGGTTGTGGGCACATCCCCAGTGGGGGGCGTGCAGGAGGCAGCTGATCAATGTTTCTCTCTTCAATGTTTCTAACTCTCTATCCCTCTCTCTTCCTTTCTGTAAAAAATCAATAAAATATATTTTTTTAAAAAGAGAGAGAGAGAAAACCCCACATTCTGGCATTTCCCTGTAAGGACAGGGGAAGGCCCACCTGGCTCTCCCTGAACTAGGAGCCCTTTAAAAGCTCAGAATGTTGGAACAAAATTATAAAACATAAAAAGAGAGAAATCCCCAGGATCGAACTGTATAAAACAATCGTGAGAGTCCAACAGGAATCTGGGAAGGGAGAAGTACCGTATTTTTCAGACCATAAGACACACTTTTTCTTCACCAAATATGCAGTCCCCAGGGTCACGGAAGGTCCCAGGGGACCCGCTGCCGCTCTGCAACTCGGACCATAAGACGCAGGCACTGCTTCTATTCGGACCATAAGACACAGGCACTTTTCCTCCCACTATTTGGTGAAGAAAAGGTGCGTCTTATGGTCCGAAAAATACGGTAATAGCTGTGTGATCTGTGTGACAGGTACTTAAACTTACTTAGCGTTGTGAGATGAAGTTCTCATTACCCGGGGGGATGGCAAAGGTAACATACAATGTTGTGCATGGCCGTAGCCACAGGAACACCATCCTTGCCCGCCCAGTTGAAGCAGATAGCGAGGCAGTCTGTACAAATCACTGGGGTGCAAATCTTCGCTGAGCACGTATCTCTATCTGGCACGTTTGCTGATTTACCTACTTCATGTCAGCCTCACCTGAGCATGTCCAATCTGCTAGAGAATGATAACTTTGTGTTGTTTATATCTCTACTCCTAATACCTATGAGCCGTGTCTTAAAGATAGTAAGTGCTCAATAAATATCTGTTGAATATATTGAAATGGGTTGCCCATTAACTACTGGTTCTCTTTCCCCTCAATCCCAAAGTCACATGGCAAATGTGCAGCTTATATGCATAGAAATACATCCAGCCTTTTAAATGGGGGTCCTTATAACACCGGGAAACACAGAATGAAGACTACGTGACTTATTGCTCTTGCAGCCAATGTGGAATCTATTCTGTCCTGTTTACATTGTGTATGGCTTGAGTTGCTATAGTAACCCCTCCATTTACACTAAATGAGAAAAATACACATACCAAGAGTGATGTTGGCCCATAAAGTAGGTGCATAATTCATATTCCTTTCCTGCCCCTTCCATCATATGTACTTCTGTTGCTCATCATACATTTTGGAATATAAATTAAAAGCTTATAAGAAAAACACTCGGAGGAATCTCAGAAATTCTTGTTTCCCACAAAAACCATGTCAGAAGAAAAAGCCAGAACATTCCCGTTGATTTTAGGGTTGCTGCCTGATTTCATTAAGCATGACCCTAATTTCTTTTAGCTCCTAGGAAAGTGCTATTGTCATAGTACTTCTTTTTTTTTTTTAATGTGCTTTTATTTCTTTCTAAGAAAAGCTCTATAGAATTCTGCCATAGATTTTTTTTTAAGTAAACCTTTGAGATGACAGCTCAAAGTGTATTGAATTCAAAATACTCTAATCTTTTCCCAAACTCTGTTTTGTATGGAGGGAGGAAAACATTAATAGACTCCCAATTCAATAAAATTTGCCAGCACTTTATTCCATGAGGCTATTTTTACTAACATGCATTAGCTTTTTAAAATTATTATATTTGTTTTGATTTTCATGTAACGCACTGAACAGTGAGTCGGTCCAAATAAGATTTAATGTAGGACTCCATTTTTGTTGTTGTTTTTTTTTTTTAACATAACCACACTTAATTGCACCTAACAAGTTGGTACTGACTTTTGTCCCATTGAGACAACAAGTAGAAAAGATCATTTAAAGGAAATCAAGATAATCAGCGTTTCATTTGTAACTTCACATTCCATGTTTGGGACTGGGTTTTGTTTTGTTTTGTTTTGTTTTGAAAACAGGCTTAGAGGAACAGCGATTTCAAAGGAACAGTACATCGATTCCTCCAGAGAAAAGAGAAGGAGCCTTGAGCCAGGAGATAAAAGGAAATCTGTTTCTCCTCTTGGCTCCTTTTGGAAGTAGCTGGAATTGTTTCCTCATCTGTAAAACCTATTTAGACAACCACAAGATTCTCTATATTTTCTAAATGCTCAGCCTGTATAGAAAGTTTTATTACATTAGCCTCAGCTGGAATTGTAATTTTGACCTGCAACCATTCGTCTAGCAGAGTATGACTTTGTGTTATTTCGTTATTGAGCAATGTCGTTTGAAGCATTCGGGTCAGTAAAAGACTCTGGAGCCCTCCCAAAGACCAAACACTGCTTCCTTTAAGCAAAGTTAACTCTGTTTTCCCACAGAAGAAAGAGTTAGAGACAAAGAGACCCGAGAATTTACTCGCTCATTAACCACCATTAGTTATTGTATATCCTGGTTTGAGGCTTTACATTCCTACTTATTAAAAATTAATTTTTCCACTTAAATAGTACTTTATATTTTTAATGGCAATTTTAAAGTCTTCATGGACTCCACTCTTCCCAATTCTGAATACGGTATTTAGAAGAATTCTCCTTTTTACAATGTAATAATACTGCAAAGGACATCTTTCCCCCAAATTTTTATGTTGCATATGGAATGCCTCTATATGCATGTTTCTATGCGAAGACATGCTTGAGAAGCAATTTTGAAGTCTTGTGTAAAAGTGTTTTTTCACTGCTTCTCTGAGAAATGAAAAACATTAAGAAAAGTCTCACATGATCTCACTCGTGTGTGGAATCTAATGAACAAAAAAAACTGATGAACAAAATACATCCAGAGACATAGAGGCATGGAACAGACTGTCGAATGTCAGAGGGAAGGTGGGGGAGGGTGGGTGGATGGGAAGAGATCAACCAAAGGTCGTGTGTGTGTGTGTGCATGTGCGTGTGCATGTGCATGTGCGTGTGTGTGTGTGTGTGTGTGTGTTATTGCTTTTTTTACAAAGAGGAAGGAAGAGGGATAGAGAGCTAGAAACACCAATAAGAGAGAAACATCGACCAGCTGCCTCCTGCACACACCCCACTGGGGATGTGCCCGCAACCAACATACATGCCCTTGACCGGAATCAAACCTGGGACCTTTCAGTCCACAGGCCGACATTCTATCCATTAAGCCAAACTGGCTTGGGAAAATTATTCTTTATTTCAGTTAGTATACGCTTAATTTCTGATGGTTCTTTTTCATATCTTCGACTTCCTCACTAAGATCCTTGAAGTCTCGTGAAGATCCTTGAGTAACCTTATAACCATGATTTTGAACTCTGTATCCAGACGTTTGCTTGCTTCCATTTCCCTCATTTGTGGCATGTCTCCCTATTTTGGCCGCTTCCTAGTGTTTGTTTCTAGGTATTAGGTAGAGCTACCCTGTCTCCTGGAATTGGCAGAATGGCCTTGTATAGCAGGTGTCCTGTAGGGCCCAGTGGTTCAGCTCAGCATGCCCTGTCACCTGAACTGGGCACTCGAGACGCACCCCTGTGTGGGTTGTGTGCAGTTTTGTAGTTGAGCCTTGATTGCTGTTGGCTTCTCTGGGAGGAGTTGAACTCCAGGCCAATTGGCTGTGAGGACCAGCTGGGACTACAGCGGGAGAGCTGCTGTGCAGGAGACACTCCTGTGAAGCAGGACTTGCCTCAATGGGGCTTTGGCGCTCACTGAGTCTGCTTCTTGAGTCTGTAGCTTGAGGATGTGTAAAGCTGTAATCTGCTCTGGCCTGAAGCTGTCCACTGGGTACTCTCCAGGGAGGTGCAAAGTCAGCCACTGCATGGACACCCAGCAGGAGCTATTCGTATTAGGCTGGGAGGTGCCCAAGTGAGGCCCAACTATGAAGCACGGCAGGCTCAGGCTAGTGCTGGGTCTTGGGCCTTTTATTGATAGCTTTGGGGCACGCTGAACCAGCTGCAGCTTGTTTGAGAGATTTTAGCAACGTCTGCAGCCTGAGCCAGGGCAGGCCCTTCATAGGAGAAAGCTGTTGCAAACAGGTGGCATGGGGCTGCAGATTGGAGGGGGCGGAGCAAACAGTGTGGGCCACGCTGATATGGCTGCTAGTCAGCCCTGCGTCAGGGGAGGCCTCAGCACAGGAACAGTGACCCCTGTGAGTACCCCTGTCTGGGAGAAAGCTGCCCCTGAGTTTCTGCCCCCATGCCAGACAATCCAGTTCCTCCTCATACATGACTGGGTCCGGCCACGCCTCCTGGCACTGGAGCTCAGAGGAAGCAAGTCTGAGTAAGTTCCTGCATGGCCCTTTACGAGGGACAATGGGTCTCCCGTAGCCTCTGTGTCTCTCAACCCACAATCCACACTGGTCCTTACAGCCCATAGTTCTTCCTGCCTGTAGGGACTTCTTTTCCCAGCTCTGGGACCCTGGGCTGGGGGTCTGTGGGGGGCTGGGACCCCTAGCTCCTCCTGGCGTCCTCCACAGAGGCTAAATCCCTCCCAGTTAGAAAAGCGGCCCCCATGGGTGCTGGACCAGCCCGCTCGGCACCTCCTACCAGCCTCAGTGTGCTTTCTGTTACTTCTCTAGCTGGAGGACTTCCCTCCAGCCGGCCTTCAGGCAGATCTGAGGATGGTTGTTCTGTATTTTAGTTGTAATTTTGATGTGGTTGTGGGGGTCAGCAAGTGCTAGGACAGGCATTTACCTACGACATCATCTTGGTTCTTCTATTCTTATTTCTTAAATCCATTTTTCTCATAGTACTTGTAATAGTAGGTCATATAATTTTGTGTGCTGTATTTCACTTAACATTGCTGATTATTGAAATCATTTTTGTGGTCATTAAAGCACTCTTTATTTGCAATTACTTACATCCATATTCTATTGTACAACTGAACCATAATTTTTTTCTTCTAATTTGGGAGATTTACAGAGATTTTATTTTTCATTTTATAAGTAACACAGCAAAAAATATTGTGGCTTCCAATTTTTTCTTTGGCACTTCTGATTATTTCCTAATGAGAGAGTCCTATAAGTAAAATGAATGGTCACAAAGTCTTAAGGCTTCTCAAACAAGCTGTTGTGTCTACTAATTTACATGATTTAATTTTAATGAAACTATGATTATAAAATATGTAGTAAAAATAAAAATTATTAAACATTCAGAGTTGCCATTTATTCGTTTACACATTAAGGTATCTCCAGAGATCCAATTTATAGGAAAGTTAAAATATTTATTGAGTTCTCACCCTAATAAAATGCCTCATGAATGACAGGTCTCATCTTATTAAGGCAGCGCCATCCCCATGTCCAGCCAAGGTTGACATAATATGTCCAGTATGCAAGGCAGTTGCTCAGAATCCCTTGAAAAGCTACAAAAAAAAATAATGGATGAATTTTTGACATCTGTCATCATTAAACTATTGTATTTTTATGAAGGCAGGTTTGCTTATCATTTTATAAAAAGATATATTAGACATATTCAACCATTAAGTCAATCATTTCAATGTTTTGTTTGTGAGGTTTGTTGTCTTGTGGTTTTTAATATATTTTTATTGATTTCAGAGAGGAAGGGAGAGGAAGAGAGAGATAGAAATATCAATGATGAGACTAATTGATTGGCTGCCTTCTGCACGCCCCCTCCTGGGGATCATGCCTGCAACCTGGGCATGTGCCCTTGACTGGAATCGAACCCGGGACTGAGAACTAGGGACCCTGTAGTCCGTAGGCCAGCACTCCATCCACTAAGCCAAGCCAGCTCGGGCTGTTTGTTTTTTAAAATGTCCTGTTTCCCTGTGTGTCTGTCAAGCAGCAGTAAACTGAACACGTGAAGGACAACATGAGTGCACATCCGTGGAGAAGTGGGCAGCTAAGCCCAGAAGTGGTGCTTGGGAACCTGGGTCATCTGACTGTTGATCCACGTCCCAGCGCAGTTTCCCACAAACAGATGCATTTTTATTCATTTAAGAAAATGAAGCGATGCTCATCCCTAAAATATGGTTCTCCAAAGCTATACCCTTTTTTGACTTGCATATGGCATGTTTTAGATTTGATCTTCTCACGCTACAAAAAAAATTTTAGCTTATAAATTTCGCATTTTTTCCCCATCAGTAATCTCCAGGATTACATTGAAAGTGACTGGGAGTCAAGTGGAACCACCTGAGTTCAAAATCTCAAGCACGTCCTAACTGGTTTGGCTCAGTGATTAGAGTGTTGGTCTGTGGACTGAAAGGTCCCAGGTTCGATTCCAGTCAAGGGCATGTACCTTGGTTGCGGGCACATCCCCAGTAGGAGGTGTGCAGGAGGCAGCTGATCCATGTTTCTCTCTCATTGATCTTTCTAACTCTCCATCCCTCTCCCTTCCTCTCTGTAAAAAAATCAATAAAATATATATATTTTTTAAATCTCAAGCACACCATTCCAGCTGCTTGGCCCGGGACAAGACACTTACTTGCTCTGGACTTCAGTTTTGTCACCTTTGGAACAGAGATGATCATGGTGGCTGCCTCTTAGGATTATGGCGAGGACTGAATTAATCCGTATCTGTAAGGCGCTTGGTCCACTTTGTTTACCTCGCACACAGTATTCAGTGTCAGCGCTGACCAATGCCACCAGGCAGTGTCAAGTGTAGTAGGATCCCAGCAACACAACACGTGACTGACACGGAGCCTAACAGGTCACAGATTAAGAATGTAACATAGGGGTGGCGTGTATTAGATATGACGTGAATGTGACAGTAGAAGAAATTGTAAGGCTGCTAGGGAGAAAGCCCTGATTAAAGGGTAGTGTTCTCCGAGTCGTCTCACAGGAAATGTGGGAGCGACGCCGGACTCTGAAGAAGAGAGAAGGTTTGGCAGGAAAGTGGAAGAACGTTTTAGATGGAAGACGTTTTGAAAAGCTGTTGATATATTCTGGGAACAATGAATAGGCCACACACACACACACACACACACACACACACACACACACAAATGTTTATCTAGAAAGAAACTGGCCTTAAATAGTAAACCACTTGAGAATTTTCCTGCCTCCAGCACCTGGAAACCAGTGAGGATCTTAGCAGAAGGACAAATGAAAATAACATGTGAAGGATAGCAATCTATTACTAATTTTCAAGACTATTTATATTGTGAAATATTAGAGGCAAAACAATCAAATAAACCTAATCATGAGACTATTGAAATCTTTAAAAACACACACACACACATACACACACACACACACACAAATCTAGGATATTTCAGACTTGTAAAGATTCATATTCTTTCTCTTTGTAATTCTTATTTTTTTCATGAACTGTAACTCAGAAGTAATCTTACCCTTGCTCAGTCAATGAAATTTAATTTTATTTTCTCTGTTGGGACGATCGCTCTAAACTTCTCTTTTATTATAGCCCTTATTCTACCAAAAAAAGAGTAACACCTTCAGGGACTGAGTTTGGTAATTCAGGTATTTAGTACCATCTTACTTGTAGTTGGAATTTAATAGCACCGATTTAGTAAGTCTAGAGTTGTAGGGGGTACTTCCTAGGCTTGTAAAAACGTAGGGTTTGCGGAGTGAAGACACAGTGGAGTAGTCGGTTAGCAGATGGCCCACAGTACTAAGACCTTGGAGGTTGATTATGAGTTTTCAGACGCCCTTAGAAAATTTGAAAAATGCCTCGATATTAAAAAATAACCAGTTGAGGGTGCTTCTTGAAGAGACTGTGGAGCATTCACCTTTGCAAATCTTCGAGCCAATTAGCAATTAACGGTCTTTTCCTGATGCAGTGAATTTGGTAGATGGATATCACCTTCACAGCAACTCTAAAAATAAACACTGGCCAATGTACCTGAGCAAAAGATAAATAAACTAGGATAATTATAAACATGAGGATATTAATTATAATACATACAACGTGCTCTGCTTCTTTCTATGGGTTATTCTAATGGACTTTTATTTTCATGAGTAATGGGAATTCTTTTTCTTTCTGAAAATCTGTTATCTTAAAATAGTAGGTCATTCTTAGCTGGTTGGGCTCAATGGACAGAGTGCTGGCCTGCAGACCAAAGGGCCCCGGGTTCGATTCCAGTCAAGGGCATGCACCTTGGCTGCAGCCTCCTCTTCGGCCCGGGCCCTGGTCAGGGCTAGTGCTAGAGGCAACTAATCAGTGTGTTTCTCTCACATCGATGTTTCTCTCTGTCTTCCCCTCCCTCTTCCACTTTCCCTAAAAATCAATGGAAAAATGCCCTCCGGTGAGGCTGAACAACAACACAACCACAATAGCAATAATAAAATGAGATCAGCACGTTGGAGGTGGAGAAACATGTCATTTTTCAAGGGGGGTTGAGGGAGCCTTGTAGGTATAATTCATTCTGTAAATGAATTAAGTGGCAATGTTTTCATTCCTACGTTATTGTGAGGGTGTGACATTATGAAGCAGTGCTGCCGAGTTTCTGGAAAGTCTCTGCAAGCCCCTGAGCCTCAGTTTCCTAATCTACAAATGATGGTGGAAAACAGTGATGAGAGTACATTGCACTAAATGCTTCTAAGGCTTTTTGCAGAATATAAAATGCTGGCAATTACTCCCCTGGCAAGAACTCACTTGCTGTAAGAGTGAGTGGCCAGGTGGCTTCGTTCTTGATACCCTGCTCAGACCGCGTGGCCTCCTCTCCTCTGAACGCATTGGTGTGGGGGACCGCCTCCTCCCGTCAGCCGGCAGACTGCACTCAAACCAGAGCTCACCTACCGTGATGCTTCTCTTCTAGGGGAACCCATATGGGCCCGGATAACAGGAGTCTCAGCTAAACTGCCAAGCTCTGAGGACACATGTATACTTTACCGATCTAGAAGGTTCTGTAATGGGCCAGGGATGCTACTGTGGGTTAGGTCTGGGAGACTCGGTCTCTGCATTTTTCAACTTCCCTTTCACCATCACCCAATGTTAATCATTCTCTAGGCCTCCTGCTCCCTCCCCCCCCCCCCCCAGACTATGTAAACTGACATCAAGCCCAGAGTTCCCTCTTGCCGAAAGCCCGGATGGTCCAACCTTGCTCTGCATGTTCCGTCTGCCATTTGCTAACACGTTACACGGCCAGCTGAGCCACTGAGCTATAATCAACAGAATGCACTTTAGCATCCAGGGATATTTTGCAAGAGATATATTATCAAGTCTTGGAAACTTAACTGTGTGTTACCATATTGTCTTCCTTATGCTCCTTCTGTTTCTTCCCTTCACACATCACTCCTTTCTTTGAAGAAATGTTTCCCAATGTGTTAAGAAACTGAGTCATGTCCTACATTCTGTGGCCGGGGGGGGGGGGGGGGGAGGGAGAGAGGAGCGGGATATGGGGAGGGTGAGAGGAGGTTTATATCTGCAAAGAGCAGCCTTGTTTTCTCTCCGTAAGTTAATGGACCTGGTCTTTTTCGCACGAGTTAATGGAGAGAAGAGCACTTTGAAAATCCGAAAGCCATATGTGCTATTTCGGGATTTCCCTCTCGGTTCTGGGCTACAGACGGGTCACGTGCCAGTGCCTTTGTACGCACTGGGCTCGTTTTTAGGTGAGGTGGTTTCTCTGAAGATCTCCGGCGGAAGGCATTTCGGCTTTAATAGATCACTTGATGCTCTGAGGAGTCCAGAGGTCTTCGTTTGACCCTCACAGGCCTTGTTCAAACTGCGACGGCTGGGGATGGCCCCCTACTCGGTGGATCAGAAAATCAAAGGCTCGCCATACGTACGAAATCCATTTGTTCATTTAAATCAGCGATTTTGCTGGCCTTGCAGCAGGCTGGCCTTTCGGGCTGATATTCTCTCTCACTGAGGCAGGTGTGTTTTGTTTTTTGTTTTGTTTTTTGTTTGTTTTTAATGGACTCGCTCTGATCTTAGCAATAGAGAACGGAGCTATAGCTGAAAACTGGTGTTGAAGGCGTTTTGGGTGTGTGTGTTTTTTTTTCCACCTTCATAATTCCATGTTTCTCAGCTACATTCTGTGCTTTTGTAACATATGTTAATCAATGTATTTGTTACCACCCGGCTTGACTTTTTACTGCATTTCTCTGGTGGCTGGCTTATCACCATATATAGTTACCGCAACTTCAATTAATCCTGAACTTCTTTGCAAGGTTATTTACTTGCTCACAGCAGTAAGACAACATGGCATCGCTTTTCTTTCTAAGCGCGTGGTCAGCTACAAATTGGACTCGGTAACCTCTTCTTTGCCTTCGAAGTCTATTTCAGTGACCCTTCTCCGCAGATCACTGGTATGAGTAGTGGTCTCTGACCTACCTATTTGTAAATTTAAAGAAAAATGCTAATGAGAGGAATACTCTCCTTACGGCAGTCTCGAAGGCTATAGAAGTAAGAGAAGTAACACTATAACTGATGAGGGGAATGGATAAAAAACAGTTTGGACTTGTGTTCATCCATGAGTGCAAAAAGAGACTCAAACAATCTTGGTTTGGGACTGAGTTTAGGGAAAGAAGAGAAACCTGTTATGTCTCATGTGGAAGCACCTTTCATGTCCCGCGTGATTCAGGGTTCCAGTTCAGGGTTCGGGTTCTGGAGAAGGCCTCACACAAATGAAAAAGAGACTTTGAAAAGATTTAATTTGGGAAATGGGGGCCAGCTGGTAGTCCAACTCTAGTGGGAGAACTATTACTCTGGCTTTTCTATTCCTTTTATTAAGATTAAAATTATAGCGAAACCTGTTTGGCTCAGTGGATAGAGCGTCGGTCTGCGGACTAAAAGGTCCCAGGTTAGATTCAGGTCAAGGGCATGTACCTTGGTTGCCGGCACATCCCCAGTAGGGGGTGTGCAAGAGGCAGATGGTCGATGTTTCTCTCTCATCGATGTTACTAGCTCTCTATCCCTCTCCCTTCCTCTCTGTGGAAAATCAATAAAATATATTATTTTTAAAAAGATTAAAATTATAGGATACACCCATATGCCCTAGGCAGGAAACTCTAACAAAAGCCAACCAGTGAATGTAGGACTAACAGGTGGGGGCTGCTTCAACTATCAATATCTAGTCATTAGCTCTGACCCTTCAGAGCAATTAAGGTTGACCAGCCCTCCAAATTCCCTGTCCACAGCTCTCTGTTATTAAAACAATGATTGACCAACGAACACAGAACTCTGGGGAGGGAGGGCATGAATGGGAGGTGGGCAATGGTAAGCTATGTACACATATAATACCTTAATAAATTAAAAAATAATAATAATAAACAAAAATTAAAAAAAAAAAAACAATGATTGGCTTCCAGCAGTCTCAGGTATGACTTTAGGTCCTTTCATGGTCACCACATTTTTTAAAATATATTTTATTGATTTTTTACAGAGAGGAAGGGAGAGGGATAGAGAGTTAGAAAGATCGAAGAGAAACATCGATCAGCTGCCTCCTGCACACCCTCCACTGGGGATGTGCCCGCAACTAAGGTACATGCCCTTGACTGGAATCGAACCCAGGACCTTTCAGTCCAAAGACTGATGCTCCATCCATGGAGCCAAACCAGTTTTGGCGAAATATACTTTTATTGATTTCAAAGAGGAAGGGAGACGGGGAGAGAGAGAGAGAAACATCAATGAGAGAGAGCCATTGATCGGCTGCCTCCTGCACACCATACACTGAGAATGGAGCCCACAACTAGGGCATATGCCCTTGACCAGAGTTGAACCAGGCCACTGAGCCAAAGGGGCTAGGGCCAGTCAGCACAGTTTTTGAGAGGTAAAAACGATCAACCCTCAATAACGGATAGGCAAAGGTGACCTCAGAGAGAGTAAGGGCAGATTTCTCAACTAGCAAGTAGCCGTGTCCAGAAAGAATTCGGGCTTTCTCACCACAGCATCACTGCAGAAAGAGCTACAAGCAGCAAACAAAATGCTAGATGTTTGTGTGTGTGGAGAAGTGGGAATAGCGCATCCAAGAGGTATTAAATTTGAAAAGAAGCCCCAAAACCCAAGTCCTAAGGAAAAGGTGTTAATGGACAGGCAGAGTGATTTGTGAAAGTGAATCCAGATGCGCCTCGTCTTTTCCTATAAGGGGCAAGACAGGTATATGCTTAGCTCCGCATCCCCCACCATCTCTGTCTTAACTAGTCAACTCTGGCTTTCTTGGTCAAAGCAGCCCCAAACACCTATATATATAAAAGGCTAACTGACCGTCTGACTGGCTGGTAGGGATGATGCACACTGACCACCAGGGGGCAGATGCTCAACGCAGGAGCTGCAGAACTGCCGTGACTTGGCAGTGATGGTTCTCGGGTGATGCACCCCGGAACCAGAGAGGAGGAACCCCGATTTCTTGCTGGGCCACACGATTCCACCTCTGGCCGTGGGTTATGTTGCTGCTGGAGCACTGTCGGCCCCGAATCTGACTTACTGCCGAGCTGCGGTGACTGCAGATGCCCTTCGAGCCATGGCGCTGCCCCAGGAGCGCTGGCCAGGGAGGGTCAGCGGGAGGTTAGCTCCAGAACGTGTCCAAGGTGTCCAGCCCTTCTCACTCAGTCCCACCCACCAGCCACCTTCTAATTAACTTCCTCTCAATGTGCACGAATCCGTTATGTTCTAAGAAATCTCTCTCTCTCTCTCTCTCTCTCTCTCTCACACACACACACACACACACACACACACACACACCACCACACCACATCACATCACATCACATCACATCACAAACACCCAAACAACTATCGGTTAGGAAATATAAGAGACAAACACCGTTCTACACAGGATATACTGATCTGGTAACAGGCAGAAGAGGAGACTGGATTTGAAACCAGTCGGTCTGCTAGTGAGGGTCTTACAAAGACTGCAACACGCATTGATTAATGAGTTTAATATCTTTTTCTTTAAGATTTTTATTGATATTTCTTTTTTGAGAGAGGAAAACAGAGGGAGAGAGAGAAAGAGAGAGAAACATCAATGTGAGACCAATACACTGATCAGCTGCCTCCTGCACAGGGATCCAGCCGGCAGCCCGGGCACGTGCCCTGACCAGGAATTGAACGAGCGGCCTTTCAGTGTAAGGGATGGAGCCCAACCACTGAGCCACACCTGCCGTACAGCTGGTGTCTCAACACGGATAATGCCCATGGTTGCTGCCCACCCAGAAGAATCGAGCCATGGTTTGCACATGCCACGAGGAAGTCACGGCTGATTCCCGGGGTGACAAATGTGCAACGAGGGCTCTAGCTCTCCCTCTTTGGCAACAGGAAAGCTGCTCCTCCAGATGAGAGGGCCCGCCCTCCTTCCTGCAGGTAGCTGTCAGTCAGGCCAGGCGTGGGGTGTGATCACACCGTTGGCGCCGTTTGGATTGTCAGCAGCATTGTTCTGCTCAGTGTGCTGTGGATTGTGAAAAACAACCAGGATGGATGAATTTAAGTGATTGCTCTGACACAGACTGATTATTACAGTAACCACAGTCAGTTATGGTTAAGAAGTAGCCTTAGCATATGGTCCACACTTGACGTGGGAAGGAGAGTGGGGTGGAGGAAGGAAAAAGCTGTATAATTTTACAAATTGCTTTATGCTTTGCCATGATTGAGTTTTCTTTTTCCTTTGCTTGATTTGGGAAATGTCACCAACAGACGCATGAAAAAAAAATCTAAATATTGTTACAGATAAAAGGAGTTCAGAGAACATATTCAACGGCTGTTCAGATAAACCATAAAATGATTAGGGTGTGTAAGGCCAAAAATGATATATCGCCACATTGTTCTGTTTTTAACTTTGTGCATTCAGCAAACCCCCCTTTGTGAAATCTTAGCCACTCACTGCTTGGATAAAATGATTACATTTGTTTTGAAAGATGAATCATTGATATTGGTAGTTTACCTTTAAGCTAGTCTGCAATTTCTCTTATAAAAAGAACTATAAAAAACAAATGTACATATTATATAAAATACTATATGTCTAATCTTTAATGTATTAAGATGGACATAATCTGTTTTTGCTTAATGAGAGAAGAACAAAAGTAATCACACATTTTACACACACGCACAAACACATATTTTTAAAAACAAATTTAATAAAAGAGACCCATTTAGCATTATGGCTACAAATAGAGAAACAAAGCAACTAGCTTGGATTATTAATTTTTAGTCCATTCTTATTTTGAATTTTTTTTGTAATAAGAAGTGGCACGTGAGATTATATGCAGAGCAATGAACTAGAAAGCTCCTTCAAAAAATAATTAAAATGATAGTAATTTTTTAAATTAAATGGTAATATTCTCAATAAAATAATTGAATACCAGATAAATAGGAAAGTCTTTGGAATAAAAATTAGGGTAATAATTTAACACTGTGAAAAGTAAGTATGATGAAGTACATTCCAAGGACATTAATTACTTATACGTGTGGGAGCTATTGTTGGGCACATAATGGCTGATTCATTTGCTGGCACCGTCACGCTGTTCCCAGTATTTTAACTTATTACTTTGTAAATATCTCCTGTGATATTCTGAGAACAAAAGTCCTATTTTAAACCTATTTCTATTTAATATTAATTAGTGTCAATCAAAATAATTTTCACTAATTGGTATTTGAAATTGCTGGACTAACTAATATTTTCTAATATCTTTGGTACTACCTTGTGTTTTAGAATTTCCAGTAAGGTTATGAATATCACCTTCATTTACAAAAAAAGCAAATGAGAAGGTCTGTGGATTGGCCACTTGTACAGAAAGGCTTTAATAGCTATTTTCATGCGCTAAGAAATCTGTGAGTCTAGGGATGCTTAGACAAATAGAGTTTTTTTTGTTGTTTTTTATTATTTGAGTTATGAAATACAAGTTGACTATCCAGTTATTGCAAATCAACCTTACTAAATAAAACTTTCTGCTGGGAAAACTGGCAGTTGTTCAGTTTTTAACCAACAGTTAATAGCTGTTGATTAATAGCGTGGCTACTTGGGATTTGGGATCCTGAAAATCACTTTTCTGCCCGGCGGGCGTGGCGCAGTGGTTGACTGTCAACCTTTGAACCAGGAGGTCAGGATTCAATTCGCTGTCAGGGCACATGTCCGGGTTTTGGGCTCCATCCATGCAGGGGGCAGCCAATCAATGATTATCTTTTATCACTGATGTTTCTATCTCTCTCCCTCTCCCTTCCTCTCTGAAATCAATAAAAATATTCCAAAAAAAATAAAAACAACATCTCAGATATGCTTGTTATCCTCCAAACATTAGTAGAATCTAAATGCACAACAAACCAAAATATGAGATTGACAATAAGCAGCCTACTATAAACCCTATGCACTTTGAGCCTATTTTGTCGTTGTTGCTCATCTCCCCTACACCCCAACATTTCCATTTGGGAGCCCCCAATAACATTAACCTTACAATGAATAGCAGTCCTGGATTGTGAGAGGGATGTCCCAGATGAGAAAGGGTGCATGCTGGGCTGAGAGACGGATTTCGTGCACTGGGCCTCTAGTATATAATATTATGGTCAGCTCAGCCTTCTTTGTATGTCTGCTTTATAGTCTTCCTCCTCAACTGCTTACTGGTGTTATTATATTTTAAGGAAAAATTTTCAGGAGAATCAAATGATCAATCTTAGAAATGTTCACTTGAAGGCAATATGATCTTATTAACCAAGTTATCCCAATAAATTTAATAAAAATAAATAAATAGAAGTGATCAATCTTGTTAAGTCAATAACTTCAATTTTATATTCAAAATGAATTCTAAAACATAGTTGCTTAACTCACAAGATAAAGTGCTAAGATTTTATGACAATCATCTTCTTTGATCCTTACTTTATGTCCTCTTTCCTATCACTTTTCCATTCAGTTCTAATTTCAAAGGCACAAATGCTTTATATTCTGACATATATCGTACTATCTACTATATAGTACTTGCTCTGTAGAGTTGAATGGATAGATTGGTAGACTGGAGAGTAGATAAATGCACAGAAGGAAGGAAGGGAGGGATGGAAAGAAAGGAAGGAAGGAGAGAAAGAAGGAAGGAATGAAAGAAGGAAGGAAGGAAGGGAGGGAGAAAGTAAAGAAAGAAGGAAATATTTAAGGCTCCTGACTGTTCTTAAGGAATCATTAGAAGTCTACACAAAATTAACCAAATATCCTTTTTAAGTTAAGAACCAAAAAACAAATCCAGTGATGCAAACTGATATGAATAAAGACAATGCCAGTAGAATAAATAAATTCATTAATTGTTTGTTTTTGTTTACTTCTCTCATTAGAAATAAACTCTTTGCTCAGTGACTTAACATAGCACCCAGCACAGAGATAGTAGCTCTGTATAGGCTGGTTCAATGAATAACTTCATAAATTGTAAAATATGTGGTTCCATCTGAAAAAGGTTTGTCTAGCAATCAGATAAGAGGTAAATCCTCTGCATGAACAATCTTTCCATATTTCCTCTGTGTAGCCAGCTCCTACAGCTCTGCTATCTTGACTTTCCCGTCCATGCTTTTATGGATGGAGCCGTGCCATACGGAGAGAGTCCTTTCAGAGTGAGCCTCAAACATTGCGACATTTTGCTCCCTAGAGCAAACAGACTTCTCTTTCAGGGTGACAGGAGACATCCGTTTTAAGAAAATATTTGGGTGAAACATTTCATCTAGGCAATCAATTTAGCTGGGTACAAATAGCTACCCACAAATGCATGCATCAATTCATTCTTTTTGGAGACATTTGTCTAACACAGGTTAGCCGGAATAAGGCAGTGAGGGAGCATGCGCATTTGAATGACAAAGAAAACAGACATCTCGTTTTGTTGAGATTTTTCCATAAGAATAACATTAAAGGGGGGGGGGACTGTGCTCTCTACTTTTACAGAATGACAATAGTATCTCACAAACGTAAGCATTCATCTTATAATAGGATGTGTAAGGGCAAATAAGATTATAGATTAAAATATTGAGTTCAAGGGATAAAAGGGAAAATGATGGGAGGACCTGGCCCCCTCTTGGATTTTCTTTTTTAAAAATTAATTTTTCAGAAATGGAAGCATTGTCTTCCTAGGAGTACAGGATGCTTAACAGCACGTGAAAATAACCCTAATTTAGCTAAAATAGAGATGCAAAAGGAAAATGATTCAAAGCTTCTTCCTGGCACAAAAGTGGGGGGTGGCGGACAGAAAAATCACACATAGTGTACTAGTTACAAGTTAAGTGCTCTTAACAGATTTATTGCACCATTTGTGTGTGTGTGTGTGTGTGTGTGTGTGTGTGTGTGTGTGTGTGTGTTGTGTGTTTTGGGGTTTTTTTTTGTTCAAGGAACCCATTTAAAAATGCGCCCAGGCATAGTCTGCCCCTGTTATTAATAGTAAATGCAGATTCTAACCTGTCAAGTTTTTCCTAGCCTCACTTTTGCAATTTTTTTTTTTTTAGGGAGAAAAAAAAAATTAAAAAGCAAAGGCATTTCCTAGGGCACATGCTGCCAGACACCCAGCATTTATCTTATCTCAGTTGATGACTTTCCTTTTATCCTGAAATGATTTGACAATGACTCTATGATTTCCTGTACAAATTACCCTTTGAAAGTGGCAGTGGAGCTTGGCAGAGATCTTCACTTAATTACTGAGTGGATTATTAGCATACTGCTGCCCCCCCCTTCCTTTTTTTTTTTTTTATATCTTCTAGATTGCGTTGACAGTTCCCTTTCATTGCCTGCTTTAACTCACTGAATACTAAACGTTATGCAGATTGCAGCCGAGAAGTACCCAACCTACTTCAACCCCCTCATCTGCTCCAAGACCTTTGCGTGGAGAGTAGTAGAGTCACTTATAGGTCAGAAACCAATATTGCATCTGGGGAGTGCGTTTGTGGCTTTGTGTTTGTTTTATCCTCCCCCGAAGATATTTTGCCATTGATTGTAGAGAGTGGAAGAGAGGGGGAAAGACAGAGAGAAACATTGATGCGAGAGAAACATCCATTGGTTGCCTCCTGCGCACGCCCTGACCAGGGCCCAGGCTGGTGAGGAGCCTGCAGCAGAGGTATAGCGCCTGGGACCCTTGGGTCCACAGGCCGATGCTCTATCCACTGAGCCAAACCGGCTAGGGCCATTTGTGGGTTTTCTTCATCTAGATTGGGGTTCTGCAGAGCAGCGCACTGATGTTCAAATGCAAAACCTCCTCTGCGATCATTCCCAAAAGCAGCTCTCTTTGTTCCTTTCTTTAATACTGTCTGTCTTTAAATAGACCAAGATCTTGAGTTTTCTTTCTCTTCTCCTCATTCCCCTCCTTCACTTGGAGGCGGGGGAAAGAGACCCTGTTTGGAGACATGCTAAGTTTCACTCCTTATCTCTCTCTCTGAAGTCGGGGCTCGGGATAAGCTGACCTGCGAGGCTTGTGGAAAGTGTTGTTTACTATTAGCCAGCGCAAGACAAATGCGAGTGATGAATTGCAAAGATCTCTGGCATTCTCAGAAGGAACCTTCTCCTCGGTCTTGGCTCCTGTCCTCTGGCACGAATTTGCACATATGTCAGGCATGCTTCATCCAGATCTTTATCTTTTTTTTTTTCTTCCTTCCTCCTCACTGAACTGCCTTCTAAAGCATCTTCCACGTTTGTTTCCCAGGGCATCTTGGGGCACGCACCCCTTCCCATGGCAGCCTTCTGGTGTACGGCTTTGTTCCTCTCTCCTGGGGAGGACAACGCGAGAAGTGAGTGATTTCAGGTGCCCGTGGAAGTGACACCACAACAATAGGAGTCAGCAAAGGTGGCGGGAACAGCTGGATGCTGACTCCGCCGTCTCCTTTCTAGAACCATCAACCACCAGCTTCCTTCCACTACTGTTGCATCTGCTCGGAAATTTAGGTCTTCCAGGTGGCGGCCCAACAGGCCCTCCTGGGCGATCGGGCCACGGAAGTGCTCTGAGCTAATGCTGCTGATCCATTTCCGAAACAAGTTAGCAGATAACATATGCATCAATTAAAGTTTTATTGAGTGGTGCCCGCTTACCATACTGAATTCGGATTGGCTGCCATCTGTCTCAAATCCTGTGGTACCATCTCTGTGGCTTGCGAGAGCCATTGTGAGGCTAGACGGGTTTTTTTCTCGACTTCTGAAGAATCTGCTCACGTTATTTTTACACACGCAGGCCCACCCAAGTGGAATTGGTGCGAATTAAAAAAACACAAGACAGTTAGAAGTTAGGACCGGTTGCAGGATTCTGAGTGGTATAGGCCCCTGCGCTAAGAACAGAGAACCCTGTAGCTTCCACCCTGGCAAGTTTTAGCATATAGTTATAGCTGACGGTGCCATTTTTCAGATACCTTCTGTTTCCATCATGGCCAGCTAGCTAATATGAATAATAGGAAGGGAGCACAGGAGAGGCCAGACATATAAGCACGGCCATCTGGGAAACCTCACCAGGAAGCTGCCACTTGACGTCCCAGGGAACCACTGGTCCGTTCCCTGCAGATCACTGGGGGGAGGTCCTAAAAGAGGGAAGATGCCCAACTGGCATGGCTCATTGGTTGAGTGTCAGCCTATGAACCAGGAGGTCATGGTTCGATTCCCGGTCAGGGCACCTGCCAGGGTTGCAGGCTCGATCCCCATTGTGGGGTGTGCAGGAGGCAGCCTATCCATGATTCTCTCTCATCATTGATGTTTCCTTTTTTAAAAAAATATATTTTATTGATATTTTACAGAGAGGAAGGGAGAGAGATAGAGAGCTAGAAACATCAACGAGAGAGAAACATCGACCAGCTGCCTCTTGCACACCCCCCACCGGGGATGTGCCCTCAACCAATGTACATGCCCTTGACCGGAATCGAACCCGGGACCTTTCAGTCTGCAGACCAACGCTCTACCACTGAGCCAAACTGGTTTCGGCTCATTGATGTTTCTATCTCTCTCTCCCACTTCTTTCCTCTCTGAAATCAATAAAAATATTTTTTTTAATTAACGAACTAATTTATAAAGGGAAGATGGGCTTGTTACAGGATAGGAGAGGGCCTCATCTCCCCCAGTTTCTTGTGGAAGTAGACTTCTTGGGGTACTGCTGGAGTAAGAATCCTGGAGGGGTGGGGACCTGAATATTGTAGAAAGATTTATTCTGGGGAAATTATATCCCTGGGTTTCCAAAGTCCCGTTTCCCTTAGTCCAGTCATAAAAGATTGTAGCTGGGACTTCAGTGGAGCTAAAATCAGAGCAGTGACCAGAGATTTCCTTCCGTATTGGAGCTGAGTCCAATCCAGCATCGGGGTCTGTGTTTCCCACTAGACCCCATTAGTCTGTTGTGTGTGGGGTCCACATGACCATGGGCCACAGGGCCAAATGAAAGGAAGTCAAAAGTCACAAGAGCTGAAACCGGTTTGGCTCAGTGATAGAGCTTTGGTCTGCGGACTAAAAGGTCCCAGGTTCGATTCCGGTCAAGGGCATGTACCTTGGCTGCGGGCACATCCCTGGGAGGGGGTGTGCAAGAGGCAGCTGGTCGATGTTTCTCTCTTATCAACATTTCTAGCTCTCTATCTCTCTCCCTTCCTCTCTGTAAAATATCAATAAAATATATATATTTTTAAAAAGTCACAAGAGTCACCAGCCAAGCACGCCGAGAGCACCAAGAGCCACAGGAGCAACAAGAGAGAGAACTCCTTTGTGTAAGGGCTTGTGTATTCCCAGATGTCCATGTGCTTGCAGTGGCCATGCCCATTCTGGCCGACCCTCTCTGTCCTCTATCCCCGGGTATGATTGACAGACCAGCACCTTCCCTATGTTTCCCCAACTTTACTGGGCATGTGTCTGTCTTTCCTCTGTTGGGTCCCTTCTCCCAGTGTTTTGCAGGGAATAGGCTAGGGGTTTCCTGGGGGGTGTAAAGGTGCAGCTTCCTGATGCAGCTGCACAAATGGCATGCTTACCCTGCCTGGCCTTCCCCCTTTGCTCCTTTCCTATTGTTAATAACTAGCTAATTGCCATGGTTATCGGACGCAGGCACAGGTAAGTTGGGGTGACATAGGAAAGGTGGTTGCCTGTCAGTCTAGGCTATGGAACCACGGGTTGGCTGGGAGGGTGGAGCCACAGCAGGCATGCAAAATCCTGAAGGATTCATTGGTTCAGCTCCTAGTTCAATTCCCAAAGAACTCTCTCTTCCCTTCCTCCTGCAATGGACTTTAATGAGGAGGGAAGACTCGGTAATGGCTTTGACCCTAGCCCTGCTGAAGACAAAATGGGGCTTTTCCATGGTGGGACCTTGGAGGGGAGCTCCCTTAATGTGACCTCATCAATCAAGCTCTCCACGACAGCTCCTCCTCCTGTGGGAGCCTCAGGGAATCCTTGTTCCATGGAACCCCAAGAAGCCACTTCCACCAGAAACTGGTGGGACACAGAGGACACCCCACTGATGGCACTTCTATGGGCAACCCTATGAACCAAAATTAGGACTAGGCAAAGGACATGGGAATTGTTTTACATTTGTAAGAATGAATGCATTCGTTCTCATTGTGTAGAAAAAAATTTACCCGGAGCCACAGGAAAATATTTTTAAAATGAATTTACATTTTGCTCACTTCATTGGTAAATCTCTATGGAGTCAAAGCTGTTGCAGATCAATCAGAACTGAACAAAGTTTTGCCTAAATACCTGTGCTGCGTGGTGGTTAACTAATACATTGCTAATGTTTGATGTTTTCTCAGACATATTGATCTCTGTACTTTTGACCTTCATGAATGCTGAGAGGGAAAAAGATATGATAATGAAATTCAAAAACCCCTTCAAAATTTAAAAACAATTGCCTGAATATTAGTGTGGTCTTATAAAGTAAGAACTAGAGACCAAGTCTATTGACGAACTCTTAGTTGCGTAGGCCTTCAACGTATTGTTTGACATTTTCTGTGGATACTTTTCTCTACAAGGGGGAAAAAATGCATATATCAGAGCTTATTGATTCTGTCCCTTTTAATTTCCTAGCTGAATCTTGAAAATAGCTGGCAAGTAAAGAGAAGTAGGTATAGTCTCTGAGTTGGCTTCCCTCTATCATATGGCAATGATCTTCATTAGGCCTTCGGGTCCTGGTAAACAATGTCCATTTTCATAAGTGACAACTTCATAGCATCAGAGGCTTAGTCCTATCTACGTAGAGGAAATGTGATGTGCTTGAATAAAAACCTGCCTATGATTCAGAATTGCTATGCACTAATCTCTTTTTGTACTTTTACCAGCTCTGTAAAATGGAGCTAGAAATCTATGTCCACTTCTTCAGGTTATTGTAAAACTAAAAGAATCTATAAGGTCTCTGTAGACAATCACTGGAATATGAAATTTAAAAATAGTTTGCAAATTGTAAAGTACTGTCACAAATCCTACCCACCCTTCAACTAAAGGTCGAATGTCGTATCTTTCATGAAGTCTTTAAATAATATGAGTCCTCTATCCCTTCTGTGAACTCAGATAGCAATGGATTTGTATCTGTCTGGAGTCACCCTTCCCTCTTTCCAATGATCTAAGAGAGGTTATTCACCACTACTCTCTGGACATTTCCTATTTGACATCTATAGTCTGTAGAGAACACTTCACAAGGAAACATTTTAGAAATTTAGAATTTCAAGTCCCAGATCAACGGAATTAGAATGGTCATATAATAAGATCGTCAAGTGAGCCGAAACTAGTTTTTCAGAATGAAAATTAATTTATCCTAAACTGGTCACTAGGGCTGCCCTGACTGGCGTCTAGCAACCAGTGATGGAGTCCTGAAGTCACTACTGTGTGAATGGAGAGAAATCAGCGTGGATACTTTGTGAAACCTAAACTGCAAGAAGTTGTAGAATTCATGGGAGAAAATCACTGACAGTTGCATTGCAAATGCACTGCTAGCAGGCTACCTTGACAAGAAGTACTCATTTAAAGACAGTGCTATTGCTAAACATGAGAGATTTGGTCCACTGATTCTGAAAGAAATGGAGTCACAAGAAATTCACCAGGAGATTCAGGAATTGGATTGTTATGATGATGTTCCAGGAGATGATGACATGATTGTCATTGAATAAATGAGTAAATTCTTTTTTTTTTTTTTTTTTTTTTTTTTTTTTTTTTTTTTTAAATAAATCTTTATTGCTCAGATTATTACAATTGTTTCTCCTTTTTCTCCCCCATAGCTCCCTTCCACCTGATTCCCACCCCACCCTCTGCCCTCCCCCCCTCCCCCCACTATTGTCCTCATCCATAGGTTATACAATTTTAATCCAGTCTCTGCACCCCACACCCCTTTCACCCTGATAACTATCTATCCACTCCCTTTCTTTGCCCCTAATTCTATTATATTCACCAGTTTATTCTATTCCTGAGATTTTTAATTCACTTAACCTTCTTCCTCTTCTTAAGTAATACCTTTCAGCATTTCATATAATACTGGTTTGGTGGTGATGAACTCCTTTAGCTTTTTCTTATCTGTGAAGCTCTTTATCTGCCCTTCAATTCTGAATGATAACTTTGCTGGATACAGTAATCTTGGTTGTAGGTTCTCCCTATTCATCACTTTGAATATTTCTTGCCACTCCCTTCTGGCCTGCATGGTTTCTGTTGAGAAATCAGCTGATAGTCGTATGGGTGCTCCCTTATAGGTAACCAACTGCTTTTCTCTTGCTGCTTGTAAGATCCTCTTTTTGTCTTTTACCCTTGACATATTGATGATGATGTGTCGAGAAGAATTTTTCTTTGGATTCCTCTTGTTTGGGGTTCTGTAGGCTTCCTGTACTTGTAAGTCTATTTCTTTCACCAGGTGAGGGAAGTTTTCTGATATTATTTCTTCAAATATGTTTTCAGTATTTTGCACTCCCTCTTCTTCTGGCACTCCCATAATTCTGATGTTGGTGCGCTTGCAGTTGTCCCAAAGGCTCCTTACACTATCTTCAACTTTCTGGATCCTCTTTTCTTCTTCCTTCTCCAAAGGAGTGTCTTTTGGCTCTTTGACCTGATTCTTGTGTTCTTCCATTCTGCTGTTGGATCTCTGCATAATATTTTCCAATTTAGTCAGTTTATCTATACTTTTTAGTTGGGTCTCATGAATTTTATCGAGCTTTTCTAGGATATTGTTGCATAACCTTAGAACCGTAGTTCTGAACTCTATATCCTCCATCTCTTTTGTTTGAGATCTATTTCCTTGTCTCGGCATTATCACTATTTTTCAGAGTTGGTAGGATGGCTTTGTGTGTTTGGTGTCCTATATAGCACAGTGGGTCAGCCTCCTCAGTTACCTGAGGTAGACACTCTTGGTGATCCCCTTTGTGGACTGCGTGCACAGCCTTGTTGTAGCTAAGTCTCTATTGTTGTGAATTGACCTTCAGGCCAATTGGATGTGGTTATCAGCTGTGTCTACTCTGGGATAACTTCTGTATTGGAGACAGTCTTATAGGATCAGACTTGAAAAACTGCAGAAGACTCTGCTCAGCTTGGATGGGGTGGAGTCTCAGAGCAAGAGCGTGGGTGCCCCAGGGGCTCACCCGGACTTGGGCTGGTCTCTGTAGTCTGGAGCTTCTGACTCCTTCCGCTACAGAGAGGCCGCCACCTTGTACAGCGAGGCAGCGGCAGCCTTCTCGGTCAGACCTGGAGCTTCCGACTCCTTCCGCTACAGAGAGGCCGCCACCCTGTACAGAGAGGCGGCGGCAGCCTCCGCAGTCAGACCTGGAGCTTCTGACTCCTTCCGCTCCGGAGGGGGAGGGGCGGCGGTCAGACCTTAGCGCTTACTTCTCACGCGTGCGAGTCTGTAGACCCTGCAGACTGCGACTGCGGCTCCCGGTCCCCGGTCTCCCAGTCTCCGAGTCTCTGAGTCTCTGGGTGCCTTTCTCTGCAGTCCAGACTCCACCCGTATGAGCCTGGGACCACGGAATTTCAGCTGGGGCTGGGGTTCAGTACAGTCCGAAAGGGTTCCGTGCAATCGGGGATTCCTCCCCTCCCGCCAGGCAGGTTTTCGGCGGCCGCGTGCGCGAGCGTCTCCCTACCTCAGTGCTTTTCGGCTCCCAGTCCGATCCGTGAGCCTCTCTCTTTCTTTCTAGTTGTAGCTACTCCACTCTGCCAGCTTTCCTGACGTTTTGGTGAAGTCCTTTTTGATTTTAGTTGTTTTTTTAATTAAATTGTTGATGAGGCGGCAGCTTAGGAGACTGCCTAGGCCGCCATCTTGGATGTTCTCTGGCTAATATTTTCTAAATGAGTAAATTCTTGATGGTGTAGGATTCACAGTTTGTCTAGTTTGTGTTGACAACTACCGTACTACCATACCGTATACAGGTAATACATTTCCTTTATTTCCATTTAACAATAAATGTGTACCATATTCTTCTTCATGGAGAAATAAGACATCCCCTGAAAATAAGACCTAGCACATCTTTGGGAGCAAAAATTAATATAAGACACTGTCGCCGAAACCGGTTTGGCTCAGTGGTAGAGCGTCGGTCTGCGGACTGAAGGGTCCCGGGTTCGATTCCGGTCAAGGGCATGTACATTGGTTGTGGGCACATCCCCTGTAGGGGGTGTGCAAGAGGCGGCTGGTTGATGTTTCTCTCTCATCGATGTTTCTGGCTCTCTGTCCCTCTCCCTTCCTCTCTGTAAAATATCAATAAAAAAATAAAAATAAAATAAGTATATTTAAAATAATAATAATAATAATAATATAAGACACTGTCTTATTTTCCGGGAAAAAGGGTATTAGAGGCTCAGTGCACAGGTTCGTGCACTGGTCAGTTCGCAAAGCCTTGCCTGCGGGGATCAGGCCAAAACCAGTATTCCGACACCCCCCAAGGGACCTGACCAGTGCACGAATAAATATGAATAGAATATTTAGTGTGGTCTTATAAAGTAAGAACTAGAGACCAAATCTATTGACAAACTCTTAGTTGCATAGGCCTTAAATATATTGTTTGACATTTTCTGGATACTTTTCCGAGATTGCGAGAGGGCACAGGTCAGGCTGAGGGACCCCGTTGGTGAGTGAATCTGTGCACCAGGTCTCTAGTTCAACAATAATAACTAACATACATCGAGACCTCACCACATGGCAGGCATGATTGTAAGCATGTCTCCTGTATTATCTCCTTTAAACATTAAAACTATCACAGGCGGTAAACATCTTTGTTGAATAGATGCACTGGGGCACTAAAAAGTAAATACATAGAGATATACATACATACAATACTTACATACATAACGTGATAGTATTACATTTAGAACCCTGGGTAGTTAGATGTTAGAAAACTACCCTCAAGAAAATGTTTTTACCTTTTGGAATAATTTCCAGCAGGGTAAGTCACTTATAATCATGTATTCTGTTCTTTCTATTCTGAAACTGGCAGACCTCCCACTGATGATAATGGGAGTACGAGACACATTAGTCCCAAGTAGCTCTTTCAAAAGAATTAAGCCACCTGATGAAGATCTTAAGCTTAATTAAAGTACTTTTATTTTCCTGACTGAAAGGTCAGTGGAAGCAAAGAGGAACTGCAGTTTTAATTATTTATTGACTGAACAGTGTTCTTCCTTCATAAACATCAATTCTCTAATTTTTATGAATATAAATATCGCATAATCATTTTCTTTACTAAACAACATTGGATGAATGCCCACATTGCTCCCTTGAATTTATAATATAATGGTTTCTTAGGGTATGTGCTTCTCACATTTCCTGTCATAGATTCTCATCACTGGGTCATTTGTCTCTAACTAGCCTAAACGTGTATTTAGACCTCAACAGCCAATTGGACTTTTATATAAAAGCTTGGTCCACGGGCTGCCTCCAACATCAGTCTAAGAGTTTCTTGCAACCATCATTTTGTTGATTACTAGCTAATTTTTATGATTGCACTTGTTGGTTACGAAGACCAAGCCAGGTCGACAAAGGAGTAAATGATCTGACTATAGTAAGTCACAGATCAAAATGCCTTCTTTTATGCATTGTCAGTACGGAACAAGTCACTGGTCACTTGGTTCATGCTCTTGTTTCTAAACTACTCGTGTTCTTTGTTTTGGCTCCTTTCTGCTCCATTTCTCTGATGATTATTATCCATAGAGAACATACGTTCAGAAATGATGTTAAAGAACTGAGAGTTGGATAAAACTCTAGCAAAGGTTTATAATGATGACAATAGAGATGGAAAATAAAGCCTGGTGATTATCTACACCTTCATTTGCCCTATTCTTCATGAGCTGAGGCAATCAAATGCTTCATGCTCTACTTTCAAGGTCTCCCCAACATTAGAACATACTAAGGACATATTTAGTACGAGCTGTCCATTTGAAATATAAACATTTCTTAAAACCTCACCATAATACTGCTTACCCGAATGAAAAAGTTTTTCTGAAAGTCTGGACCAGTTCCAAGAGGATTATGTAATTAAATAGCAAAAGATCTACTTTTAAGGTAGCTGCAGCCAAAGTGTTTTCACGGTACATGCCCCGTGGTATGTTGTATATGGAGGCTCCAGAGAATTTCTTTCAACGAGCTGAAGATAGCAGTCTATAGCCAGTAGTTCTTTCCAACGCTTGGCCTGGCCTTACATAGTTTGTCATTGATTGCAAGGTTGCCCTTGGCTCTACAAATAGCTTCGTTCATATCTTTTGTTGCCAGCTTGTTTCATGGCTAAGTAGAGCTCTCAACAGTCTACAGGTGTGGTAAATTGATTTATAATATCTGTTGAAGGGTTTCTATTCACGCTTTATGCAATTTCACATTTCTTCAATAATAATGTATTAGAGCATGTGACCTAAGAAATACT
This sequence comes from Vespertilio murinus, assembly GCA_963924515.1. Classification (NCBI taxonomy): domain Eukaryota; kingdom Metazoa; phylum Chordata; class Mammalia; order Chiroptera; family Vespertilionidae; genus Vespertilio; species Vespertilio murinus. Next base: position 6,470,757 of record OZ004717.1, on the reverse strand, counting down.
CATGATAAGAATACCTCAACAATGTCCATTGACTAAGATATGTCATCAGAACTTTTAGGTTAATATTAGAGACTCTCCAGAGGCCTGGCAACAAACAATCTCTCTCTCTCTCTCTCTCTCTCTCTCTCTCTCTCTCTCGCTCGCTGGCTTGCTCGCTATGATTCTAATTTCTTTCTGCCTCCAACTCTCCCCTTCAATCAATCTGAGTTATTTACTCCCTGTAAGTATTAATAATAAAATAAATACAAGTGAGACCTGAGCCAGTCAGGATATATCAGTGGCTCACTCACATTAACTAGTGTTGACCCTGGGAAAGAAGAGAGCTACTACCAAGATCTCCTGGTGGCCAGCATTCTTTTCTAAATGCAGTCCTCTCACAGAAACCACACCTCACGGAGAAGCCTGCTCTGAACTGCCCGCCTCCGCTGTGTTCCTGCCAACAGAGCCAGCCATTGTAAAAGCGATCTTGGAATTATGTTTCAACCAATAAAGTTGAGACTGTTAGCATCCAATCAGAGCTGTGTAGCTAAATCCTAATTAACATCTTCAACCAACCAGAGAAGCTTTATCCTGACCAATCAGAACAGTGCTTTTTGGACCAAACTGTGAGAATTTATACTCCTTATCTGCTTGAGGATGGACAGATCCAGTACCCTGAATGGAAAATGTGAAGAGGAATAAATGGAAACTAGATGTAGAATCTGCTTCAGAAATGGCTCCACCCCTCACAGCTGCAAAAAGGACATTCCTGGGAAAGTATCTAGGAGTCACAAGTAATGTATGGTGGAATAACACCATCTCACTCATCGGAGACAGAGAAGAGAGAGAGCTTACTGTTGGTGAGGAACAGCAAATCAACTAGAACAGTGATTGACAAACGGTGGCTCGAGAGCCACATGCAGCTCTTTGGCCCCTTGGGTGTGGATCCTTCCACAAAATACCACGGCCTGGGTGAGTCTATTTTGAAGAAGTGGTGTTAGAAGAAATTTAAGTTTTAAAAAATTGACTCTCAAAAAAAATGTCAATCGTTGAACTGTTGATATTTGGCTCTGTTGACCAATGAGTTGCCGACCATTGAAATAGCCCCTCGCTAAGAAGTATGACAATAAGGAGTATCATATGCCCAGCAGAATAAACTTTTATATTATCCCACTTAGGACATAAAGGGATTAAGTCATCGCTGGTTACCTTGTTGTCTCAGTTGCAGGCTCTCCACCGGAGGGATTTTAGCTTTTACAAATAAAGGAACAGTTCCACAGAGCGGAACAGTTCCACCGGAGAAGTGAGGCCTCAGCAAAGCCTTGGTCTCCAGTGAAAGGTTAGACCTAACTCCAGTAATTTCTAGATTGCCTGAACAGCAAGCACTTTAAATCAGCATAATTATATTCCGCATGCAATAAACACTTTCGGTGTAAGAGCTCATAACTTGGGTCTTTATCTAACTTTCTCGGTCGCATTAGATTTTCTCCATGGTGAGCATAAAACAACATCATTTTTTATAATTCCCTAGAGATTACTCTTTTCCTTTTCTCCTTTAAAAATGCTCAGGATGCTTTGTTTATTTATTTATTTTTTAAAGAGTAAAACTAAGTTAACTTTCAGAGAAAAATCTTATCTCCAGCCACGTGGTTTAGAAAAAAACGTAGGCAGGTTGCAGATGTTTAAAGTTGGTCTTCTGATGGGAAACTAGATTTTCCAGTTTGTTTTACTTTTTCCCCTGCCTCTCTTCTATGTTTCTGTCCTATGGCCATGCCTGACCTTGGTCTGACTCAAGTTTTGGTGTCTGGCTTTGATTGGTATTCGGGTGGCGTGGTGAGTTGGTGAGGCTCTAATATCCCTGCCACACGTGGTAATTTTTCCATTCTCTCTCAGCCTCCACCTGTTCCATGGTCCAGCGGAGAACCGCGAATCCTCACAAAGGAGGGACACCGACCAAGCCCACCTCCCTGGCGTCCGTCCGTCCGTCACGTGCACTCGGGCTGCAGAGCACCCAGCCAGCTGCGGCCCAACGATGGTGTTATCAGATGATGGATGGCTTCCGGTCAGGTATGTAAAGTGACGAGCTGCCCATCTGGCCAATGGTTCGGGAAGTCCGACCTCACTTGGTGAATGGGGGAAGTGGCGATGCCATCAGGGTGACTCCGGAAGCCTCCCTTGCTGCTGCCCCTACAGCCACATCGAGCCTGTCCCACTGGTTTGCTTTTCCAGTTCTATTGTCGCTCAGCGTAGTTGAGACCTCTGTCACTAAACTGTCCCTAAAGGATAGCATTAATCCAAACATTTTCCTTGCCCAAACCTTCATAAAGTGGATGCAGGCCTCCAACAGGTTCACGATCAGAATTAGAGGGCAAGTCCGAAACCGGTTTGCTCAGTGGATAGAGCGTCGGCCTGTGGACTGAAGGGTCCCAGGTTCGATTCCGGTCAAGGGCATGTACATTGGTTGTGGGCACATCCCCATTAGAGGGTGTGCAAGAGGCAGCTGGTCGATGATTCTCTCTCATCGATGTTTCTAACTCTCTATCCCTCTCTCTTCCTCTCTATAAAAAAATCAGTAGAATATATATATTTTTTAAAAAGAATTAGAGGGCAAGGCACAAGAGGAAGGTCCAATGATTTTAGAAGTTGTGTCACATCACCTTTCACAGCCCGTCTTGCGGTAAAGTTGGTTCTTTGGGAGGGAACTGCATACTCTCCCCCAAGTCAAACCAAAAATCCACTAGAGTAAGATAATGCCGAAGTTCAGTGTGTTGGGCGTGGGTCTGGAGAATGTAAGTCCCTCTTGTAATATTAGTTGTGACGTACTGATTAGTGTGTCTTGGATTGTAGAACATACGAAGGCTGTTCTTAAAATGGCTTTCCCAAACTATCTTCATGATTTGCAATTTAGTGATCTGGTTTGAAAATGTTCAGCGTTTAAGAATCTGTAATTTATGTTAGCCACGTCCCTCTGTTGCTCCGAATTAACGGTGCCTGTAGGAAGTATGTGTGCTTATGGCTAGATTTATAGAGCGCAGACTAAATGGAAATTCCAGTCACTGACATGGATGTCCCCTCGCCCCCTTAGTGTTGGTTGGTGAAGACACAGTCTATTTCTAGGTAGTATATCACATCCTTCACTCATCATCGCAAATACCAAGTAATGGAACGCATGAACACTTGAAAAAAAACAATGTTCCATGCAAAATTTTCTTTTCATCAGCAAGTCCAAACAACTGTGGAAACCTCACATGCCAAGGGCCAATTGTTTTGTTTTTAATTTAAAAACATATTGTTGCCCATGTCTTTGTCTACCCCTGTTATAAAGGGCGTCATTTTTACAGCCATGACAGTGAATAAAACGAATTTAGTGTGAAGGACATCACAGCAGGTACGTTTATGATTATCATTCCAGTTTGCACACAGGTGAATTGTCAACTGTTCCAGGAATAAGGAACAAAATGCCATGTACTTCATAGTATAACCTCTTTGATAGCTGTTAGATAATTCATTCGTAAGCACACCTCACCGCTTGTTACCTGCTGAAGTCATTAGCCCATCCATGTTCCTATTCCCTATAGGATGCGGAACTATAATTGTTAGGAAAATGCTGTGCTGCTATAAAGAGTCGCTACTTTATATACATATACATATACATATACATATACATATACATATACATATACATATACATATTCCTGTTTTTATACAATTGTTTTAGAAAGATGAACTCTTTTTTTTTTCCTGAGAAACTAGTTATTAATTTTCTTAGAAACTAGTTTTTCTGGCCCTATCTGGTTTGGCTCAGTGAATAGAGTGTCGGCGTGCTGACTGAGGGGTCCCAAGTTCGATTCTGGTCAAGGGCACATCCCCAGTAGGAGGTGTGCAAGAGGCAGCTGATCGATGTTTCTCTTTCATCGATATTTCTAACTCTCTATCCCTCTCCCTTCCTCTTTGTAAAAAATCAATTAAAAATATTAAAAAATAATTTCTGGATGCTTTGTAATAGATTCATTTAAATTATTTTTTTAATTTATTTTAATTTTTAATGTTAACATTTTAATCTTTATTGTTGAACGTATGACATATGTCCCTTTCCCCCACCCTCCCACCCCCCCAGTGAGCCTCCCTAGCCCATCCCCATTCCCCACTCCAGGCCTTCACCTCACCACCCTATTGTCTGCGCCCACAGGTTATGCATACGTGTGTACAAGGTCTTTGACTGGTTACCACTCTCCCTTCCTCTCCCTTCCCTCCCTTCCTTCCCTCTGAGATTCTGCACTCTGTTCCATGTTTCCCTGTCTTTGGATCCACTCCGTTCATCAGTTTGCAATCGGTTCATTTTAGATAAACAACGTAGTGCATACTGTGTCATATGTAGTAAATTTTCTTGACTCATCTATTGAGAACAACATACAAAATTTAATATAGAAATGTTAAGAGCAACAGTTCTCTGTGTGTGGCACATTTGCAAATATGGGTATTTCAGGGTGCAAATTAAAATAGTTTGATGCACCATATCACACTTTCTCAATGAAAGGGAAACTTTCCTTGTGCTTACTATAAACACTTCATTTACACATTTATTTGAGATTTTGTTAAATTAGATTATGTAAACACAGGCTGGATAGCAAGTCAGATTTAATACACATGAGTTTCAAAACTGACTCGCATGCTGAACATGAAAAGTCTAAAGGACTGCACCAAAGATTTATTGATTCGTGTCAAGAAATCATTAGTTTTCAAAGTGTGAAAAATGATCATATACTTATGACCTGCCGACTGAAGCTGTTTTGTGAATTAGCAAAAGCTCTGGAGAGGAGCAGCCTAATTGCATTACCATGGCATCAGAGATGGTTGTCAATTTCCCCCATTAAGCTGTTCTCCTTTAGTTTGTTAAAATGAAGGTGCCATACGTTGGATGAATTCACTAATACCCTGATGAATGAGCTATTTTCCCAGTAGTCTCACTACCAGTATAAACAGTGAATTAGGAATGAAAGACCATCAATCATATCTCTTTCAAAACAGATCTCTGCCATGAGATTATTCATTATAGATGAGGGGCCACATAAAAAGTTTTCGCACAGGACTCGCCAATGTGAAGACTTCAATTGTCCACAGTCTTCCATGTCTGCAAGGGTTAATTTCCTCATTTACACCATTTTCATGGCCTCTTTTATTTCAATTGGATTTTTTAAAAAATATTTTTATGGATTCCAAAGAGGAAGGGAGAGAGAGAGAGATAGAAACATCAATGATGAGAGAGTCATTGATCCCTGCCTCCTGCACACCCCCTACTGAGGATTGAGCCTGCAATCTGGGCATGCGCCTTTGATTAGAATCCAACCCAGGACCCTTCAGTCTGCAGGTCGATGTTCTATCCACTGATTCAAACCTGCTAGGGCTACATTATTTCTTTAAAAAAATATACATGACTTTATTCACCTAATATCATTCCTTAATGATATTTTCATTATAAGTCGGATTTCGTTGTTTGGAAGTCATTTCTTAGTTATATGACCACATGGTAAAGGTCATACGCTGGAAAATCTACATCCAGTACAAAATTCAGGCTTATGTAGTGCACACACACCTTATAGTTCTGGCATTACCGGGGTAAGACGACCTGGCGATCTGCGCATGTTTTCTTTGCACTTTCTGAGCTTGCTCTTGAGCACCCATGCAAGTCTCCCCTAGGGTTTTGCCCCTGAAGTGGAAATCACAAATACGCATTCAAGGGCAAGATTCCTCCTGAATGTATCCTGCTTCCGTGCGCAAACATAATTCTCATTAAAATTAATAGAAATTGTACACATGCATCTAGGAAAAAAATAAAAAATAAACTCCTAGGTTCAGATCACCTCCTTCTGTGCCAAAAATGACAAGGTCTCCCCTGAAGATGCGCACACAGCCAGAGGCTGGAGAGTTCAGAAGCAATCGGAACTTCAAATGCTCACCTTCCTCCATGGTGAGGGCGGGGCTCTGCGAGTTCTTTTTGTCTTTGCAAAGACTGTACAGGGAGCCTAGCTAGACTGTTGTTTGTGCTGCATTTAACCGTGACAATTACTGGTGTTTCTATGATTTCTTATGCAAGGAGTTCAGGGGAAGGGGGCATTGCTTGTCATTGATTCCTGGATTGAAGGTTTTGGATAATTTGTATTTATCAGAACCACTGGACCATAATATTTGTCTGTTCTTTTGTTTTGTGATGCTTATTTGACTGGATAAGTGGTATTTAACTCCTGGTGTGTTTTAGGGCCGGAAAATCATCCCTTTATCCTGGGCAAATGCAGCTTTCATGCACAGTGCTAAGTTTGTGTAAATGCAACCAAACAACCTTTTCAGACCAACGAAGAATGCATAATTTAGAAGGGGGAAAAAAGAGTAAAATTGCATTCAATTAATTTGATTATTTTGGTTGAAATCACATAAACCAGCCCATAAAAAAAAAGAGTATAACCCAACCCCTATGGGGGGAAAAAATTGTGTCCTATTGGATGAACTATAAAAATTGAGTAATTCCAAAAACATTAATATCACCACTATGAAGCCTATCTAAACAGAAATTTCCAATTTTCTCACTATGAAATCAAGCATAATATAGTGCTTTATTTACTTAGCTTCATCAATGTAAACAATGTATTTCAACTTAAGGATTATTTTATCTCCTTCGGAAGCAGAGTATGCCAAAAAAATTTTTTATATCAACCAAATAATGCCTAAGTCCATATTAACCAAGGACATGAGTTTATAGTGAGTAGACTTGACTAGAAGAAATATTAGGTGCCAGTTGTCACATCTCCTTCAAAGAAAAGTGATAGAAAATTAGGACACTCCAATGACTACATAGATAGGTAAATTAAATCTCTCCAATTTTCAGTTACCATCAAATTGGCCAGTTCACTGAATCATAAAATATTTTCAAGAAAAACTAATAGGAGGGTTAAAAATGGCAGCAGAGTAAGTGGATGCTACACAGACATGCTTCCAAGACCAAACTGGAATTACACTAAAGAACCCCCCCCCCAAAAAAAAAAATCACCCTGAAGACTACCTGGAGAGAACCCTGCATGGGAGAACATATTTGCCAATGTTATCACTGATAAAGGTTTAATCTCCAAAATTTATAAGGAACTCATATAACTTAACAAAAGGAAGATAAATAATCCAATGAAAAAAATGGACCACGGACCTAAATAGACACTTTTCGAAAGAGGACATACAGAAGGCCAGGAGACATATGAAAACATGCTCAAAGCCACTAATCATCTGAGAGATGCAAATCAAACTGACAATGAGGTACCATCTCACACCTGACAGAATGGCTATCATCAATAAATCAACAAATGACAAGTGCCTGTGAGGATGTGGAGAAAAAGGAACCTCTTGCATTGCTGGTAGGAATGCAGACTGGTGTAGCCACTGTAGAGAACAGTATGGCATTTCCTCAAAAAACTAAAAATGGAACTCCCATTTGATCTAGTAATCTCAAAAAAAGCAGAAACACCAATCATAAAGAACATATGCACCCCTATGTTCATAGCAGCACAATTTACAATAGCTAAGATTTGGAAACAGCCTAGGTGCCCGTCAGCAGATGAGTGGCTTAAAAACCTGTGGTACATCTACACAATAGAATACTACCCTGCTGTAAAAAAGAAAGAACTCTTACCCTTTGCAACAGCATGGATGGACCTGGAGAACATTGTGCTAAGTGAAATAAGCCAGTCAGGGAAAGATAAGATCACATCATTTCACTCATTTGTGGAATATAAAGAACAACATAATCTGATGACAAGTAGATCCAGAGACATAAAAGCATCAAACAGACCATCACCTGGGAAGGCAGGGGAGGAAAAGAGGGAAGGATAAGAGATCAGCCAAAGGACTTGTATGCATGTATACAGTAGGTCCTTGGGTTACATGGGAGATCCATTCCTATAGCGCAATGTAACACGATTTTCACTGTACCTTGGAACCCACCTACATAAGCACCTATGTCACTCACATGGATTGCATACACAGCAGTAATGAAGTGAAACAGAAAAAAAAAAATTAAAAGATAACAATTCCTGACCTTGTGGTAAATTCATAATAAAAAACATAAAGCACATATGTACATACATCAAAATGATGGAACATTTTTAAAATAAACTAGTGGCCTGGTGCACAAAATTTGTGCACGGGTTGTTGTCCCTCAGGCTGGCCTGCACTCTCTCCAATCTGGGACCCCTTAGGATGCTGGTTTAGGCCCGATCCCACAGGGGTAATCGGGGACATCCTTCTCACAATTCAGGACCTCTGGCTCCTAACTGCTCATCTGCCTGCCTGCCTGATCGCCCCCAACTGTCCCCCCCACCAGCCTGCTCACCCCAAATTGCCAGCCTGATCACCCTAACTGCCCTCTCCTCCTAGCCTGATTGCCCCTAACCGCCTCTGCCTCAGGCCTGCCACCATGGCTTTGTCTGGAGGATATCTGGAAGGTCTCCCGGAAGGTCTCCTGGTCTAACTAGTATATTACCCTGTTATTAGTATAGAGGGGAGATGCCGACTCAACTACAAAACAAAGTATGTTGAGTCTGAAGTAACCCAAGACTATTGAAACCAGCCTTGGGGGCTGCTCTCTTCACAAGTATCATTCATATTCAAAGTGTTTTTCTCCTCCACTAGATTTTGTGCTCCGTAAGCACACAATAAATACTTGTTGAATGAATGGAAGATTCCTTCCCAGGAATGCTTTAAAGCTAGATAAAAACCCAGTAGGAAAAATATATATGTAGGGGTTGGTAGTGATTTTTTTTTTTAATCAAATATACTTGGTAGGAAAATAAGAAAACATTGCTTGCCAAAGGATGACTTGGGAATGTGATCTAATCACCTTCCAATGCATTAAGCCTGTGGTCGGCAAACCGTGGCTCGCGAGCCACATGCGGCTCTTTGAGTGTGGCTCTTCCACAAAATACCACGGCCTGGGCGAGTCTATTTTGAAGAAGTGGCATTAGAAGGAGTTTAAGTTTTAAAAATTTGGCTCTCCGAAGAAATGTCAATCGTTGTGCTGTTGGTATTTGGCTCGGTTGATTGAGTTTGCCGACCACTGCATTAAGCCAACAGAAACCGAAAGGCATTTTCAGCTTTGAAGAGCTGTTCTTCAGTGTGCAGAATTACAAACGGCCTAATGCGCCCTATAGCTCCTTAATTAACGGAACAATTATTGATCAGCACAAAGCACTGAGGACATGATTTGTGTGAGTGCTTAGCTTTTTGAGAGCTTAAATCATTCTAGTCAGTATTAAAAAAATAAATTTATAGTAAATGTGTAATTAACTCACCTATTTTACTTGCACATGAACATAAATATCTCCTTCGTGCTAAATATTTTCTTCATGTGGGAGAATATGCAAGATGTATTACATTGACAGGATAAAAAAAATAAATTGGAATTTCATTTTCCCTGTAATACTTCCTTATTTTTAATTTACTCAGACTTTTCATATATCATGCAAGTTTTGAGTATGTCTCAACTTTTACTTGCAATTTACAAAGAGTCTAGGTAGAGCATAGATAATAATCATAAGCCCCTGAAGGTACATGCACCCATGTTGTGATGTGCTGCCCTCCTGGTTTCCCAACATTCCCTGCTCTGAATTGCTAGATCGTCACCTGTAGGCTGACCCCAGCCAGCAGGTTTTCTACTGCACTTGGACAATGCCGGGTACTAGCGGGAGGATGGTAGGGAAAAAGAAGCAGAGTCATATCACTTAACGCTCTCTGCCCAGAGATTCCAGGTCTATACCAACACTTTCCACTCTCTTGTACCTCCATTCGCCTACAGAAGAGACCTGCCAGGTGACCTTGACCCCTAAGCTCAGATAACACCACCTCCCTTTGTGTACTAGTCCAGGGTAATAGTGACTTCTGGCCGCTAGTAATCTCTGGGATGCCTCAGTATCATCACTTGTCTTCACAAGCTCTTCTGTTTCCTGTCTAGTCAATTATATTAAACTTCCTCTGATTTAAATATTTAAAGCAGTTAGTGTCTCTCTGATTAGAACCAACTGATACCAAATGCCTATTCCTTAAGGGGAAGGACCAGGTTACATCCTAGCGCTTTGGAAGAAACCAGGTACTTCCTAAGTAACCATTGAAAATGTGGTGAGCAAATACATCCTCTAGTGCCAGAGTTCTCAAACTTTATCAAGTATCGGAACTACCTGTAGGGCTTCTTTTAACTCAGATTGTTATCTTCCCTCCCTGAGCAACCCCCCAACCCCCACCTATCCAACCTTCCCCAAGTTTCTTATTTAATTGGACTCCGATGAGACTCCAAAATTTGCATTTCTGCATTTCTGACACATTCTCAGGTGACGCTAATATTGCTAGTCCAGGGGCCACATGTCAAGAACTGCTGATATATATATATATATATATATATATATATATATATATATATATATATGCTGTTTTAGGCCTTGATACAATTCACCCTGACTATATAAACTGGAGTAAATATCTGGATCAATGAGCACTAACATTTAAAGTATTTAAAGTATTTAAAGGCCATGACAAAAATCGTGTGGTTATACTAGTTGCTATGACAGCAAGAAAAGTGTAGTGTCTTTGTGTGCTTTTACCATAAATGGCTATTACTAGACAATTAAGTCCTTTTTAAAAACCTTTTTTAAATCAATGACTATGGCCTGACCTGCATGGCTCAGTGGTTGAGCATCGACCTATGAACCAGGACAGCAGAGTTCGATTCCTGGTCAGGCCACACGCCTGGGTTGCAGGCTCGATCCCCAGTGTGGGGTGTACAGGAGACAGGCTATCAATAATTCTCTCTCATCGTTGATGTTTCTGTCTCTCTCTCTACCTCTCCCTGCCTCTCTGAAATCAATAAAAACATATTTAAAAAAATAAAATCAGTGAATATGGTGAACTAATATTCACCGGTGATGAAATAATATTTCACAGGTGGTGAAATAATTGGATGTTGGAAGCAAGTGCACAGATATTTTATAATGAAATTGCTGAATGTATGTTCTGAAGCAGAATATATATTTTTTTCTTTTCTTGGAAGTTTAAAAAATGGGAGAGCTTCTGACTTCCTCAGCTAGAACGGGCTGGGATGATCAGCTGTGATTAGAGAGGAGAAAGAATGCCAAGTTTCCAGCGTGTGCGTGCACATTTCTTTTGCTCATAATTAATAGCCCCTGTGCTTGCTAAGTTTTTGGAAAGCAGCTCAAAGCCTACCCAGGTAATACCTTCTGACAACGTTTTAAAGATCAGTTGTGTCATATGGCTGCCTTTTAGAGGGAAGGGAAAAAAAAATGTCAGAATGCATAGCTGTGCCATATGGCATCTCTGAAGAATCAGCCGGATTGGACAGACATTCGTTGGCTAAGGTCCCAAAGCACTTGGAAAAGAATGTAGTCTTGTTGCCAAAATGTGGCCTTTGTTAATCTCCTAACTATTATTGTGCAGAAACTAATTCATCTGTATTAATTATAAGCAAATTTTAATTACATCAGTAAAAGCCCATTATACCGATATCTGATGCCAGACAAGCCGTGTTAACTCTTTGTTAAGTCTCCAAAGCAAATACCAGATTTGGGAACATAGGTGTTTCATACGAGGCAGGGATTTTTTTTTTCTTTCTAGCCAAGTGTGAAAATGCAGTTTTGACATTTAGGTTTCCTGTGTTTTTAGAGATCCCGTCGCGGTTTGCTTTTCACAGATGCTATCAAAAGGCACGTAAATTGTTAAAGGCAAAGAAGTCCTAATGAGGGTTTCATTGCACGTGGTATTCTTCTGCCTAAGATTCAAAAGTTAAGAAAAAAGAGAGAGAGAGAGAAAGAAAAGAAGCAGCAGCAGTTTGCATTGTAGAGCAATGATTTGCAGCGACGCAGAGCCATTTGGCAATATATAACCTAATTCTGCTAAAACAGTCGTCAGCCAGTCATTTGCGATAACGCTGTGGACAATTTGAGACCCAGTGTAGACTGTGCATCGAAGTATAATATTCTTCAAAACACGGGGAACCATATCGCGGGTGTGTTTTGTGGCAGCAGCTTGGCCAGGGAAGCTGGCTGGTCCTCCCCGCGCGGAGCCGGTCTGGTGTGCAGCTCACACATGGCGCTACAGTGTGCGCAGCCGTCGGGGTTGGCCGCGGGCCAGCAAGAGGCTCATCTGTGTTGGAATCATCTCTGAATTCAGTTTTACTAACGTGTAGTTGTATGAGGCCAGCCATCAAAAGTTTCTCTCCCTCCTGAAAATCTTTTTTCTTTCTTTTCTTTCTTTCTTTCTTTCTTTCTTTCTTTCTTTCTTTCTTTCTTTCTTTCTTTCTTTCTTTCTTTTTTTCTTTCTTTTATTTTCTTCCTTTCTTTCTTTCTTCCTTTCTTCCTTTCTTTTTTTATTCATCTGACTCCTTGGACCTAAAAAGTTAAATAGTTTTAAACAAATGGGACCACCACCTGCCCTCCACTAGACTTTGAAGTTCCTCATTGAAAGCTCAAATTGTGCTGAACCGGTTTGGCTCAGTGGATAGAGTGTAGGCCTGTGGACTGAAAGGTCCCAGGTTCGATTCCGGTCAAGGGCATGTACCTTGGTTGCGGGCACATCCCCAGTGGGGGTGGTGCAAGGGGCAGCTGATCGATAATTCTCTCTCATCGATGTTTCTAACTTTCTATCCCTCTCTCTTCCTCTCTGTAAAAAAATCAATTAAAATATTTTTTTTAAAAAAGGAAAGCTCAGATTGTTTTCCCTCTTTTTATGCGGCAGAATAATTTTATCATATCGTTATCATGGGGAACTTCTAGAAAGCACTCTCTTCTGGACATTTTCATTGGTGGAGACATGGCAGGTAGCTTCAAACTGTGTCATCCACATAATATGGGTTTAGAACTGACTGAGGAAATAGAAGTAGATGTGCATTTAAGTGAAACAAATTATCTCAATATTTGGATTTTTTTTTGTCTGGGAATTAGATATATTGGATAACTGAGGACTTATCAAATTTTTCTTCTGCTCAGAAGGCCGTGATTATAAACATCTGCCATTACATATATTCCATCTCTAGTTTAAAGTGATAGAATTTTACATTTTGGATCTGGAAAGCACCAATAGGCTTTTTCTAAGTGGTCTCCCTCACTTTACAGAAAAGGAAACGAAGGCACAACACAAAATGGCTTGTTTAAGGTCACAGAACTAGATAGGAGCCAAGCAGGGATGTATTTTTTGTCTCCCCATCCCCATATCATTTCTGTAATACTGCACAGTCTCATTCCAGTTACTAATGATCAGCAGAGAGTAGCTTTACCTTGAGCAAAGGAAACAAAGTGAAATAATGATCAGAATATGCAGAGAGCCCACAGATGTAAATTAACGGCATTTTTTCCCTGCCACTGTAGAGCTTGATTTCATTTATTTGATAAATGTTAAGTGTTAACACTGTTAGTTACCCAACATCTGTTTGGGAAGATGTTGAGGAGGGCTGACTGAAGTTTGCGTGTGAGAAATGGAGGCATGATATGATGTGTCCAAGGGCATATGACTGTCTAAAAAGTTTATCATTAGGTCAGAATTTCTGTCTTTCTCCTCAAATTGATACAACAAAAGAAAAATTATTGCCCTGACTGGGTAGCTCAGCTGGCTAGAACAACATCTTAATACACCAAGATTGCGGGTAGGATCCTTGGTTAGAGCACATAACAATCAACCAATAAATGCATAAATACGTGGAACAACCAATAAATATCTGTCTGTCTGTCTCTCAAGTCAATCAATCAATTTTTAAAAATATATTTTTAATTGATTTTAGAGAGGAAGGAAGGAGATAGAAACATCAATGGTGAAAGAGAATCATTGATTGGTTGCCTTCTCCACGCCCCCCACTGAGAATCAAGCCCACAGTCTGGGCATGTGCCCTAACCAGGAATCCAACTATGACCCTGTGGTTCTTAGGTCAGTGCTCAACCAGTGATCCATCCCATCTGGGCCAATCAAATATTTTTTAATTCAAGCTAAAATGCATAAATGAAACTTATCAGCTCTTACTTCGTCCTTATTATAGTTATGAAAATTGGCAACTGGCCCTGGCTGGTTTGGCTCAGTGGGTAGAGTGATCCATCCACTGGACTGGCAAACTGAAGGGTCCTGGGTTCGATTCCGGTCAAGGGCACATGCCTAGGTTGTGTGTTCAATCCACAATAGGAGGGAGCTGATCGATGATTCTCTCTCATCATTGATGTCTCTCCCTCTCTCTCTCTCTCTCTGTCTCTCTCTCTGTCTGTCTCTCTCTCTCCTTCCCTCCCTCTCCCTTCCTCTCTGAAATCAATAAAAATATATTTTAAAAAATAATTGACAAGAACAGAACATTTGCTGAAAGCAGGCCCCTTTAGTTTAATTCCCTAAAAGCACAGTCCCCACTGATCAATATTTTTCCTACCCCATAGGAAAAGTGTTCTTGTTAATCAACCGGCATCTGAAATATGTGAAAATCAATGATAGACAAATATGACGTATGCCTTGAGAATAACTTTAGTTTTATTTCGCATGTTGCTCACAATATCCCCTTCCCGCACCCACCACATCCCTCCTCTTTGGTCTGTCCCACATGGTGACTTACAATTGGACCTTGGAAAGTTGAGAGCGGAGCCAAAAGCAGCAAGAAAACCCTGTGGAACTGGCAGGATTCCTTGCGGAAGGAGCCAGAGCATCTGCTTTCGAGCGGGGCTATGAAGCAACCACAAGGGAAAGAAAGGCTATTTGGGCCATGAGCAGCCAAGGAGCAAAAGCCACAGGAACCCAGATGAAAAGTCTGCAAAGACTTGGAACCCTCAGGAAAGGATCAGGGGAAACAGTGGTAACGTCAGGGCTGGCATATGGAACCATTTGAGGGGTGATGGTTGTCAACCAATGAAATCCTACACAGACTTTGGGGTAAGGGTGGCTAGAAACAAGGGAAGCAAGAGTCTGAAGCACCTATCCCAGGAACTGGGGGAAGCATAAACAGAGGTAGCCAGAGGCAACAAAGCCAATGAATCTAATATATATTTCTTAATATATTTTTATTGATTTCAGAGAGGAAGGTAGGGGAGAGAAAGAGCTAGAAATATCAATGATGAGAGGGAATCACTGGTCGGCTGCCTCCTGCACACCCCCTACTTGGGGATCAAACCAGCAACCCAGGCATGTACCTTTGACTGGAATCCAACCCACGACCATCAGTCCCCAGGCTGACTCTCTATCCACCGAGCCAAACAGGCTAGGGCCGAATCTGTTATTAATGTAGATATTTTATAAAGTGGATCCTGCATCAATTGCCATGGATACCAATTTATATAAGATAAAGAGCTTTGCCCTAGCTGGTTTGGCTCGGTGGATAGAGCATTGGCCTGCAGACTGAAGGGTCCCAGGTTCAATTCCAGTCAAGGGCACATGCTTGGGTTGTGGGCTTGGTCCTCAGTAGGGGGCGTGCAGGAGGCAGCGGATCAATGATTCTCTCTCATCATTGATGTTTTTAATCTCTATCTCCCTCTTCCTTCCTCTCTGAACTCAATAAAAATATTTTTTTTAAAAAAAGAGACAAAGCTTCCATTTTATGTCAAACTATTTTATTAAATGTCCTCAGTGTCCTTTAATAAGTCATTTTCAGAGGTCTGCTCTGCTTCTGTTTCTTCTGAATTAGCTTCCTCTTTGTACTCAAATATAAAGTAACTACACTAATAAAAGAGTAAGATGCAAATTGACTATACCTTCACAACGCCCACCAGCCAATCAGGAGTGAGTATGCAAATCAAGCAAAGATGTTGGGTTACTTTGCATATGCAGGCGCCAAGTAGCCGGGGGTGGGGCAGGACACAGATGTTCTGCACCATCCCAGATGCTCTGGCAGCATGGGAAGGCAGAAAGGCTACGCTGGCCAGAGTGAAGGCGATGCCGGCAGCCAGGGGAAGGAAGGCCCATTCTTGCACGAATCTTCATGCATCGGGCCTCTAATATTCAATATAACACCTCACTAACCCTGAAAGCAACTTTGCCTTGTTCTGTAATGATTTTCATAGATGACATCAATACACATGTCATTTCCCTGGGTATTTCTGGAAGGAGGGAAAACATCATCGTTGATGTTTCTATCTCTCTTTCCCTCTCCCTTCCTCTCTGAAATTAATAAAAAACAAAAGCATCCTGTCTTCTTTCGGAGACTAGGTGTTTCTCAGAGACTAGCTCAGCCGTGGGCAAACTATGGCCCACAGGCCGGATCCGGCCCGTTAAGCTGTTCTATCCAGCCCACAAAGCCGAAAGAGTGGAGGGCTCTCTTGCTGTTCCCTCCGCTCCTTCACGAGCAGCCCAAGATGAGAGTGCCAGCATGGTCAGGTTGCTTTTGTTCCGGCGCTCCGGTCCAGTTTAAGATTGGATAAGAAGATGTGATATATATATATATATATATACATATACAATGGAATAATGCTCAGCCATAAGAAAAGATGAAATACTGTCATTTATAACAACATGGATCTTGAGAATTTCATGCTAGGTGAAATAAATCAGATGAAAAAAGTCAAGAACTATATGACTTCACTCATATGTGGGATATACAACAGAAAGCAACAAATGAACAAGCAAGACAAACAAATAAAACCTCATAGGCACAGACAACAGTGTGGTGGTTACCAGAGGGGGGCGGGGTGGGGGAAGTAGAAGAAGGTAAAAGAAGTCAAGTACACGCCGACAGAAGGAGGCTACACGTTGGGTGGTAAACACAGCGCCACACACAAAGATGCATTGTAGACCTGGGTACCTGAAATCTATGCTGTATGTTCTTATTAACCAAAGTCACCCCAATGCATTCAATACTCTTTCAAAAGACAACTCCTACTTCTGAGAGGAACAGACGGCCAGCCCTCTACCCACCGTTCCCTGACTAGTTTAATGACAGTTAGCCAAGTGACAGATTACATGTAAAATCTTCAGTTAGACAACTAGTCTTTTTTTAAAAAAATATGTTTATTTCTAAGTGCTAGTATGTATAGATTTCCAGAATCTGTATGCTAGGTAACATCTCAGAATATATTTGAGGCTCTTAAGCTTTTTCCCTAGAAAAGGCACTTTAACTAGAATAGTAAAATAGCACCAAATACAAATATGTGTTAGTTTAAAGAAAATAAATAACATTATAGTGGTTGAAAAGTATAAAAAACAGAACACACAGCTGTGTTAAAAGTATACACACAGATAGGACAAATATCCCCTATGTTTCTTACCTATACCTGCTTCATACAGTTATCAGAGACTATCCAGGGGCCCTAAACCCTCACATTTGTGAATGAATGCGCTCACCCCAGGGGACAATAATGGGCTCTGGACCCTTTGTGTGCTTGTCTGGGACAGTTAGAGAGGACAAAAGGAGATGATTGAGGAAGTCAAAGGCTTTCCCCACCAGCCAAGTAGGTGTTTTGAAGGGCGGGTTCCCTACTTAAGCCAAGGCTTAAGCTTTGAAACCGAGTCCTTAGGGTGGGAAGTGCCCGCCCGTGCCCTTCCCAGAGGTGTGGCAGAGATAATACTCAATTTGCATCACTTTGCTCCTTTTTTTCCTAAACACCTGGGCAGAGATGATTTGGACTTCAGTTCCTGTCTTTTCTTTCTTTTCTCATTCATTCTTTTCTTCTTCTTCTCTCTCTCTTTCAATCTTTTAGAAAACTCTCTTCCTTCTCTTTCTTTGAGAACGTATGGGATCTTAAGAACTTTTAACTTAGGTGTCCTCTTCCTGTGTGTTTGTTGGTTTGTTTTCCGCCCAGGTTAGCCGCCACGGAGTTAGGAATTGTTTGACCTGCCCCCTGTCAACCCCCCTTTAAGGAAGAAGAGACAGTTTCGGGGATCCACGTGACCAGTGTTGAGGTTCCAGACCCCACAGCGAGAGCTCAGATTTCAGCCTCCTGCCAGGGACTTTTGCTGTTTGAACCCAGGCAAGCGAGCTCCCAGGACTTGGCATCAGCAAAATGATCTTGGAGATCCTTTTTACTGTCTTCCTCCTGGGAGGTTTTAGGAGAAGAGAAACAACACTGCTTTTGACAAACCCCGATCCCAGAGACTTCAACTGTAACTTCTAGAAGGGAGGGGAGGCCCTAGAGACTGCACTAGACTTACGTTAGCTCAGACCGCCAGGTTCAAATCCTGCTTCTGTGACCTATGTGATGTGAGGGTGGCAGGCAGTTAGACGTGAGCAGAGCACGGAGGACGGGCCCGGTGCAGAAGGTCACCAGGGTGGAGCCCCCAGTGCTGAGCAGCAGACAGTCAGTTGTAGGGTAGGAGCTTGAAAGCCCCAGGGCCGCTTTTCCTATTGTTGATCATGAGGTTTGGACACCCTGACTTTTCCTCCCAATGACTTTTCCTCCCTCACATCTAGGCCTCGAGTGGCATTTCAGGCCCAGATAAGCAACAAAACCAACCGCAGCCCCTACCCTGCAGGCCCATCAGTCAGTGGAGAGCACAACCCTGAGAGGACACACTGAAAAGCTACTGAATATTCTATGGAGATCTTCCCCTGGATCCTCCCCTAAGGTTTTTACTCTTAAAACCCTATGGACCAGGACCCAGTGCGCTCTCCCTCCCACCAGCACCTGTACCTCCCCCTCTCCCTCTCCCCCCCTCCTCCCCTTCCCACACACCTAACCATTAGCCTCTTCACGCCCAAGCTCCGAGGGCCCTTCCTTGGCCTCCATCACTTGTTTCCTAAGCCCATTTCTTCTAGGAATGGCTTTTTCTACCTCTGTCGTTCACCCTATAAATGTGCTCTGACAGTTTGGATCTTGCTCTGAAGTCTTTCCTAGCCAGAACCCAAGTACCGAGGTTGCTGACCCTGTTGTGCCCAGATTTCGTGATCCCCAAGGACCACCAGGGAACCAAATCGGATGCAATTAGCAAGAGAGTCTCTTCCATGCTAGCATGGGCTCCTTCCCACTCATGCCGACCGCATGGCGGACAAGAGAGAGAATGTAACATCCCAATGGGTTTTATACAGGGAGTGATGTGACCCTGATTGGTTGGGTGAGGGCTAGGGTCCGGCCACAAAACAGAGGATAGCTCCGCCCTGCGCCACAAGGAGGCAGGGTTCTAGCCTCTCCCTTTCAACCCCAGGGTTGGTCTGGCCCCAGGGCTCCTGCGCCTACAGCATGAGAAGGCTTGGGAGGTGGCTCCAGCTCCGGGCTGTCTCCTGGGGACATATCGGTAGCTCTCTTGCACGGCTGTGTTAGGAGTGCGGGAGATAATACCTGGAAAAGGCTACATAGAACTGAGCTTGGCATGTAGCATGAAGGATGATGGGAGGGGGCGTTCGCCACCTTTGCAAATACTCCCGTTCCCTAGGAAAGTACTGAAGTCAGATTGTGGTTCAAGAGGTCGCTGTGACTTAGGCGAGAGAAACTCGGTGACACCAGTGTGGAGGAAAGTCAGAACCAGAGTCTCTAAGTCTAGTTCAGTGGGGCCCAGAGACTTCTCCGGATCCCAGGGTGTTAAGAAACAGACCGCCCTCAACTGGACTTCCCATTGACATGGAGGCATAGGGACTGGAAATCAGCTATAATTTGACTTTTTAAAAAATATATATATATATATTATTGATTTTTCATAGAGAGGAAGGGAGAAGAACAGAGAGCCAGAAACATCAATGAGAGAGGTACACTGACCAGCTGCCTCCTGCATACCCCCTATCGGGGACATGCCCATAACCAATGTACATGCCCTTGACCGGAATCAAACCCAGGACTCCTCAATCCCCAGACCAACTCTCTATCCACTGAACCAAACTGGCCTCGGCTAATTTGACGTTTTAAAAATGAAAATTAAAAAAAAAAAGAATTCATGCCAAAATCGGTTTGGCTCAGTGGATAGAGCGTAAGCCTGTGGACTGAAAGGTCCTGGGTTCGATTCCTGTCAGGGGCATGTACCTTGGTTGCGGGCACATCCCCAGTAGGTGGTGTGCAAGAGGCACCTGATCGATGATTCTCTCTCATCGATGTTTCTAACTCTCTATCCCTCTCTCTTCCTCTCTGTAAAAAAAAAAAAAAAAAAAAAATCAATAAAATATATATTTTTAAAAAGAATTCATACATAGTGTGATTAGGCATATGCATATATTTAGATATTTTTAGGCATATATATGTGTAAAAGGGCATGTAACTACATACATTTTTGTTGGTTTTGCATGTGAGGATATAGATTAAGAGCATAATATGCTAAATAGACCTGACAGTGAAACGACCTTCCGGACTACCTTCTGGACAAAGCCGGGGCTGTGAGAGCTGAGGCAAGTAGCCATGGCTGCGAGGGCCAAAACCCCTTGCATGAATATATATATATATATATATATATATATATATATATATGAACTGTTATATTCCAAATGACCGTAACTCTATTATATAGCTCTCAATTTCACTTCCTGTAATGGCCAGTTAGTAGCACTATTTCTCCAACTGTGAGCCACAATGATATGTATGCTGTATTTGCCGTTACTTTTTGGAGTAAATGGCTTACAAAGTGAAAAATTGTAACTAAAATGCGCCTTTATAAACTATGCGTGATTTTTCTACAACACTTAGGCCTTTTCTAGTTCCCATTTTAAAGTTAACAACCATAATAATATCAGAGCTGTGGCTAATACGTAGAAAAGAAGCAGCTCTTAATATAAGCACACAGAGACAGGTCAAGTCAGGAAGGTGTTGGGAGGGGCGTGATGACAAATAAAAAGAGCGCTGTATTTCTTGTCATCTGCTAATCAAGGGAGGACAAAGCATTTAGGTTTCGCTTCCCAAAGAAGCAGCAAATTATTCTAAAAATCCAATCCACCAGCCTTCACACCAAGATCGGATACTAGCTCACATTTATTTTGGTTTTTTGTTTGTTTTAAAATGCTTTTATTCAGAGAGGAAGGGAGAGGGAGAGAGAGAAAGAAACATCAATGATGAGAGAGAATCATCAATTGGCTGCCTCCAGCATCTATCCCCACACTGGGGATAGATCCTACAACCTGGGCATGTGCCCTGACTAGGAATCGAACCATGACCTCCTGGTTCATAGGATGCTCAACCACTGAGCCACGCCGGCCAGGTGCATTTACTTTGGGGAAATATGGAATGAGTGCTCTGAAGATATCCTGAGAGGTAAACACTTCCAGTTGAGGATATGGAAACTTTTTTTAAAATATATTTTTATTGATATTTTACAGGGAGGTAGGGAGAGAGATAGAGAGCTAGAAACGTCAATGAGAGAGAAACATCGATCAGCTGCCTCTTGCACATCCCCTACCAGGGATGTGCCTGCAACCAATGTACATGCCCTTGACCAGAATCGAACCTGGGACCTTTCAGTCCGCAGACCGACGTTCTACCACTGAGCCAAACTGGTTTCAGCGAGGATATGGAAACTTAAAGAAAGTGAAGCACATAATTGAAGACCATCTCGCTTACAAGTGGCAGAAAGGGAATTCAAGTCCAGGTCTCTGAGATTGCAAAGCCCGGAGCTCTCTTAACACTGTGCTGCCTTTACGGAGGTCATAGTGACCCCAAGGATAAAAACTGAAAAAACTTTCAGGAATATTCAGAATTCCTACAGTATTCATTTCATCATTAAATGCCGATGTTAATTTTTTTGTTTCCCCTTTCTCAGTCCAGGCAAATATCTAGTCAGCTTAAAACAATCCTATTTTCTGGGGCAATGTTAGGGGCAAAAAGAATATTAGGGACTAGTTATGGGAAATATTAATCATGATTGCCTCTTTCTGGTTAAAGAAAGGACATTTCCTAGCTGGGTTGTATGCTTTGGGATCTGGGAGTCAACCTTGGACTTGGGAGTCAACCTAGGAATGTGGTGCATTCTCATTCAAGCACTGCCTACTATTAACAACCTTATTGCCAAACAATGGAGCCCATTCCAGCCTGCATAACCTACTTCCCCCATTCCTGTAATCCCTATTTCTCCACAAAATCTCCATCCTACCCTATATGAACAGCTGGCTTATTCTGGGCTGCTGTGGATGACCTGCGGCCAGCAGTATTGAAAAAAATACTTCTTCTATGTTGCCAGCAGTATTGAAATAAATACATATATATGGTTTTAAAAAACAACAAAAACACTATCCCATTTTTTCCAAAGCACCTAAGGTCATTTCAGTGTTTTAGAGGAGCCTGGGACACTGTGAAGAAGGTTTCCCTTCTGAGGAAAGTTGTCCACGTGACCTTGCCACCTGACCACAGAAGACTGCCCCAGGGATGGGATGCTGAGCCCGCCTCCAGCCAGCCAGGTGATCTGGTTCCCAAGTCTAGTTGGTGGTTGACTGACAGAATCTCTCTGTCTCTCCATTTTAAAAGAGCATATGTTAGTTAGTTCACAGGAGACCAGGAGTTGAAAGACAGGAGAGTAAGCCAAAGCCATGAGTTATTAGAAATTGCAGAATGAATGAGCAGGATCTATTGTTATGGATGGAAGTGGGGTACTTGAGGTACCACCGCTGGAATAAGCCCCCACAGGACGGTGAGATGTGGTAGAAAGCAATGTTTCTTGGAATCCCATTCCTGGGTTTCCAAAGTCCCATTTCTCCTAGTCTAGTCACAAGAAGACAGGTAATTGGGTTTCAGGAAAGTGAGAAGCAAAGCCAATGTCCACAGTTCGCCTTCCATGAGGGAGCCGGGTCCATTTCAGGATCAGGCTAGTCCAGTGGTCAGCAAACTGCGGCTCACGGGCCACATGCGGCTCTTTGGCCCCTTGAGCGTGGCTCTTCCACAGAATACCACGGCCTGGGCGAGTCTATGTTGAAGAAGTGGCGTTAGAAGATGTTTAAGTTTAACAAATGTGGCTCTCAAAACAAATTTCAGTCGTTGTGCTGTTGATATTTGGCTCTGTGGACTCATGAGTTTGCCGACCGCTGGGCCAGTCCACTGTGTGTGGTGTCTGCACGGCCCTGGGCCATATTTCCAAATGCAAGGGGAGCCCCACAAACCCAGAATCACACAAATCCCAAGAATCCCAAGGGCCGTAAGAGCACAGGAGCATAAGAGAGTGAATGCCTTTGTTCGGGGGATTCCATAGCCAGATGTGGAGCCCTCGCAGTGGCCATGCCCTTTTTGGGCAGCCATCTCTGTCCCCAGGGGTGATTGGCAGCAAGCACCTCCTCGAGGACCCCCCAACTTTACTGGTCACACACCCATGTCCTCTCTGTTGGACCCCTGGGGAGTGAAAGTTGTAGTGAAATATGGTAGAAATCATATTTTGATAAAGCCTGCTGTTTGAATTCTAACTCTGCTAAGTCTGATTAAAACACAGGGTACTTACCTCAGCTTCCAGGTGGAGACCTGGAGGCTAAGGCAATTTTCCCGTGCCTGAGGCCAGAACCAGGAAATTGATTCCCACCGACTCAGTAGCTTCAGGGATAGAAACTGTAGATAACCTTTAGAGACTAACCGCTGAGCTCTGCCTTGTGTTATTGACTATTGTGCAAGGTAGGACCACATTCTAATGTCCGGCAGGATGTGACTGGGAACCAACCCTGCGGGCTGTCCCCAGTCTTTAGAATAAAGCCTTTAAAATTAAAACAAAAGAAAATTCTTGTGGTTTGAGCCTTTAAAAAGACTTGCCTACCCCTAGAACAGTGCACTCGTGTGGAGCCCACCTGCGTGTGTGTGCTCTTGCGGCTGCCCTGGCCAGTAATTTCAATAAACCTTTGCCTGCTTTTTTAAAAATTAATCATCAGCCTCCGGCGGTCTTATTTTGAACCCAGGATTCGACCCCACAACAGTAGCTTCCTGGTGGAGCTGCCTACATGAGGACGTGCCTATGGTTTCTGGCCTTCCCTTTGCTCCTGGCCTATTGCTGACACAGAGTTGCTTATAAAGGTATCAGTGAGAAGTAGAGAGGACCAAGCAATTAGTTGGTAGTGAAAGGAGCAGTTGCTTAGGGATGGAGAGCACAGGGTCATGGTCAGGCCAGCCCAGCAGGCAGGGAGGGAGCCCGTGGGGCATTAGGGGAGACTGCCTTGAAGCACAAAGTCAATGGGCAGGTCACTTCCGGAGTAGTCTTGCCTGTAGGCCTGCCTTCTGCATGGCCCCTCCTATCCTTACGGCGAGCCTTCATGAGGTCAGTGACTAACCCGAGAGCGTTTCCGTGCTTTGCACCTTTCGGACCAAGCTTAATACGCTGGCTTGCGATTTCATATGAACCACAAGGCCCAATGGACAATTGACTGCCCCTCACGAGGTGCATCTAAAGACAGCTGCTAACAGGGCTCCTAGCGTCAAATAATTTCCTGGCGAAACTGTTTCAAAAAACGAAACATTTAAAACTGTATTCACAGAGACAAAAAAAGAGCTTTCATTGGGTCACTATCGGATTTCGCTATCTAAATGAATTTCCCACTCTATTAAAATAACAATAGCTTAAACCTCAAAGCAAACTCAGCCTCCCCGCTTCCCCCGCCTCCCCCCAAGTACTTCTGCGAGGAATCTAAAGCTTTTGTTAGATGCCTGTTAACTGAGCTTAGTTTGTCTTTTTGAAAATCTTGATTCACGGAGAAGGGGGGATGCTTTGACTCTGCTTTCGAACACAATCCCTGCGTGGAGCAATGTTTTGTACCGGCCGGGCACGTGAGGATGTTAGGAAGAGGTTGGAGGAAATTGAAATACCCAAAAGCTCCCAGGGAATTGTGGGATATTTATGAAAATATGTGGTGCGTTTTGAAACGCAGATGTCTCCGGAACTGGAAATGTAATCACGGGAATGAAAACTGTCTTTAATAAATCTTCTTAATTAAAATCTATTGTTTAGGAGAAAAAAATATATAAAACCTCCTCCACTATTAGACCCAGTAGCGAGAGGTGGGAAAAGGATGGCTTCATTCAGATTGCAGCAAGCAATTATTAAGAGTTTCCGATTGCCACCGTGTGTTGTGTTGTTGTTGTGATTATCGTTGTGTTTTTAAGTGGAAAGAAGTGGCATTCTGGTCAACGGAGCATGAATTGCTTGCCATTACGGTACCCAGTGAGTGGAAAACAGAAGAGGCCTGTGGCACAAAAATATACCCCATTCCTGATAGGGAGAGAGGATGTGTCAGGACCACTGTCCAATGACATGGACTCGTTTGTTGTTCTCCATTGCCAGGCGTCCGTGGATGTTCCTCCCTCTCCAGAGACGCAAACCCATTGATCAGACATCAGTCTGGCCTCGCTTCCCCTCACGGTTCAGATCTCTTCCTCGAGGCCCACACGGATGCTTAGAAAAACAAAAGTACCTACAGGATTGCTTCTAGGAAAAAATGTATGTATGTCTCCCTTCTTAGTCATCAGCTGTCATTACATTTTAAAAGCGCTATACCTTGCAGTTAAACCGTCACAATGTGGTGTGATTGTCATAACGTGTCAAAAGGGTGAGGTCAGCGATTTCCAAAGTGGGGGAGCTGAGGCAGCCGGCCGAGCCCTGCCATGTGCCTGGGAGTCTGTGATGCGATGTCTCAGATTCCAGATCCTCTGCGCACCACTGCAAGGAAAGAGAGAGAGAGAGAGAGAGACAGAGAGAGAGACAGAGACAGAGAGATAGAGAGACAGAGAGTGAGTGAGTGGCTGGGGGTAATGGCCTAGCTCAGTGGTCGGTAAACCTCGGCTCTCGAGCCACATGTGGCTCTTTGGCCCCTTGAGTGTGGCTTTTCCACAAAATGCCACGTACCCTAATTAAGTTAATGACTATGTACCAATAGACTTTAAGTTTAAAAAATGTGGCTCTCAAAAGAAATTTCAATTGTTGTACTGTTGGTATTGGCTCTGTTGACTGATGAGTTTGCCGACCACTAGCCTGTGGTCATTCAGGGGAAGTTATCATAGTGCTGTAGGCAGTTAACAGACAGGAGCAGAGCAAGGAGGATGGAAAGCCCCAGGTTCTAGCAATGGACAGTCAATTGTAGGATGAGACTCTCCCCCAACCCCCCAGGGTGACTTCCCCTCCCCTGGCAGATCACTGGTCCTGAGGTTTGGACGCCCTGACCTTTTCCCCCCCAGAGATAACATCTAGGCCCCCAAGCTGTATTTCAGCCCCAGGCCTGATAAGCAACAGAACCAGCCACAGGGACCTCGGGGCCAGCTGCAGGAATGACACCCCCCCCCCCCCCCCCCGCCCCATGCTGGCCAACCAATCAATGGAGAGCACACCCCTGAAAGGACACCTGGAAACCTGCTGCGAGTTCTACCCAGACCCTCCCTGGAGCCTCTCCTGACACCCCTGCCCTTAAGGGTGGAGGACCTTAGGGTGGAGGACCCAGTGCGCTCTCCCTCCCAGGACTCCCGCCTTTTACCTCTCCCTCTCCCCCTCTCTCTCCCTTCTTCTCCCTAAGGCAGGTTACCATTAGCTTCCTCACTCCCAAGCTCCACGAGCCCTTCCTTTGTCTCCTTAACTTGTTTCCTGAGCCCATTTCCTCTAGGAATGACTTCTTCTACCTCTGTCATTCCCCCAGTACATGTGCTCTGACAGTCTGGGTCTTGCTCTGAATTCTCCCCAAACCAGAACCCTAGTACCGACGTTGCTGACCCAAGTTTGGTCTGAACCCAGGTTTGGTCTTATCCCACCTGGAGCCATGCCTGCCGCCTACAACTTCACACCTGGAACTGACTAGTTGACAGTTGCTTTTCTTAGTGACACATGGCAGGAGACAGGTAGAGTCCCAGGCATGGATGGCTATCACTGACCCCCTAGGGGAGAGTTGTGACCTAACCCTCCTGATGTAATCTCCCACGCCTGGCTCACCTTTTAAAGACCGCCCACTCCTGATCAGATAAGCAGTGTAGTGACTGTGTATTTTAATCCGCTTGGATAACGGGCTTCCTGGCTGGTGCCTGGACGGCTAGTGGGGATGTTAGGAACCCATTCAGACATGAGTGTGTTTTTCTTCTGTTCTAGATTCCGAGCCCCTGGGGGAGCACAGCTGACACCTGATGTGAGATGGAGGCATGAGAAGTCACAGGCACATATAGGAGAGACCTTACTGTGACCCAAGTAGCCATGGCTGCTACAGGAGCCATCAGACGACGCAGTGCTTCAAAGTGGCCGCACAGAAGCAGCCACGCAGCGGCTGGTCAGCAACAACTCATACACTCAAAGAGAACAGGCCTGTGCCCGGTGGTGGTGCTCACGCTGCATTGGCACAAACAGGTCACACAGTATCCCCACTGCCGAGTCGTAGGCCAGCACACCGGCACGGGGCAAAGGGGCCTTTCACCCACCGATACTGCTGGGTCCTCGCCTGCACGCACGCGCGTGGCACCTTGGCCTTGATCGTCTGGTGAACTCTGATTAGGGTTCCCACAGCCCCATAGGATGTTCTGTATATGTTCTGAGCACATACATGCTGTTGGCTCTGTACAAACTGTGGAAATAATGCTCTGTGAAGGATCATGGTAAGGTCTGGCGTTCTCCATGCTCCCAGTCTTCTAAAGCCTTGTTTCTGGGCCAGCATCACTGGCATCATCTAGTCCAGTGGTCGGCAATCTCATTAGGCCACAGAGCCACATACCAACAGGATAACCATTGACATTTCTTCGGAGAGCCACATTTTTTAAACTTAAACTTCTCTAACGCCACTTCTTCAAAAATAGACTCGCCCAGGCCGTGGTGTTTTGTGGAAGAGCCACGCTCAAGGGGTCAAAGAGCCACATGTGGCTCGCGAGCCGTGGTTTTCCGACCACCTATCTAGTCGCTTGTTAGAAAGGCAGCATCTCAGGCCCCAGCCTAGACCCAGTGGCCCGGATTCTGCCACTTAACACAGTCCTCCGGATGCTGAGCACATACAGGAGTGCTTGACATGCATTGTTCTAAGGGAGGATCCATTTGCTCTTCTGAATTAGACAAATGAGTCGTTGCTATGAGATGTATTAAAATTGTAAAAAAAAATAAAAAATAAAAAAAGTAGATGTAGGAACACATCTCTGTTGTAAAAATATCAGGGGACATTTACATAAAAATAAAAAGTTGAGCAGTTAGGACAAATGCCAGTCTACAAGTGGTTATTTTTTTTTTCCCTAGAAAACTTGACAAATCAAAATTTCCCGTCTTATAGAATTTTTTTCCCAACTCAGGAAATTGGACCAAATTGCACCCCATGTAGGCAATTGGGGTGGTCCACGTAACAGGTCCTGTGGTTTTATTTATTTTTATTTTTATTTCTTTATTGATTAAGGTATTACATATATGTCCTTATTCCCCCATTACCCACCACCTCCCATTCATGCCCCCACCCCCCTGTTGTCTGTGCCCATTGATTATGCTTATAAGCATGCATACAAGTCCTTTGGTTGATTTCTCCCCCTTCCCCCCTCTGTCCCCTACCTTCCCTGAGGTTTGACGTTCTGATTGATATTTCTCTGTATCTGGGTCCTGTGGTTTTTATAGGTGCCTAAGTTAAAGGAACGCTGACCAAATGATTTCCTCAAAGAAGCATCCTCCTTAGATGACCTCTGGGGGTGAATTCAGGAAGGAGACCCCCCCCTAGTCTCAGGCAATGGGGACACGATTAGTGTCTTCCACCGAGACGCCAGGGTCTCTCAGTTGGTGGCCAGGCCTGCTGAGGAAAAAGTCAGAACTGTGTGAAACAACGCGGTGCCAAGCGTGATGAGGAGCAGACTAGACTGGCTACAGATTTGTTGCCCCCCATTTTTTCTCTCCCACTGCTACGCTATGAGCCAGGTAGCTGCTGGGTGTGTTTGTCCCCCCCCCCCCCCCCCCCCTGAGGGGTAGATGCACCACAGAGATGTAGTGAGAGTCCCACATGCAAAGTCTTCTAAGTTGATATGGGATTCATTAGACTGGAGGGTCCGTAGAGTCAATGGATATTTTTTAAAGGATTAGGGACAATAAAATGATTAAAATACCGAAACATGTGCATCTTTCAGAGGTTGGATTCAGTGTGAGCATGGATGTACTTAATCCTGCATAACTAAGGCATGGATTTCCAAATAAAAGTGGTTACCGGGGGATTATAATCACCATAAAACAATATGGATTATATAAACCATCAATGAGATATTAATGAGAGGAAGTAATAAGAACATGCTCCCAATTAAACAGCTTATGAATTTTTACTGCATATTGATGAGTGTACTGAGGAATACACAGTTCAACTACTATAGATGATTAGAAGGAAAGAATTACTTATCTCTAAGATCCTCCCTAGGTTCAAGTTTCATTCCATAGTATTTTTTAAGAAAAAAAATTTAGCTTAGTAAATAAACTGAAATTTCATAAACATTATAGCCTATTATAGAATCTAAAATAATTTTATAGCCGAAACCGGTTTGGCTCAGTGGATAGAGCGTCTGTCTGCAGACTGAAGGGTCCCAGGTTTGATTTCGGTCAGGGGCAAGTACCTTGGTTGCGGGCACATCCCCAGTGCAAGGTGTGCAGGAGGCAGCTGGTCGATGTTTCTCTCTCATCAATGTTTCTAGCCCTCTATCGCTCTCCCTTCCTCTCTGTGAAAAACCAATAAAATATATTTTTTTAAAAACTAAAAAAAAAAACAACTTAAAAATAAAATAATTTTATAAACAGTTAAAACAAAAACACATAAGAATGTATTATTTTTTTCACATATGGTAAGAGCTAATGCATTATACCATATCTTATTTTAAAAGTCTCTAAGAGCTAATGCATTATACCATTATTTCAAGAAGCATTGACATGCACATATAAAGCAACATAGAAGAACCTTTTCTTTGGTTGCCCACATTTGCCTCATTTAGCACATTGGCAGTGTTAAAATCATAGCCTTCTCAATAATTCAGTAAAAAAGAAGTCAGGTTGGTGGTGACTTATGTAAAGAAGATATCTAACTCCGGTAGCATCCTAATCTTGTGCTTAGCACCCTTCAGTGAACAAAACAACGGCTCCTGTCTTTGTACACGTGCACCACACTACTGTGCACCTAATTGAGAATTATATAGACACAGTAACCACCAGTAAAAGAATACAGGGTAACCCAGCCAGCATGGCTCAGTGGTTGAGCACTGACCTATGAACCAGGAGGTCATGGTTCGATTCCTGGTCAGGGCACACGCCTGGATTGCAAGCTGGATCCCCAGTGGGGTGTGTGCAGGAGGCAGCCAGTCAGTGATTCTCTGTCATCATGGATGTTTCCATCTTTCCCTTCCTCTCCCTTCCTCTCTGAAAAATCGATAAAAATATATATTTTTAAAAAATACAGTGTAAAAGGAAAAATAACCTCTGGGCACATTCAATAAAAAATAAAAATACAGAATTTCAGCGAGGGAAGGGTTGCATGGTTTTGTTCTGATTTTTAGTATTTTAAAAATCAACTTTCAAAAATAGAGGTGGGGAATAGTCCATTTAAATTAGAAACATGAATAATATTTTTACTTGGCATCATGATTTTTCATGGGTTAGCTATAAGCCATCACATGAGATAATTTATAGATTACAGAGAGTTGTGCATATAAAAACACTTTTGTATGTATGACATGCAATCATGCGTGCTTTATATGTTTCAATAAATACATTCCTACAGTTTCATGTGTTAAAAAATATGACAAATACAAATATTTCAATACTAAAGAAGTAAAACTCTTCATCTGAAGAAACATTACTATGAATTATTTTGTAAAACATTCCAAACTGTAACAGTTCCTTTTGCAAATTAAATAAGTGACTGAAATTTTGGGGCTTTGGCTTTTTGGGTGCAGACTGGTTTTAAAGTACTACAGAAAAACACACATGATAATCTGCACACATGGAGATCATACATGAAAATTAAACATTGTCTGCAGGCTTGAAGCTAAATCAGACCAATTTGATCAATTTATTTGAAGAGACAGTGAGAGCCATTTTTAGTTTAACTTATAAAATTTTCATTTAAAATCTGTTTATTATCTTATTTTAAAAAGTCTCTAAGAGCTAATACATTATACCATACCCTGAATATCTACTACATAGATGTGGCTTAACTGCCATGGAATAAAATAAAAAGATCTCTGTAATTTATTCTTTTACTTGTCTGGATCCTTAAGCAAGTTAAATGACAAAATTGCAAAGATTTGGAATAAAACTTGTTCTTGGAAAGCTCTAAAAGTATACTACATAAAATTACCCAGCAAAAGGGAGAGAAATTGCAAATAGTGGGCAAGTTCTAAACTTCTGAAAACATAATTATTATTTGCCATTCTTTTTGTTTTCCATCCTTTATTTTTTTCCCCAAATAATGTTTTGGTTAAAAATAAGTAAGCTGGTTATTAAGGATTTTCATCAACCTTTGTGAACAGGACAACCTTTTCAAGGTATAGAAAATGACAGCTTGAGAGTCACTTAAACTTTAAGATCTGTAAGGAGGAATTTTACAAGTGCTGATTAAGTACCTATTGATATTTTGGATGGGGATTTCTTTTTGTGAGAGGTCAACCACACTTCTCCAAAGAGGTCATAAACACTCATCTAAAATTTGTATTGAATCATCTCTGCTTTTTTAAAGGCTTGGTTTAAGAGGGAAAAACAAACAAACAAACCATCATTGGGCAACATGACTGAAGAAGTACAGCTGTAGCCGAAACCGGTTTGGCTCAGTGGTAGAGCATCAGCCTGCGGACTGAAAGGTCCTGGGTTCGATTCCCATCAAGGGGCATGTGCATTGGTTGTGGGCACATCCCCAGTTGGGGGGTGTGCGGGAGGCAGCTGGTCGATGTTTCTCTCTCATCAACATTTCTAACTCTCTATCCCTCTCCCTTCCTCTCTGTGGAAAATCAATAAAATATATTTTTTTAAAAAAAGAAGAAGTAAAGCTGTAATTGAAAGGCTCTAGTACCTCCACAATAATGAAAAATTTAATGATGTGAAGAGAAACAAAGTCTTCTAACTTGTGAGAACAAGAAAATTGCTGGCAAGGGTTAATTCAGTTTAACATAGTATTACTTTATTTTTCTTCTTTTAAAAATATATTTTATTGATTTTACACAGAGAAGAATTGAGAGGGATAGATAGTTAGAAACATTGATGAGAGAGAAACATCGACCAGCTGCCTCTTGCACACCTCCCACTGGGGATGTGCCCGCAACCAAGGTCCGCGCCCTTGACTGGAATCGAACCCGGGACCTTTCAGTCCGCAGGCCAACGCTCTATCCACTGAGCCAAACCGGTTTTGACTATATTACTTTATTTTTCAATGTAATGGTTTCATTAGGGTGAGTAGGTGCCTATTTTTTTCCTAAACAATCTCCTCTTTTTTAAGATTATTATTACTTTCTTGGGCTCAGCAAACTAGTCTTGAAACTACAGAAACCTGATCTCTCTTGTGAATGGCAGATAAAAAAAACTTAATACTGATCCCTATATCCTTAAGATTAGTTTTATAAAATGTATCTATCAACAGTTTATTGTGTTATGAATGTTATGTGGTGTGTATTTCCCACCCCAAGGCTATGATAACCAAATATTTCGTGGACTTGTGCTGTTGTCAGGTAATCCACACCCTCCCACAACACACATCAAGGAACTCCTCCCTCTTCATTGAATGTTTTATTTCCCTAGATTTTGCAGTTCAGGATTCACTTCATGCTTCAGTTGTCCCATATACATGGTTATTATTTGTATAAAGGAGTTAGGACACAATACAAGAAGAAACCCTACAGGAAACTATATGTTTTGTAGAACACAGGCCTTTAAAGGGAGTAGAAATAAGCAGTCAAGTCCTTTAATTGCTGTTATTAAAATAAAAAAAATTAAAATCTGAGCCCTGCCAGGTAGCTCAGTTGGTTCATGGGTCATCCTGATAAGGCAAAGTTGTGGGTTTGATTCCAAGTCTGGGCACATACAAGAGTCAACCAATGAATGCATGCATAAGTGGAACAACAAACTGATCTCTCTCTCTCTCTCTCTCTCTAAATCAATTAAAAAATTAAGTCTCGCCGGAACCGGTTTGGCTCAGTGGATAGAGCTTCGGCCTGCGGACTGAAAGGTCCCAGGTTCGATTCCGGTCGAGGGCATGTACATTGGTTGTGGGCACATCAGGGGGTGTGCAAGAGGCAGCTGATCGATGATTCTCTCTCATCGATGTTTCTAGCTCTCTATCCCTCTCCCTTCCTCTCTGTAAAAAATCAATAAAATATTTTTAAAAAATTAACTCTCAGATTTAGTGACATATTCTACCTGATGTAAAGCCAAACTGAGTAGAAAACATTACCATATTTTAAAAAAAGAAAGTATAACTAGAACAATGAATATATTATTTTCCCCAGAAATATGACTGGCAAAAGGGAAGATGCTATAGGATTTGTAGAATCTTATAGAATACACGTCTTGTTGTGAATATGGCCTGTAAGTGTTACACTGTTT
This sequence comes from Vespertilio murinus, assembly GCA_963924515.1. Classification (NCBI taxonomy): domain Eukaryota; kingdom Metazoa; phylum Chordata; class Mammalia; order Chiroptera; family Vespertilionidae; genus Vespertilio; species Vespertilio murinus. Next base: position 6,437,418 of record OZ004717.1, on the reverse strand, counting down.
TGATTTCCTGCAAGTTACATAACCTTGATTTTGAAGTTTAATGTTCCTCATATAATTTCATTGCCGCAATTTACAAGAAGAAAAATGTGGCAGGATATGTCTAGTTTGTTTCTCCCCCTCTTTGTTACACCCTAAAATTTGTTGACTGACTTTAATTCTACAGGTTAAAAAGATTTTAGAAGTGACACTATTTCAAAAGAATCATCCCCGATTCAGATATCATTTGATTAATTTTAAGTGAGGATAGATGTGTAGTTCCAGAATCCAAATGATTGGTTTTCAATTTGGGGAAAACAGTACAAGTAACAGGATAATAAACTATAAAAACGTTTTTCTCTCTCTAAAAAAAAAAATAATAAGCTGCTTTGACACAATTTCCTACACCATCGTGTTAGAGTAGTGCACATACAATTTTATATTTGAAGATTATTAGTGCTAAGATTTGCAAGGATAGGAAAAAAAAAAGTGAGCTGTACAGGCAGAAACTGCTCCAGAATGTACAACTTGATAAGATTTGAGATTCAAATGAACTGCATCATAATATCAAATACCAAGACTTAACATTACAATTCATTAATCCAATCCATTATAATTCATTAGTCAAATGTCCCAAGGAGAGGGAAGAATGTACAATGAGTCCTTTCTGGAAATGAATTGCTAAAAAATTAGTGGAGTATGACAAGACTTCAGAATCGGAGGCTCCAGCTGGGGTTAAGCGGGTGGGGGAAGGGATATTAGATGTTTGAAGAGCCATTTTTAAAATTAAAACCCCGGAATGTCTCGTCGGTTCCCACCGTATCAGGCCTACTCCGTCTTAAGTATTTTTTCCTTTGTAAAGACGAGATTTAGAAACATGTACACGGGGCATTTTGCATTGATTCAGGCCAGAAAAAACCCCACATGGTTTAGAGGAGGATTTCAAATTGTTGTACTAAATATAATGACATTTGTAGCAGTGGCACCGTGCCATCACTTTTAAGAGATGCCATTTTCCTCATTGCAAGCTCTGACCGGATCATATTTGACTTACATGTTAATATTTTCATTATTATTTAAGTGCTTAAAAAAATTTTTTTTTTTTACTCTGTATAAACAAATTATCAGTCCTGCTCACTCGGAGAGACTATTTACTCTGGAAATATCTGGAATTCTTTCACCCTATCCTCTCCTCTGGGACTCCCCCTCCCACCCCCCCAGTATTGAAAGTCACGCGTGGGGGAGGGGACCCCATCCGCCAGAAAGAGGTGCCTCTTCATGGCATTCTATGGGAGAAGTAGAAAAACAAAAGGGGTGAGGGGCGAGAAAAAAAATAACTGTTTTCTCCCAGGCTATTATCTAATGCGCGAGCAAACAGTCAGTAAACCGGCAGCCAGAAGGGGATTAGCGGGGGGCTCGGAGCGCGCCCGGCTGCCTGGCGGGGCTGCGGGTCCGGCCCGCGGCCGGGGGCGCCGGCGGGGCAGATGGCGGGGCGCGCGGCCGCCTAGGGTCCCCGCGGGGCACCCCGGCGCGGGGCGGGCACCCCGGGGCGGCGTCCTGGGGAGCCCGCGCGCGAGGGGGAGGGAGGCAGGGAGGGGCTGCCCGCGGTGAACATACACTTGACCTCCGTGACCCCGGCCCGGCAGGCACAGCTGTCCCCCGCCTGCCTCCCCCGCACCTGGAGCCGCCTCCCCCTCCCTCCCTCCTCCTCCCTCCTCCCTCCCTCCTCCCTCCTCCCTCCTCCCTCCTCCCCGGTGCGGTGGCGGCGCCCAGGGCGCGGGCGCGCGCCGCGGCGGGGCCGGTGTGGGCGCTCCTCCCGCTCCCCCCGCTCCTCCCGCTCCCCCCGCTCCTCCCGCTCCTCCCGCTCCTCCCGCTCCTCCCGCTCCCCCCGCTCCTCCCGCTCCTCCCGCTCCTCCCGCTCCTCCCGCTCCTCCCGCTCCTCCCGCTCCTCCCGCTCCTCCCGCTCCGGCTCCCCGGCGCCCGCGCCCCCAGATAAAGGCGTCGCCGGCCTCGGGGCGAGCAGGGCGGCCGGGCTCACGCAGGCGCCCCGGGGACCGCCGGCCGCAGCCGCCGCCGCAGCGACCACAGAGGCGGGAGGGGCGCGGGGAGGCGGCGGACCCGGCCTGGGCTCGGCGGGCGGCGGGGAGCGGCCCGGAGGCGGCGGGCGGCGGGGACCGGCCCGGAGGCGGCAGGCGGCGGGGACCGGCCCGGAGGCGGCAGGCGGCGCCGCGGCGCCGGGAAGTTTCAGTCGCCGCCCGGGAGCCGCGGCGGATGGTGGACTCGCCGGCCCTGCGCAGCGTGAGTGCCGGGTCCGGGCGGCGGGCGGGCGGCGGGCGGCGGGAGGGAGGCCGGGCCCCAGGCCGAGGCCACCGGGGCTCCGAGGGCCCGAGCCCGCGGCCGGGAGGTAACGGGTCGCTCGGCCCGGGGAGGAGGACCGGGCGCCGGGGGAGGAGGACCGGCCGCCGGGGGAGGAGGACCGGGCGCCGGGGGAGGAGGACCGGGCGCCGGGGGAGGAGGACCGGGCGCCGGGGGAGGAGGACGGGCCGCCGGGGGAGGAGGACGGGCCGCCGGGGGAGGAGGACGGGCGCCGGGGGAGGAGGACCGGCCGCCGGGGGAGGAGGACCGGGCGCCGGGGGAGGAGGACCGGCCGCCGGGGGAGGAGGACCGGCCGCCGGGGGAGGAGGACCGGGCGCCGGGGGAGGAGGACCGGGCGCCGGGGAGGAGGACCGGCCCGTGACAGTGAACTTCACGGCCACCCAGGGGTGCCACTCGCACCCCCCGATCCCCGGCCGCCGTTAGACGCGGTTTGCTCCCGCTCCGGGCCCCGGCCGGGCGGGCAGGACGGAGCTCCGGCCCCTCCGGCCCCTCCGGCCCCTCCGGCTCCAGCGCCTCCGACCCGCCGCGCACGGAGCCCGCGGTGCGCGTGGCAGGTGCCCCGAACCCGCACCGTGGCTGTTTTTTTTGTGTGTTTGTGGTTTGTTTGTTTGTTTGTTTGTTTGTTGTTGTTACATCTGGAAGGGAAAGGCTGGTTTAGACGCCGGGAAACTCGGCTCTCGGAGCGGGAGAGCGAGCCTGAACTTTGCGCCCGGCCTGCGGGGCTGCGGGGCGGCGTCGCTCCTGCCCGAACCCTGCGCCCTCGGGGCCCGGGGCGCGCCCGGTGCCAGCCGGAGGCGGTGCCCTCCGCCGGGAGCCGGAGCCGCGGGCCCTGCAGCGCCCGCCCCGGGGGGCCCGGTGCGGGGAGCCCGGTGCGGGGAGCCCGGTGCGGGGAGCCCGGTGCGGGGGGCCCGGTGCGGGGAGCCCGGTGCGGGGGGCCCGGTGCGGGGAGCCCGGTGCGGGGGGCCCGGTGCGGGGGGCCCGGTGCGGGGAGCCCGGTGCGGGGGGCCCGGTGCGGGGGGCCCGGTGCGGGGAGCCCGGTGCGGGGGGCCCGGTGCGGGGAGCCCGGTGCGGGGAGCCCGGTGCGGGGGGCCCGGTGCGGGGGGCCCGGTGCGGGGGGCCCGGTGCGGGGTTGTTTGCGTTTCCAGAAACCGGACTGGCCCAGCGCTGAGCCCCGGGGAGCCCGCCGCTCCCACCCGGACCCTCCCGGGCGGACCCGCCGCCGGTCCGGGCGCCGTAACCGAGCGCAGTTATCCCGGCATCGGCGGCGCTTGAATTCTCCTTCCTCTTCTTCCTTTTTTTTTCTTTTCCCTTGGAAAGGGAGGTCTCGCCTGGGGAAGCTGGAGCCCCGAGGTGACGGGCAGTGGGACGGGGACCGGGGTGGCTCCTGAGGTCGCCCGCGCGCCTCTCCGCAGGGCTTGGCACGGGGACCCGCAGCCCGCGGGCTCCTCGTTCCGGGCAGAGCATCACCGGACCTCCTTGGAGCACAGCTTTTCTTCAAGAAGGGGCACCTCAAATCCCAAACGTCTGACCCCCCCCCCCCCAGCCTGGCTGCTGCCCCCTGAGCAGCCTGCAGCGTGGCTTTAAGGGGTCCCGGGCACACCCCGGGGCAGCACCGTCCCCGGCCCGGCAGGGGCAGGGGCAGGGCCAGGCCTGGGGACCGGAGAGCCGCAGAGGCCGCCCCGGCCCGGCTTCACTTGGTGTGACTCTGTCCCTTCCCTTCCCTTCCCTCCCTTTCCTTCTCTTCCCTTCCTTCATCAACCCGCCCGGGTCCGGCCCTCAGCGGCCGCCCAGCTGCTGCCCATGGATTTAGGGCTGCTGACCGCAGCGTTTTCCCTCTGCCTTCCCCGCGGATGAGGTCTGTTTTACAGGCTCACCCCCCCCCCCCCCCGCCGCCCCTTTAAAACATCTGTAACGGTTTTAAGGGCGCTCAGTGGCCTTTATCATCTCTTCCCCCCACCTCACCCCCCCTCGCGTGGAGCGGATGGAGCTGCGTCTGGCCGGCCGGGGCGCCCGGCTGGAATACAAATGGCCCGGCCGCTCTGCTCGGTGATAAATGGTTTGTTAGTGTCCGGCCTCCGTTCAGTTTATGGCCGCCTTGTTTTGGTTTTGTTGGTTTTTTTGCCTTGGCCATGCGAGCCTCCTGTCACACAGCTCCCGGGACAGGTTGACAAACACCATTGTTGTCCCGGAGCCGCAGAGCCGGCGGCGGTGTGTGCAGGCCGGAGCGAGTTCACAGTTCCCCGGCTTCCTCCCTGCTTCTGTCCCCGGAGCGTGTGGTCGGTCTCGCCTTCCCATCCCGGGGCCTTTCCGATGACACAGACTGGGCTCTCCCCTTCTCTCCCGCGTCCTTTTATTTTACTGATGGCTGCTTTTAAAGGGCGGGCTGACAGGCTTGCCCAGTGTTAACCGTGGAATCTCAGTTGGATCCAGGCTGGTTTTTTTTTTTTTTTTTGCAGCGAGGATGGATGTTGAGGAAGTTCAAGTCTATCATTTCTTTACATGGACTGTATTTAGCATTTGGTATTTCCCTGGTTTATTCTTTCAAAAGACAAAATCCCTCCCCCCCCCCCAAAAAAAAACACAACCCCCCAAAAACAGAGCGTCTGGCTTATTTTGAGTGCATGAAAAGTGACTCTTTATATGAAAAGTCTTTGTGTAAGCGTTCCTTTTTATTGCACATCATTTAAACAGCAGTCACCTTCTTTGAAAAGCTGAGTCTTGAGTGGGAGAATTTGTGTAGTTTCTCCGGTGACCGGGTTCATCCCTACAGTAATCTGCGACCCATTCACAGCTGCTAATATTTTGATTTTTTTTTTAAAAATGATCCTTAAAAGGACCTTTCTAATAAGAAGCATTCTCCTTGCCACACAATGCAAGCTGTCCTATGAATTGCAAGTTGCTGGAAGTGATAGGACAGCGTGTTCTGCAGCTACGGGCAGCAGCTTTATAATATTTTTGCCGTTTTCCCTTTGTAAAGCAAAGCGAAATACTGCTCTTGATGCTGGTATTGGAGGCCTAGCCGTCTCACTGAGGATGCCAGTCTAAATATTTGCAGATAAAAAGAGCACTTCAGAATTGGCAGAGGACCGCACAAATGTAAAGTGCCATTATTATTTATCTTATTGTAAAATAGAACCTTAGCAGGAAACAAAACACTCTTTTTTTTTTTTTTTAACCTCTCCGTATTGAAAAGGGATCACGAGAAAGCAATGCCTCTAATAGGAATACTGGCCAGTGGCTGTCAGTCTCGAACATTCTTCACTGTCAAATCCTGTTTCTCACCTCTTTGATATGAACATCAGCTGACAGGCCCTGAATGCAAAGCCTCCTTCATTGAGGTTTTAGGCAGGCAACGTAGCAGCCCTTCCCAGGGAAGCGGTCTGAAAAATTGGCACCTGCAGGATTTGCATGTGAAAAAAAAAAGCAAAAAAAGAGAAGCGAGTCAGTAGCATTTCACTGGAGTCTGTTACCGCTAAGTTACATAAGCTCGGTGAGAAAAGATATTTATTTGTTGCTATTTGGGCATTTAGAATTCCTTGCTTTCTGTGCAGCTTATTAATCACACGGTGTTCCATAGGCTTCATTGTTAGCAGGAGCAGGAAGAAGTGAGGTCTGCCTCTACAGAAGTTATTTATTATGGAGGGGGCTTATTTTTTTAACCATGTGCTTGCTCGGTACACTCGCATTCACAGCTGCTAAAATGCCCCTGAAAAGGGATGAACTCAAGACAACTTTCCGAATAATCCACCAGAAGTGAAATAAACCCATAAAATTAGGTTACCATGAATATCTTTTTTTCTAATTTATTAAGGTAGTATATGTGTACATAGCTTACCATTGTGCCCCCCCATACATGCCCTCCCTCCCCAGAGTTCTGTGTCCATTGGTTGTACTTATATGCATGCATACCAGTCCTTCTGTAGATCTCTTATCTCCCCCAGGTCTCCCTACCCCCCCCCATGAATATCTTTTGAGAAAGCATCTAGCATTCTCAGTGACTTGAAGAAACAGTTCACATCTATAAGAAAAGAAGAAAAAAAGAACCGCTTCATCCTTTCTGCACCTCAGGAAAAATGTTAAGTGTCCTCCCACTTTACTTGGTAGAAAGTGTTTATCCCTCAAACGCCTTTAAAAAACACATCACAGTTAACCCTGTGTGTGCAGAATAACCGAGAAGGCCACTCACGCCTGGGCCAGCCGTTCCTGGGACCCTTTTACTCAGCATCAGTTACTCTCTAAAGCCAACCTTCCAACCTCTCTGCTTCTTCTTCTTCTTCTTCTTTTTTTTTTAACACCCATTAATATAAGAGTTCCTAAATCATGTTTAAAGAACAGCGAGCGCTTTATTAAAGCAAACACGAGGTGGGTCTAATGGCGGTAATTGGGAGCGATAAGGCCGGGCGGGTTATCTGTGTGTTTGAACAGAAGGCGCTGCTCCGCGGCGGCGTCTCCAGCAGCCATCTGTGGAGGGGCCGGGCCCGCACCTGTCCGTCCACACTAATTATAGATTAGGGCCCGGGAAGCGAAATTCGAGGAGGTTTTCAGCTAATGAAATCCATACTGATTTTTTATTGTAAATGCGTTTTATGGGGGGGAGAGAGGGCGGCGGTGGAGTCGGGAGCGAATCCAATCGCCGCCCCGTCGCTGCTGGGCGCTGGTTCCGAGGCACCATTCTGCTGCATTAACCTCCGCTATTTAAAAGGGAAAAAAAAAAAAAAAGACAGACAGAGCCACTTAAAGATGGATGCTAGCCTTTGTTTGACATCCCGAACGGCAATTTAGCGGGAGGCAGGGAGGTCCGGCGTGCGCGTCACGCGTGTGCCGGGGAGCCGCTCACATGTCAGGAACAGTCTAATGTTTTGAGATGGAGATCGGTGGTGTGGAAGGTAAGGTTCCGTGTTAACGCACGCACACAAAACACCCGGAAATCAGACAGCCTTTTTTTTTTCTTCTTTTTTTCCCTCTTCTCTTTTCTGTCCTTCAGTTCCCCCATCAATGAGAAATTAAAGCAGAATGAGTGAGGGAAAGCATTCCTCCGTAGAAGGTCACATGGATGCCTGCCACATCTGTTTATAGTCATTACGAACATAATTAACATGAGAATTACAAATGAAATAATGACAGGCTGAGCAATGAGATAGCAGGCCGCGGCGGGCCTACGCTGGAATCCTCACGCCGGAGCTCGCATGCCCCGGGAAAGAAAGGAAACAGCTCGATTTTTATCCGGGTTAATGCTTCAGAACGTATCTGCCCGGGGCCGAGGGCCTCCTCGCTTTTGTGGGAGGGCGGCCTCTGATTAAGATGAGGACGAGCTGCAATGAAGATTTCTAGGCCCCGGCCTGGACCTCAAGCCAGCTGTGACTGTAGACACCACTCTGGGGTGGACACTCATTCCGTGATGACGGGCCTGGATGGTGATAGTGCTTTAAAAAAACAAATGGGAGGCTTTGCAGCCAAGCGTGTGCTTTGGAAGAGCCCTGGGTCCCTCCCGGGGGAGGACTCACTGGTGGGTGTTTTCTGTAGCTGCCAGTCAGAAGCCAGTGGGCAGGCCGGGGGGCAGAGAGACTGCGCCTCTTCCGCAGTGAGGACAGTGGCAGGTCGGCTTCTGCACAGCCCTCTCCGTGGGCTAAGTGTTTGGATGCTTTTAAAAGAAAAATAGGGAAGCCCTTTCTGAGTTTGAAAGTACCGCCTTGTTTTGTGTTGTTGTTTGTTTTTGTTTTTTTTAATAGCATTTTTCCAAAGAACATGTCATGGAAAATTCACCAGGCATTTGTAAATTGTATTTTTTTTCTTCTTTTGAGAGTTGCATTCGATTCCCAGGCGTTTGCATGTAGCCCGTGCCCGCATGGACCTGCTGACATGTCCTAAAGGGGAGGGCATGTGTGGCCGGGTTCCGTTACTCTGAGGGCGGATCTGTGTAACAGCGGGGGCGTGTGTGAGAGGTCACCTTTCATAAGAGCTGAAGGGATGCCCAGCAATCTGTTATTAAATCCAACCCACGGGGGAAGGACAGAGCCACCCTAACCCGTGTGGGGGTCCCCCGTTAGGTAACGCACCAGCCCGGTGCGTGGCTTCCTGCCCTCCAGCCCTCTCTGAGGACCAGCCAGGCCGCGGGGTGCGGGCTTTGGGGGAGCATCACCTTTCACGCATCTCAGTGGCGCCCGGGCTGCCCGGCCACCGGGCCGCTGGAGGCTGGGGCAGACCCCCGTGCCTGGCCTAAACACGCGCCTTCCCCAGCGATGCCATCACCGTCACCATCACCGTGCCTACCCTGTCACATTTCCCTCAGTTCATTCATCAGGGGGAGGAGGGAGAGGGGGAGGAAGAGAGGGGGCGTCCACTGCACACAACCCCGGGCTTGGCTGTCCGGGGAGGACAGTGCTTGACCAGGCCGTGGTTCAGATCTGTCTCCTGGGGGGCCATGTATGTTGCTCATGTATGTGGTTGTTGTTTTCTGTCTCTGCTCACTGGCCTTCTCCTCTCAGCCCGCCATCTCTGTTCCTTTGTGCGGAGACGCCGCGCACCGTGTTTTCCAGCCCCCGGGGCCCCTGGGGCCATGAGCAGCCGGGCAGCGCCCCGGCCCTCTTACCCTGAATGCCTCACGCTGCACTCTGCGGTGGAGCTTCTTGGCACAACCAAGTACTCCCGCCCCCTCCAGCAGAGGGGCCTTTCTAAATTATTATTAAAAAAAAATATATATATATATATATATATATATATATATATATATATATATATTCCCCCCCCCCCATTGGCTTCAGAGAGGAAGGGAGAGAGAGAGAGAGAGAGAAACATCAATGATGAGAGAGAATCGTTGATGGGCTGCCTCCTGCACGCCCCCTACTGGGGATGGAGCCCGCAATCAGGCATTGGCCCTTGACTGGAATCGAACCCGGGACCCTTCAGTCCGCAGGCTGGCGCTCTATCCACTGAGCTAGGGCTAAATTAATATATTTTTATGGGTTTCAGAGAGGAGAGAGAAAGAAACATCAATGATGAGACAGAATCATTGATTGGCTGCCTCCTGCGCACCCCCTACTGGGGATCGAGCCTGACACCCGGGCATGTGCCCTTGACGGGAGTTGAACCCAGGACCCCCCCAGTCCGCAGGTTGGCACCGTATCCGCTGGGCCACACCCGCTAGGGCAAGAGCGGCCTTTTCGCTGCTCTAGCTGCAGCCCGTTCAGGATGTGACCGGGCGTTCGGATGGTCTGGTGGGTGCCTGTAGGAGGGCAAAGGGCTGCCGGGGACCGACCAGGGGGATCTCCCTCCTGACCTGATGGGGTGGAGGAGGCGCTCTGCTCTCATGGCCAGCCTTGTCCTGCTTGGTCTCTGGGGGGCTCCAGGGACTCTGCCTCCATTTCACATTCCCACCTGGAGCTTGGACTCTGAGATGTCACCTAAGGAACCCCCTCTTTACCCCCCCCCCAAGACACAGCCCCTGGAGGCGGACAGATGTCTGCAGGGGGCACCTGTGGCCGCCCATCCTGATGCGCTGGCTGTGCCAGTCATGTGCCCAGAGATGCTCTGTGTCTGGCCTGTGCCATGTCTTGGGGGGAACGTGTGTGTGTGTGTGTGTGTGTGCGCGCACGTGCACGTATGTAATTTAGGCAGGGACCCCCACACAAGGTTGGCATGGAAGGCCGCGCAGTGGCTCTGGGCGCTCACCCAGGCTGGTTTTACAAACCGTGGCTCTTTGGGTGGAGGGGGCAGGCGGGGATCTCCCTGGTACCCTCACCCTCTGCCCCGGCAGACCCTCCAAAATGCCCCCAGACCTGCCCTGGAGCCAGACAGAGTGGGTGAGCCCCAGTCCCTCTCTCTCTCAGATCAGGGATAGAGGTGGGAATGCAGGAGGCCGCCCGCTGTTCCTTCTCATCCAGCCTGGGGGTCCCTCCATCCTACTTACTGCCCCCCCCCAAACCCCCGCCTCCCGGGGCCCCAAACCCTCCCCTCACTCCTTCAGGTTTATCCCCCCCCCCCCTCCTCCTCCAGCCTGTCTCTCCCCTCTCCCCCACTTCTCCTCCCGCTCCTGCTCCGTCTCACATGCACCCTCTGTTTATTTTCCTGCCTCCATCTGGGCCCTGCTGATATTGTAATCGCCCCGATGCACGCTGCTCCCCCCTGCCTCCCCCCCTGCCTCCCCCCGCGCCCTCCCTCCCTCCTCCTCTCCCACAATGTGCGCCCGGCCGGCCGCACTCCGATAAGCTCTGATGTGTGTTTAATGAACACAGAGCCACCGGCCGCCGGGCCCGCAGCCTCAGCCTCTCCTGCTCCGCCAGAAGGTAATCTCAGACCGGGGAGGGGAGGGGAGATGGGAGAGAGAGAGAGAGAGAGAGAGAGAGAGAGAGAGAGAGAGAGAGAGAGAGAGGAGGCGGGAGGGTGGGAAGGAGCTGGGGGGGGAGGAGAGGAGAGGAAGGGGGAGGGAGAGCGGGGAGAGGCTGATTCTCTCTCTCCCTCTCTCTCCCTCTCCCGACGATCCAGAAGTCGATGAGACCCGGCGAGGTGAAGATGTAGGGCTCTCCGGCTCCCAGCAGCGCGGGCGGAGGGGATTCTCAGTTGGGGATCTGCAGAGGGAGGAAGAGGAGGCCAGAGGGAGGAAGAGGAGGCCGCCTGGTGTTGCCTGGGGGATGCCGAGGCCCCGGCCCCGGCCCGGCCGCTGTCTCCCGCCGCCTGCCCTCCCCTCCGGACCCGCCGAGGTGAGACCGGCCCCCGGGGGGCTCCGGGGAGACGGGAGACTCCGAACGAGGGGAACAATGGCTGGTTTACTGGCTGGTTTATGGACTGGACGCCGACGCCTTCTTTGGGGATGGAGAGGGGCGAGGAAGAGCTTCTTAACAACTTGATGAGTTCCTTTTTATTTTAAGGTGGGGGGGTGGGCGGTCGGCCGGGGCTGGGGAGGGCCAAGAACTTGGGCAGCATTTGAATGGCTTAGGTGTCTGATGTCTGATTCTCTCTCCCCCCCCTTGCCCCCGCTCTGCTTTCTCACCCCCCCCCCCCCATTTTAAAGCGAGTTTCTCTTGACTTACTCCATATTTGGAGGACTGACTGAGAAAAAAGAGAGAGGCTTTGGGATTGATCATCGGTGCCTGATTTTCCGTGACTTGGCGTGAACGGGTGATGCATGGATGCTGAGGGGTGAGAGAGGCCGACAAAGCGACTTCTGCTGGGCTGTCCGCGGATTCTCTGCTGGGGTCTCTGCGCGCGGTCTGGGCTAGAGAGAGAAGTCACTCGGAGTCTGGTTAGGCAGCCTGGGACTTTGGATTTGAACCATGGCCCTGTCCCTCTTGGAGTTAGCTTTTTCAAAAAGAGGATCACGGAGTGTTTTAGGGATTCACGAGTGTATTTCCAAGAATGATAATGTCAACTTTGGAAGGTTCTTGAGAGGGTGAACGTGGGGGGTGTATGGGGGGAGACCCCTTGTCAAGAGAGGCGTTTTCATAGGTAAATCTGCTCCGGTCCTGGAAGGCTGGGACAGTGTGCTGAGAGCCGGGGGCATGTGTTCTGGTTGACAGCAGCCCTTCGGGGTCTGACACTGGGTCCGTTACTTCCCTCCCAGGGACAGATTGACAGGTCAGGTTTTCTGTTGCCTCGGCGAGCATGGTGCAGCGGAGTGGCCCATGTGTGACCGGTGCCATTCCTGCCTTCGGGTCCCTGGGTCACCCAGGTGGGACCCGGATGGACAGCCTGGGGTCTCTCCCGGGGGCGCAGAGCTCTGTGGGCGAGAGACCAGAGGAGAGAGAGCGTGCTGTCGGAGCATCTTCCGCGCTGCCCGGAGCTGGGTGCTGCAGAGAGATGTGGGGAGCACTATTTATTTAAAAACCCCAGAAGCAGCCTAGATGGGCACCCTTGCAGGTTTTCCGAATAAAAACCATGTTCAAGATCCACTCCTGCCCCTTCGCTGGGGGTAGGAAGTGGCGAGCCACCTCCTGCGGATGGGTACCGGTTTGCGCGTGGGCCATCCCTGTCCGGGATGGTCAGACGTCCGAGAACCCGCAGAACCTCTGTGTGTGTGTGTGTGTGTGTGTGTGTGTGTGTGTGTGTGTGGCTGTAGAAGTCCCCTGTTACAATAGGCACTGGCTGGACTGCTTGCTTCCTGCTTCCTTTTGGTGGGTGGCATACAGAAGTGGGGCAAAAGTAGGTTTACAGTCCTGATGGAAAATAATACAAATTAATTAATCATATTACAGGAGTAAGCCCTGTGTTCCACAGACCCAAAGCTATACACCTGCTTTTGCCCCGACCTGCACGCATAGACGGTAATCCGTAACGATAAATATATGCGTATTTGAAGTAGAGGCAGAGAGAGCGAATTCCAAGGATTCCTTATTTTCTTATTGTAATCTACTCTTTTATGCACGCCGCTCTGCCGAGGCTCTGCCTAAGAAAACTGTTAGGCAGACAGCGAGTCAAAGAAAACGTGGACTCTACAAAAAAGTGAATATGCGAGAAACTCAAAAAAGGACCTAACGTATTTTTTGGAACCGCGATGGAAATATAAAGCTATTATTCACGGGCCTTCTACACAGCAATTTTTGCCATCAAGTAGGCAATGGATGCCCTTTGCTGTGGTTAGAACAAAACTGGTCCTTTATACCATTTTCATGAAAATGTTAGGTTTCTATTTGATCAGCAGGTGCCTTAGAGATGAAAGCCATGTGTACATTTTCAGGAGGCCAAAAGTGTCAATTCAGAAAAGGAAAGTGATAAGGGAAAATGCAATCAGTTTTCCTGTTTTCAATCTGTGCAGGGTTTGAAGAGCTGTTTTGTTAAACTGCTGCATCTGCTCCAATATGAATATTGAACTACTTCCACTAAAAATAACAGCCTATAATTTGGAAGCCACTGCCGTCTTTTGTTAGTGAGTGGGTTATTAAAAAAAAAAACCAACACACACACACACATACACACACACTCACACACAACATCATGCAAAACAAAACAAAAAAAGAGAGAAAAAAAAGAGACAATTTTCTTTTTTGACAACCTCTCCCCTAAAGTGCATTTTCATTTGTGGGCACTTTTATCCTCAGCAGATAGATGGTATTATGCAATTAGAACCTCATCTTGTTTGGCTAGGAAAGTGGTTTCCATAGGCGAAAACCCGGTATTTATAAAAGGGATTCATACAAGTAAAAATTTATTCTTAAAAAGCCTGTTTAAATACAGTTATTTCAAATGCAATATTCCTTACACTTTCTAACGATACATTTTTTTTAACTTACTGCTGACTATTATAACAAAGTTAACACTGTTCCGTTGCGTACTGAGCATCCTGTGATTTATTTCACCTTCAATATACCTGTAAATGTAAGTTTAATCAGAGAGATTTTTTTTTAACCTAACTGAGCTTTCAGGATAATATTTCTCATGCTTAAATAAAATGATTAAATTATGCTTGAGTGCCTGCATACAAAAGCTTTAGCTTCTGTGGCACTGCTAATCAAATAAGTTTTATGGACAGGGAAAATACTGCATTAGAGAGAAAAAATTAGATGCTTTTCACCAGTGACATTTCTAGGAAAGACGTGTTCTTTTTCAAATCATCCAGAATTAATGAGGAAGAAAAACCCTACCACACCTTAAATAATCAGTATAAATAATGCTTCAGCCCCGTAATAAGAATGGCAAAGCAATCCATTTGGAACTGGGCATAGAGATTTAAGGCAGAAGACTGATAATTTGGATCAGGTTCAGTACGAGCTGTATCCACAATTGCAGTGGGGTGAGCCTGTGTTGATAGTCGTTTGTCCGTTTGTCCGGGGTGAGATGTGATCACCGGGTAGGATCAGCTAGAGGCGATGTAGCTTGCGGCTTCACACTTGGAATTTCCAGACACTCCATTCAGAGATAAATAAACCCAGAATGTCTGCAGAATGGGCTATTAGGGGATGGCAGACGAGACTCATTAGCATACTGGACTAACAAATGCTGTGCTTCTTAGGACCCGGATTCAGAAGAAGAGGTGGTTTAAAGAACAATGCAAGGTGGGGCAAAAGTTGGTGCACAGGAAACAGTTTATTCTTATATCATGATTGATTGATTGATTGTTGTCTAATTTTCCATAGGAACAGCTTTACACCTCCTTTTGTCCTACTCTGCATGGTGTGTGCTCTTGTGAGGACATCTAGGTAGACATCCAAAGAACAATGCTTTGAAGGAATTTCAGATTCGAAGCCAAATTGTGGCATATTGAAATTGTGGCATATTGTGCTAACGCATCTTTCACTGACCTGGGTTGCCATGTGGATATGTTTCCTGGTACAACTCTCCCCCGATCCCCCCTCCCCCCAGGTCTTTGCCACCCTGAAGAAACGGAGCTGAGTCACAGGGACAGCCCCATCCTTAGGTGTCTTCTCTAATGAGTGGTTTGTGCTGGAGCCTTGCTCAGTGTTGAAGCCTTAGCACCTTAGATAGTGTCCACTGGGACTCTTCAAAATGTTCATGCGCATGGTGTGATGTCAAGAGACCTGATTCAGAGACCTACTTTGTTAATGTCTCCCTTCTTCAATAGTTCTCCTTGAGATTATCTGTATAATGTGTGTGTGTGTGTGTGTGTGTGTGTGTGTGTGTGTGTCTGTGTGTGTGTTATCCTCACCCAAGAATATTTTTCCATTGGTTTTTAAAGAGAGTGGAAGAGAGCCAAAACTGGTTTGGCTCAGTGGATAGAGCATCGGCCTGAGGACTGAAAGGGCCCAGGTTCGATTCCAGTCAAGGGCATGTATGTAGGTTACGGGCACAGCCTCAGTGGGGGGTGTGCAAGAGGCAGCTGATTGATGATTCTCTCTCATCGATGTTTCTAACTCTTTATCCCTCTCTCTTCCTCTTTCTGTAAAAAATCAATAAAATATATATTTTTTTAAAAAGGGAGTGGCGGAGAGAGGGAAAGACAGAAATATTGATGTGGGAGAAACGTTGATTGGTTGCCCCCTTGCACGTGCCGGGGCAGGGGAGGAGCCTTCAACAGAGGTACATGCCCTTGACTGGAATCCAACTGGGGACCCTTTGGTCCGCAGGCTGACGCTCTTATCTGCTGAGCCAGGCTGGCTAGGGCGTGATGACCTGTGTAATGTAATTCTAGAAGAAATAAAGCAAGCATTTGTTTTTGTAGTTTCATTGTGGTCAAGCTATCGAAGGAAAGTTAGTATTTGGGTGAATGGGGCCTTTAGAATATAAATCTTGTTGTGGAGAAAGGGCACGAATATGAAATTTTCCCCATTATTTGTCTAAAACTCTAGGCATTTCTAAGTGCCTTAGGTGATGTGATTGACTCACTTCATTAATCTTTTATCGCCTGGGGCGCATCCCACATCTGCGTGAGCTCTAGGCTTTCCTGGGCTGCCACCTAGTTGATGGTCTTGGGAGAGAAAAGAACTGCCAAATGTTAGAGACCTACTGTGAGCCTGGAGCTACCCTCCTACCCTCCCTTACAGGTCATCACTGATTGTGAGTAAGTGCTTAACCAGCATTTCACTCTCTTTATCTCAGAGAGCTCCAGCCCTCACTCCCAGACTGGCAGTCATTGCTCTTCTGACCTGACCTTTTGCCCTCACGGAAAACTGCAGTTTCTGTGTATTTCCCAAATTGATGACCTACTGTGTTCCCAAATTTCTTGTTCTTTGAATACCTGGTTTAATAGTCTCCTTAGCAGCTATGACATCTATCCCTTTGTGGTTTTCTCTGCCTCTTAGGCCCTCACTCCCAGCCCAGGAAACAGATTGGCTACTAGCTGATAGATATCGTTGGATACCCCCAAGTGTATGCCAGTTTGTGTCCCTCCATGCTTTCTAACCTCAGATTTTTCTCTTGTCAACTACCACCTTCCCACACTTCACTGACACTATGAGGAATGAGTCTGTTTTCTTTCTCGATCTGTCATTCAGCACCATGGCCGTGTCTGCCCAGGGTCCCTGGTCCGAGAGCTTGTCTTGATTTCAGCGTCACCCAATGAGCTAGGTCTAACTTCTTGGTCACTTTTTAAGATAGGAGGAGAGGGATTCTGTGCCATTTTGAGTTTGTGACTGTACGTTTTATAGTGTCAAGCTCTCTTTGTGTTACAAAAAGGTGGGCCTGGTATGTGTGCCTTTCTCTGACTGATCGGTGAACTGGGGTTCCCTTTTCAGTGTTGTCACCGACTTGCTGTGTGGCTGGAGGTGCATTCTAGCCCTCAGCTTCCCTCTTCAGAAGTGAAATGATGGGCAGACTCTGATTAATAGGCTTCTCAACGTTCATATGCATGAGCCTATATATGATACTGAGTAGGCCTTCAGAAATTTCCCATGGTTAGGTGAATGAAAATAAATCCATATATATTATTTTTAAAAATATTTTTGTTGATTTCAGAGAGGAAGGGAGAGGGAGAGAGATATAGAAACATCAATGATGAGAGAGAATCATTGATTGGCTGCTTCCTGCATGCCCCCTACTGGGGATCAGCTTCAACTAGGGAATGTGCCCTTGACCGGAATCGAACATGGGACCTTTCAGTCTGCAGGCTGACGCTCTAGCCACTGAGCCAAAACGGGTAGGGCCTTATTTATATTTTTAATTCTTAGTTGTGGGGACACTACTAGTCTCCATATAATTGGGAAAGGAAATCAGTGTAGAACATTGCTGTCTTTCTACTGCTCCCCTTTGTGGGAGCACTGGCAGTAGGGAGCCATTTTTCCCATGGCCATCCTGGACCTTACATGATTGTCTGAGATGTTAGCTGTTTCTGTACCTTTTCCAGAGGTGAGCGCTGGAGGAACGAACCTGTTTATGCAATGAGAAGGATCAAAGGATTTTAGGTTTTTCCTCAATAAAATAACCTTGATGCCTTTCCTTCAGAGTTGCTGGAGAAGATGAATTTGGTGCCTGGGGCAGGTGTAATGGGTCGGGCTAAGGAATGGTGGTGGTTGGTTGTGCTTATCACGTATTCTCGGTACCCCACCGTCTCACGGTTTGGACTTAAGTCACTTCACTTGGGTATTTAGAGAATTACCTCTTTAAATCTTTTTTGGAGAGAACCTGGTAAGTAACAATGTATTTAAATGAATAAGGAGTGTTATCATTTGGCTAAGAATCAGTTCTTAAATAAGAAAGACTGGGAAATTGCCCTCTTGCATTGTCTGAAGAAAGTCTTCTGACGCTCCTAAAAAGAGTTAAAAGCCCAGTTATTACCAATATCACTTTGATTTTGTACTTTTCCTGTTTGTAAAAAAAAATATAGACATTATTAGAAATTTAATCCTAATTTGTGATTTAAAAAAAAAAATGAACTTGGGCTGAATCTCTTTGTAATGTAGGAGCTATTGCATTCTTATATTTGTGATTTGGTCAAGTTGAGGGCTTTGTCATCATCCAGGATGGCAGTAGAAACATCTATACTGTTTTTGCCCTAGCCGGTTTGGCTCAGCAGGTAGAGCGTCGACCTATGAACCAAAGGATCTGGGTTCGATTCCAGTCGAGGGTCGAGGGCACATACCTTGGTTGCAGACCCCTCCCCCGCCCTGGCCTGGCTGGAGGCAACCAATCGGTGTGTTTATGTCTTTCTCCCACACTGATGTTTCTCTCTGTCATTCCCTCTCCCTTTCCCCTCCCTAAAACTCAACGGAAAAAATATCCGCAGTTGACTATTAAAACAACAACAACAGCAAAAACCTCTCCTGTTCTTCGGGAATATCTGCAATTAAAGTTAGGCTATTTTCACCTGTCATTTAGAAATCACTGTTGCTTCATGGGTTGTAGAATATCTTCTCGTTGGCATTCAAAGTTCGGTGGGAGGCCAAATTGAACTTTTTTTTTTTTTTTTTTTTTTTTGCCATAAAGGAGAATGGATTAAAATACTTATGTGTAGCCGAAACCGGTTTGGCTCAGTGGTAGAGCGTCGGCCTGCGGACTGAAAGGTCCCGGGTTCGATTCCGGTCAAGGGCATGTACATTGGTTGCGGGCACATCCCCGGTAGGGGGTGTGCAAGAGGCAGCTGGTCGATGTTTCTCTCATTGACGTTTCTCTCTGTAAAATATCAATAAAATATGTTTTTTAAAAAATAAAATACATATGTGGTGAGCCTTTAGCTGGTACTGAGTTGACCGGAGGGAATATTGCACTGGAGAAAACAGTCCCCCGAGAGGCCATGCAGTGTGTCTGAGGAAGCGCAGCAGCGGGGGGCATGACAATAAGAGGCAGCTTGCCAGGACAGGGCCGCCGGCTGGGCCAGGGCTGTCGGGGCACCAGGAGGGAAAGGCGCTGCTGCGAAGAGTATTGCTGAGGCCCTTCTATTAACCTCGTGGGTGTGCACCCGGTGACCAGGCAGGCGCTCAGAAAGACTTAGAAAAAGTAGAGAGATACTGGCACCTGCAAGTGCTGCCATAAAGTCATGGCACTGGGAGCTACCAGCATTTCAGATGCACATTAGCTCCGGCAAGCAGAATATCAAAGATTGGGGCGTCATCCCCCAGTGGATGGTGTGAGCAGCATGTAAGTGGTGCTTTATTTATTTATTTTAAAAAATATATATATATTTTATTGATTTTTTTTTTTTTTTTTTTTTTACAGAGAGGAAGAGAGAGGGATAGAGAGTTAGAAACATCGATGAGAGAGAATCATTGATCAGCTGCCTCTTGCACACCCCCCACCGGGGATGTGCCCACAAGCAAGGTACATACCCTTGACCCAAATCCAACCCGGGACCCTTCATTCCGAAGGCCGATACTCTATCCTCTGAGCCAAACTGGTTTCGGTAAGTGGTGCTTTAGGTACAAAATCTGCGGAAGGTGGTTGATCCGTTGGGTTCAGACGAGATGCACTGCACGCTCTTCCCGAACCCCAGGACGCGGGAGCTGAGAGCGTGAGGCAGGTTGGGGAGACTGCTGGCTTGTTTCCCGAGTCTCTGCACATGTTATGTACACAGCGGTGCGCAAACACAGCTGGGAGGAACAGCAGATGACATTGGGACGGGAACGGCGGTGTTTATCGGAGTGACACAGTAAACCTTTGCTGTGCAAGAGCTCTTTTTGTGCGAGTGTGAGGATTGGCTAACCTTCATCATGTGCCAGACGAGTCTTCTTTCCTACCAAGCCCTTTGCTTACTTACCTTTTACATTTCCCATTCTCCTCTCTAGCTGGGTGTATTTAGAAACCAGACCCGTGTTTTTGGCCTTTGGTGGGAAACATAGGTGAGCAGTGAATTCTTTTTCTTCTTCAATATATATTTTATTGATTTTTTACAGAGAGGAAGGGAGAGAGATAGAGAGTTAGAAACATTGATGAGAGAAACATAGGTCAGCTGCCTCTTGCACACCCCCCACTGGGGATGTGCCCGCAACCAAGGTACATGCCCTTGACCAGAATCGAACCTGGGACCCTTCAGTCCACAGGCCGACGCTCTATCCACTGAGCCAAACCAGTTTTGGCTGGGCAGTGAATTCTTATCCCTTTGTGGAAATCAGGGTAGATAGGTGGGTTCAGGTCTAAATGGAAAGTAAATGTGACCCATCTCCATGGTCATGTCCAAGTCAAGCTTTGAGTTGGCATGAGGAAGCAGATATAAACTATCAGAGGAAAAATACAAGTGAAGGACAAGAGAATAAGCAAATCGCTAAGCCTAACTTGAGTATTTTTAAAGAAAGGCATATGCATTTTGGGTAGCACTGATAATGGCACCTTGTAGAGGATCTGAAAGAAAATTGAAATTTGTAGCCTTGGCTGAAAACCTTTAGCAAGTTTATAAATGCTTAATGGACTCCTACTGTGTGCAAAGCAGTATGTTAGATGGAGACAAAACTGAGCAGGTAGCAGGCTCAGTTCCCACCGAACGGTAAACTCACGCAGGACAAATGAAGTATCTACACGTGATCACAGGGTTTGATGACTCGCCAGTTAAATGATACAGTACATGAAGTTTCAGAGGGTGGAGAGGGAGTTGGGGTTTAAGCGTGTCACCAGACAGGTAGGCAAAGTTACTGTGATGGAGTTGTGGGCAGCCTGTTTAATGTGTTTTATTTACTTACTTTCATGATCCAATAGTTTAAAAATATTTTTAATTGAATTTATTGGGGTGACATTGGTTCATAAACCCATACAGATTTCAAGTTCAAGTGTACGACTCAATAAGACCTCATCTGAGCGCTGTGTTGTGTGCTCATCACCCACAGCCAAGTCTCTCTAGCTTCCCATTTGTGGTTTTGTTGTAAAATCTGGCGGAATCCAATTTTTAATTTAATCACTCCATCATCATCTATCCCCTCTCTGCCCGCTTCCACCTCCATCATCTCCCCCACCCCCCGGGATCAGCAGACTGTTGCCCATGTCCGTGAGTTCTCTCTTTTAAAAATTTTTTTCTCCATCCTCTTCCCCCCCAACACCCTCCTCCCCAAGCTGTCCGCCTGTCTGCTCTCTATCTGTGCGTCTGTCTCATTTTTTCATTACATTCCACACATGAGTGAGGTCATACGGTTCTTGTCTTTCTCTGACTGGCTCCTTCTACACAACGGAATCCTACTCTGCCGTGAAAAGGAAGGGATGTTTACCCTTTGCAGCAGAATTTAATTTTTTTGGAGACTAATGTTTTTCTGTTGTCAGTTGTGCTTGATAAAAGTTAATCACAGGCCGAAACCGGTTTGGCTCAGCGGATAGAGTGTCGGCCTGCGGACTGAACGGTCCCAGGTTCGATTCCGGCCAAGGGCATGTACATTGGTTGCGGGCACATCCCCAGTGGCAGGTGTGCAGAAAGCAGCTGGTTGATGTCTCTCTCTCATCGATGTTTCTAGCTCTCTATCTCTCTCCTCTCTAAAAAATCAATAAAATATATTTGGAAAAAAAAAGTCACAGGCCGTTAGAAAGAGCACCTTGTGGCTGTACGTCCCAGAAGCTGACAGGGATGGTTTCTCTGGCAGAAGAAGGGTACCCAGGCCTGAATGATTGGGGAGAGCTTTTGTTGTGTGTGGCTTGGTCCTCTTGAGTCCTTCTGTGCGTCTGGTTCCCGTTTCACTCACCGTAAGGCTGGAGGGGGCAGCATCAGCCTGCAGTGGGCGGGTTCCGCCCTCCGGGGGGGATTGGGGGGGGGACAGGGTTGCTCTGTGGACTGCCAGAGGGAGGCAGTGAGCGGAGTGGAGTGGTGGAAAGACCCAGCACCCCAGTGCTTTGCCACCTGAGCTGTCCTATCTCCTCCTCCCCCTCTCCCCCTTCACCTGGAAGTAATCCTGCTTCCTCTGGGTAGCAAGGCCACGACTCCCTAAGCTTGTCCTGAGGATCCCATGAGACGTGTGTGAAGGACCCCATGAGACGTGTGTGGAGCTTAACTTTCCCTCAAGACTTGCTTGCCCACGCTCAGTGTCCGTCTGGCCTCTTTGGCATTGCTCTCCTTCCTCCTCCTTCAGCAAATGCTTCATGCACAGCCTGGCCCCGCCTGACAGCGGGGGACGTGGAGATGTAGATGTCCAAGATAGACAGCATGCCGAGTTGCTAGACTTTTCTCACCTCAGCCTGAATTAAGACCCTTTCCCGAGGGATCCACTGCGTTCTCTCCCAGGTCCATAATGACACTACTCTCCGAAGCCTTTGTGACCCCTCCTCCCCGGAAGTAGGGCTTACCGCATCCGGGGTCTGCTGCCTACCACCCCTCTGACCTCTCTTCTGGCTTGTGGGAGTCTAGAACAATCGGGGTGCTATTGGGTGTTTTCAAAAATATTTGTCGATCGCTCCTGCCTTGAACTCCAGTTCTTGACTTAGTAACACCGTTCTGAAATCTTCCATGGCTAAGATGAAAATGAAAATTGGGTACCAGGAGCGTGTTTCTTTTTCAGTCTCTTTCCACCGTGGGCCCCTGTCTGTGCTTTCTCTTACAAAATACACAACTTATTGCTGTCATATTTTGGTGTGTCTGTCTCAGCAGTGCAAACAAACAAAAACAAACAAACAACACTCCCATGGACAGCGTTAGCCCTGGGCACACTGGGAGGCGGTCCGTTCACTTGCCACATCATCAATGCACATCTTACCTAGCTTTGTGTGTTTATTTTTATTTTTTTGCCCTGAAGTGTGCAGGTGGGATTTTTGTCAAGGATGATCTCCCTGAACATTGTCAGCAAAATATCGTGTGCATGGACACGTTTATGACCTGGAACTGTCTGTCCCTTTGATCAGGGACCCGGTGAGACTAAAAGTCAGGTTTGTGGCCCCCCGCTTGTCCTCTGCCAGAGGCCGCCAGGTCACCCCGTAGCTGGCAGGACCCCCTTCCTTCCCTCGTGGACAGACAGATCTGACTCTGGGCACCTCCCCAGGCTGAGCGCTGCCCCTCCAGCTCTCTCCTCCACGCCTGTCTCCACTCCTTCCCTACCCAACCTTGTCTTTTTACGAAATATATATATATATATATATATATATATATATATATATATATATATATTTATTGATTGATTTTTTTACATAGAGGAAGGGAGAGGTATAGAGTTCTGAACATCGATGAGAGAGAAACATTAGCTGCTTCCTGCCCACCTCCAACCAGGAATGTGCCCGCAACCAAGGTACATGCCCTTGACCGGAATCGAACCTGGGACCCTTCAGTCCGCAGGCCGACGCTCTACCACTGAGCCACACCGGTTAGGGCCAGCCTTGTCTTTTTGGACTTTTTGGACACTGTGTGGGAGTCCCACATGCTCTGCTGTCCAATGAATCAGGGGTGGCTGCGGACAGCCTGACGGGCCATTTCACCCCCAGGCCCTGTGACTCCGGAAGCGGAAGTGGGCACGTGGCCTCACCGTTAGCAATTCCGTTTGAAGAGGTGATTTCAGAAAGGCAGCGGGCGTTGGGTTCAGACAGATGTGCCTGGGAGAGGTTCACACAGATGTGCCTGGGAGAGGTGCAGACAGATGTGCCTGGGAGAGGTGCAGACAGATGTGCATCATGGAGACGCACGTATTGTCTTACTCACCTGGGAATGAATGAGGTCATTTTGTAAATCAGCCCCCGAGGTTCTCTGAACCTCCACTTTTTTATTCCCAGCTTCTCCGCTCCGGGGCTCCCTGCTGCTCCCCTGAAAGTCTTGAAATCCCTCCACCTGGGATTTCCCCTTGGCCAGGGCCAGCACGTGGGCTGCGATGGGAATGGACTAAAGCTAAATGAAAAGTCATCAGGACTCCTCCCTGCACGTGGGAAAGTTGCGGCCAGAGCGTACACGAATACCGCATTGTTACTTGTTTCTGCGGGGAGGGGAGGAGGAAGAGAGGGAAGGAAAGGAGGTAGATGCCAGCTGAGAAGGAGCAGCAGCAACCAGACCACGTTTGCAGTTGGACAATTAATTGCCTTTTTTTGGGGGGGGTGGGGGGACGGGGAGATGTGTGCCCATCAATCATGAATGCAGATACGTTCGAAGTCCCGGTTCTCTCTCACGTGAAAGATGCCGGCCCGGAACAGATGCCTTCCTTCAGAGACGCCGGTCTTCGGAAGTAATCGGTTCTCTCTTCTCTCATCCCCTCACGATGCTCTTCCACAGATGAGATTAGATGAGGACAGAAAAAATGTGTGTCACAGGGTATTAGCTTGTGGCTTTTTCCTCTCTCTCTCTCTCTCTTTTTTCACACTGCAAAACTTGTAGGACCTGCTACTGCATTACATTTTAGTATTGTTGTCTGATAGTATTTTTATCGCTGATAGGGTAGCTGTGGCTTTAAGAAAGGAAAAGCTTAGGATTGCTCTAAGGTCATTTTTGAATGGTGACCTAATGCTTTTATTTTAACGCTTTAAACCATAATGCTAGAGCAGGTACTGCCACCTTTCTCTGCTAAATGATAG
The DNA here is from genome assembly GCA_963924515.1 of Vespertilio murinus. Classification (NCBI taxonomy): domain Eukaryota; kingdom Metazoa; phylum Chordata; class Mammalia; order Chiroptera; family Vespertilionidae; genus Vespertilio; species Vespertilio murinus. The sequence continues at coordinate 6,413,295 of OZ004717.1, read as the reverse complement.
GAACCAAGCACTTGGCTATGACCAGCACTTGAACTGGGGGCGCTGTGATAGGCACCTTATAAGTATTTTCTCTTATCTCCGTGTCATCCCGGGAAGGTATTGTTATCCTACTTTACAGATTTCTTTTGAAGGTTAGAGGTGTGAAGTGACATGTCCAAGGTCAAATAGCTGATAAGTGTAAGAGCTGAGATTCCATTCCAGCCAGAGCACGCAGGCAGGGGGCTTCGGCCTGGTCAGTGTGGGTAGGCTGTAGTCATTTTAGGATCTCTTGTTTCTTGAAAATTAAATTGTGTATGTAACAGAGGAGTTACTTAAGAGATTTCTTACTATTTTTTTAATTGCTTGGTTTGTTAACTTATTGGATATAAGCATTGTTGATTGGACTAAAAATAAATCAGATTTGGTCACAGTCATCTTATTCTTTTAAGTAATATTTGAGGCCCTAGCCAGGTTGGCTCAGTGGATAGAGCATTGGTCTGAGGACTGAAGGGTCCCGGGTTCGATTCCAACCTTGGTTGCAGGCTCCTGGCCCTGGTCAGGGGGGGCATGTGGGAGGCAACCAATCGATGTGTCTCTCTCACATCGGTGTTTTTGTCTCTCCCTCTCCCTTCCACTCTCTCTAAAAATCAATGGAAAAAATATTCTTGGGTGAGGATTCAAATAATAATTAATAATAATAATAATAATAATATTTGAGGGATTTAAAAATAATGCTTTATTTCAATAAAATGAAGGGGCTTGAAGAAAAATTAGATAGTGTTTGGTTTTCGTTTACTTCTTTGTTCACTCAGTGTATAATGATGAGTAGATACTGCCTATGAGTTAGGCACTTGGTATGAACACTGTGGAATAAACAAATCTCCTTTTTTGTGGGCCTTGCAACAGAATGAGTGCATTGAGGAAGGGTCTGAAGAGGTGTAGAGAATGAGGTGAGATCTCTTCTCTACAACAGGAAACTCAGGTGGTAAACTCAAATGGGAGAAACGTCTGTACATAAAAACTACTGGAATGCATTTACACCTTGAAGGTTGTGTGGATATGGACTTATGCTGTGGAGATATATACATTTCAGAGAGGAACAGAGAGGGAAAGAGAGATATAGAAACATCAATGAGGAGAGAATCATTAATCATTTGCCTCCTGCATGCCCCCTACTGGCAATAGAACCCACAACCCGGACATGTGCCCTTGACCGGAATCGAACCCAGGACCCTTCAGTTTGCAGGCTGATGCTTATCCACTGAGCCAAACCAGCCAAGGGCCATGCTTTATTCTTTGCATGTGCCAAGAACATTTCTGAGTGTGGAGGATGGAGTAATGAGCAAAGTAATGGGACAAGACCCTGCTCCCATAGAGCTTACAGTTTGGTGGTGGGGGAGGGAGACAGATACCAAAGACATTGGTAAGAGTATTCTACTTAGTGTTAAACACAGTGACTGCAACATAAACAATGTCGGAGAGAATGATCGGTGTGCTGTTGCCCCCGGTGAGTCTTTATTTTGGGTCATTGGGAAAGTCCCCTGGGGAAGTGACTGGGTCATTGGAAAAGTCACCTGGGGAAGTGACTTGAGTGCAACCTGAGAGTTAAGCAGGAGCTGGCCGTGCAAAGTCTGTGTAAAGGGTCAGTGGACAAAGCTATGAAGATGGAACAACACATTCTGTGGGGGTTTATCCACCCGAGAGCTGCATCCTAGAACGGCACAGGTGGATGGGAGGCTGAAAGCTGTAGGGTAGTGCCACCGTATGGAGGGTCTTGGGTGCCAGAAAGAATAAGGACTGTGTGGTTCTTTCTTTTTTTTAAAGAAAAGTACTAGTGATCCAGTGCACGGATTCATGCACATTGAAAGGAAATTAAATAGAAGGAGGCTAGAGGGTTGTGACTGGGCGAGATGGGCCAGACATGCCATGGAGCCAACCTCTTAAGGTTCCCCTCCCCCCCCATGTCTGCAGTGTGAGCGGGGGTCCCTCCGGCAGGTGGGGTCCTTTGGCCTGTCTGTGGGGATGGGGCTGAAACCGGCTCTCCAACATCCCCCAAGGGGTCCTGGAGTGCAAGAGGGTGCTCTGCAAAGTTGCTGTCCTACAGGGTGTGGAACACAAACGCAAGCATGTAGTAAACCAGATTTGGGGCCGACAGTGTCCCAGCAACAACATAACCCACGGCTGAAGGTGGAATCGCACAGCCACATGAGGAATTGGGCTCCCTCCTCTCTAGTTTCGGGGTGCGTTACCCAAGAACCGCTGCTGCCAAGTCGCTGCATCTTGGCAACTCCTGTGTTGAGCATCTGCCCCCCTGGTGGTCAGTGTGCATCATAGCGACCGGTTGGGCGGTTGGATACTTAGCATAATAGCCTTTTATATAGAGAGATGTTAATTGATTTTAGAGAGGAAGGGAGAGGGGAAGAGAGATAGAAACATCAATGATGAGACAGAATCATCGATTGGCTGCCTCATGCACACACACCCCACACTGGGGATTAAGCCTGCAACCCAGGCATGTGTCCTGACCGGGAATCAGGCCATGACCTCATGGTTCATAGGTCGATTCTCAACCACCGAGTCATGCTGGTTGGGCAGTATTGTGTGTTTCTTTGCGCGTATATTAAGAGGTCGAAGAGAGGAGGAAAATCTGGGTGAGTGTAGTCATAGAAACGAGTTGGGACGTTGAAGTTTAGTTCATGCGGCCTATGATGAGGGACACTCAAGTAATAACATCCCAATCACTTCCTGTTGGAAGCTGAGTGTAGTCCTCAAGTGAGCCGGACATGGTGCTCAATGGACTAATTCATATCGGGGATATAGGAGAATCTAATATAATAAAAGCCCAATATGCTAAGTGTCCGGTTGTCTTGTCATCCATTCAGCCAATCAAAGTGCAATATGCTAATGATATGCTAAGGCCACTCAACTGCTCACTATGACGTGCACTGACCACCAGGGGGCAAATGCTCCAACTGGTAGGTTAGCTTGCTGCTGGGGTCCAGGACTGAATGAGACTGGCTGGACACACCCTGGAGTCCTCCTGTGGTCCCTCCCCAGCTGGCCAACTTCCCTTGTCCCTTTCCTGCCCCGATCGCTTGCCGGTGGGGTCCCTCAGCCTGGCCTGTGCCCTCTTGCAATCCGGGATCCCTCGGGGGATGTAAGAGAGCCCGTTTCAACCCGATCATGCAGGCCAGGCAGAGGGGGACCCCACTGGTGCACGAATTCGTGCACTGGGCCCCTAGCCGTCCCATAAATGAGATCATGGAGACTTAACAAAGGTAAGCTACAATCACTTAAGGGGATGTTCTCTAAGTTAGATAGGACATAACGCTCCTTTTGTGGTCATTCTCCCCGGAACCAAAAGCTAAACAGTGTTTTTACTAATGTCAAAAGGAACAGTATTTCTGCTCTACCGTGTTTTTATGAAAGGGAAGAGGAAAGTCAGAGTTAAGGTTTGATCTAGCCAGGCTCATTGATAAAAAGAGGTGTGTCTAAAGGCTCATGTTTGGAACACTGTCATTTACTAAAGGAGAGATTTCCCGCGTATTGATACAATTCTGTAGAGAGGTGTGTTTGGCCGCGATTGAAAAGCCCGGTAATGGGGAACTGCACGTGCTCGCTGCTGAGGCTGGTTCTGGTGTGCGTAGTCTTTATTCCTATTAACATTTTTGAAAGATAAACCGATACAAGAATGGCTTGCCAAGGCCCGCGACTCTTCCTTTTAAAACCTTGGCTCCGTGTACACATGGAAGGGATGGGGGAGTCAGATAAAAGCATTATAAATATGAGGTTAACTGAATTCAAATAGAAGGTTCTCTCACGTTATTGCATTCCTTAGAAAAATAAATACATGGTGCATATGGTTAAAATTGATCAAAAAAAAAGCTCTCTGTGTTGCCAGTGATTACATTCCCATCTGTGATGAAGGTTTTCTGTCCGCATCTGGTTTTCACATTATATTCCTGTAACAAGAATCTTTTATAAAGCAGGGCTCACTTTCTGTATTTTCTATTAGCTGCAGCCCGCACTACTGCACGGATCCGCAGATCTGCACATGTGGTTCTCATTACCTCATACCATGGAGAAAAAGTAATACTTGTTTGGGAATGTATGTTTTCCACAATTTCCATGGTAATATAACATGTTGAGCCCTTTTTAATAACGCACTTGTAGAACTACAAATTGTTTGGAGCATTCTGCACTTGGTGCAGTTTCAGCTTTTAAGCGTTTCTCAGCCTGTTCCCCTCATAATGAGGTTTTACAAATGGGAGGGCTGAGCCTCCATGTGAAGCAGTTACGGAGGAAAAGGCGTTTACTGTCATCTGCATGTGGCTCAGACTTGGGGGCGGAACGAGTATCACAGAAACCTGGATGTATACTTCCCATGCTCATGGCCGGTCCTCGTTCTGTGAGTTCAGATCGGAAGACCTTTTCATGTGTTGGGTGCATAAGGCGCCCACACGAGACTCCAACGTTGTTATGTGGAAAAATCGAAATATTAGCTCCCCCTTTTCTCGAATCACCCTGGTGATTGTGCTAGAATGCGTTCTACATTATCAAACAGTTAAGTGAGGAAAATGCTCCTGCGAAGCTTGAGGTTTGCATCGGGTGCTCTTTGAATGTGTATTTGCATGCTGTGTTAGCATGCAAGAATTTAGGAACATGGACATTTAAAATATTCCTTAACACCGTGTCCCCCCGACATCTTTTCTCTGTTCACCTCAGAATACTCTGATTAAGATTGACAAAAGTAAAGCGAAAAAGTGAGAACAGTATATTGTCCCTTGGAGGATCATTTATAATGAGACATTTATGTATGTATGTGTGTGTGTGTATGTATGTATATATGTATTTCCATAATTCTTTCTTGTTGAAAGTATTACATATGTCCTCTATCCCCCCCATTAACTCCTTCCAGCCTGCCCACCTCATTGACCCCCTCCAGTCTGCCCCCGCCCCCCCCCATTGTCTGTGTCCATGGCCATGCACATATGCACACAAGGTCCTTGGTCGATACATGCACACAGGTTCTTGGTTGATTACCTCCCACCCATCCACCCTCCCCTGCCTTCCCTTAAAGCAGTGTTTCCCAAACTTTTGACATATGTGTACCCCTTCTATAATTTTCATAACGCTGAGTACCCCTCGTCCAAAAAAAGGATGTATTTTAATAACAATCAAAATATATTTCTTTTTTCTTTTTTTGGGTACATACACAAAATAATAATAAATGAAAAATTAAATTATTCATCATAAAATATAAATGAAAGTTATATTATAAATAACATGTATTTTGCACACCGGACCATCTCGCGCCTCACAAGACTGTCTTGACTTGACTCATGAGGACGTAGAATTAGGCGCAGCTAAGCACGGTGCAGTGCATATCCCCACCAAACTCCGGTGCAACACGTACCCCCACCAAACTCTTCCTGTACCCCTGGGGGTGCGCGTACCACACTTGGGGAAACACTGCCTTAGAGGATGTTCACTGTATAGCACACTGAGAGCCAGGCCATCGTGTTTTATTGACAGGCGCAGACATGAGTCTGGCCTGTAGCAGTCATGAGGAGGAGGAAGGAGACCCTGTGGGAGGTGACTGGGCTTGGCCTCCTTCCTGTGCTCCGTGGGGACGGTGACCCACAGTCACGACCCACTTTCTCAGGCTCTCACATCTCCCGCTGATGGCCGCCGGAGCACACACATCAACTGGCGTGGCTGAAGCTAAGAAGAGTGTCCGTGTTCGTTCCCCCTCTAATACCTGTTTGTCCCCTTTACATTACCTTTCCCCCTGGAATGGAAACGTTGGCAATAATAGGATTGTGCAGAGAATGACTCATTTCCAGAAATAATCGTACTTAACATCTAGAGGTATTTACTTCCAATCTCCCTTCCTGGCACCCTCTCTGCCCCCCCCCCCCCCCCCCGGTATTTCCGTATTTATACGTGTGTGTGTGTGTGTGTGTGTGTGTGTGTGTGTGTGTGTGTGTATCTACGCGTCCTGGTCGTTTACTTACTGGAAATTTTGCTTTACCATTTGCGAATAAAACTATTAGGTTTCGTGGTAAACTAAACGTTTCCCAGTTTCAGCTAATTTTCTTTAATTATCTTTGCCGAGCTTCAAGATAATGTCCAATTAAGAAGTAACTAGTATTGGTAAACATTTGCTTATTTGATTTCTTTTTTTTTGCCATAATGAGTGAGAAACAACTGACTTTCGATGGAGATGGTGAAAGTCAAGCAAGACCTGACACAAGACAGTGATAATCCATACATCCTATGTTTCATTGCATTCGGAATTCACATGAATATGTACAAGTAAATGTTAGGATTTTTTACTCTTAAAAAAAAAAGAGAAACAACTGATTGCAGAGTCATTATGTGTTGAAAGTATTACAGATGTACCCCTCCCCCATTGACCCTTGAAGCTCCCCCTCCCCCACCCAGGCCTTCCACCCTATTGTCTGTGCCCATGGGTTATGCAAATACTCACACAAGTTCTTTGGTTGATCTCTTCCCATCCACCCACTCATCCCAGCCTTCCCTCTAAGATTCAACATGGTATTGATTTAAAAAAAAAAAAAATAGAATCTGCTTGTTTATATACATCAGAATACATTCACCACTTTTAACTTCTAGGGAGTAATTTGGTCCCTTAAAAATAACAGCAATAGCCTTCGTAATACTTTTTGAGACTGTTACACATCTTTATTTTTTTCACTTATTTAATTCCTACCTTCTGTGCATATGATTTCGCTAGGTTTCTACTTCATAGATTATATGAACTTCATAGTGATACCTTTTTCTATTCATAGTAGAGGTCGTAGTAGCAAAAGTGACGAATAGGCACTCAGTAAATATTTGAGGATAAATGAGTGAATTCTAAATCTTTCTAATGTAGCAGGGGAAATTAGAATATTAGAATCACTCTAGGAAAAATAAACGTGATAGGAGTTTGTTCATTTGGTAAAACAACTCACCAATAATCGTGACTGATATATTTAAACTAGTTAACTGCATAAAGCTCATTCATTACTGTTATTAGTAGTTTCAGACCATTTTAGGTACTAATGCCAATATTTAAGTTTCAGAACAGGGAAACACCACTTTGTTTTAGGCAGGATTTAACGGGCTTGTAAAATTCCACAATCTAAAGTGGCAACACACGTCTCAAAAGCATTTTCTTAAATAAACCATAATATCCGACAGATTATTTCACTTCACCTTTTATCAAAGCAGGGAAGACCTGACATTCTTGTAAGGTATTGATGTACATATGTTTTAATACCGATTTAAGGAAAGAGGAATTGTCAGGTTCAGACTGTGTCTAGCTTTGAGCCAGAGGATTGGAGAATTAAGAGTGCTTTAGAGCAAGTCACTACAAGGATTGAGAACATGGGAATGATTTTGGTATCTTCCAAAACTTTGAAGAGCTTGTATCCATTTCTTAAGAAACAAACTTAACACACTGGTCTAGTATTAGTTTACTAGAGGCCCAGTGCATGAAATTCGTGCACTCCGGGGGGAGGAGGGAAGGGAGGGTGGAGGTCCCTCAGCCCTTGGGAGATGTCTGACTGAAGGTTTAGGTTTGCTCCCCACGGGACATTCTTAGGGACATTCTTAGTGCTGCCGCCACCACAGCTGCACTCGCCAGCTGTGAGCCCAGCTTCTGGCTGAGTGGCGCTCCCCCTGTGGGAGCGGGCTGACCCCATGTGTTGAGTGTTTGCCCCCTGGTGGTCAGCACATGTCATAGCAACTGGTCATTCAGTGGTTCAGTTGATTTGCATATTAGCCTTTTATTATATAGGATAAGCAGATGAGAGCTACTTCAGACTGGTTGTGATATCTGCATTTTGTTTTTTTTCCCCCTTTTGTTGTTGTCAATAGAGAAGATTGATCTCTGGGCTGGTGATCGTAGAATCTGTCCCAGTCAGAAAAGGAGAGAGGAGATTAGCAGAGCGATTGGTGGAGCATGGTATCTGTCAAAAGCAACACTTGGAGAGCCCTGAGCGTAGCGATAGGTGACGGCCGGAAAAAGGGGAGCTTTGAATGTTGTCAAGGTAAGGACCAGAGACATATTTTGATTTTTGCCATTTCCTTACGTGCCAAAGAAAGCAAACTGTTACTTCTCACCAATACATTATAATTGTGAAGGTTTCCTTTTCTTTTCCGTGTTTCTGCTGCTGCCTGTTGATGACGAGATTGTATTATATATTTTAGTCATCTCTTTTGGAAATTTCGGGGTGTGGGTTTGGGTCAGTCAGCCAGGCTTGGGGGAGCGTATATTTGATAGCTCTGGCTCTGAAGATACTAAATGACCATGTACCCCATTTCTTTTCACCCTCTTTTTGTTGTGTGGTGCTTCGTGCCGTGTTTCATAACCCATCTGTTCTAAGGGGAGCGGTACTTGGAGTTAAAGAGGAAAAGCTATGCCATGATTTCTGTGTTTATTGTAATGAGAGACGGTGTTTTCAGAAATCGTTTGTTGGCGAAAGAGGAGAATAAGTGCTTTTCAATTTATTACTTCTTATTGATTTGGATTTAAAAAGAAACCCAAAAAAACACGTTTTGGCCAAATATAACTTCCTAAGCAGAATTCATGTCAGAAGGCACATTAAAAAGGAAAAGAATGAAATCTAACTTTAGGAAGACAGCAAATATAAACTAAGTGTGTTGCCATGTAGCGAGAGACTTCTGAAGGCCTGCAGTGTTGAAAAATTGAAGGGATTCCTGAATGGTGGATTCTAGGGAACTGATGTCTCCTACGGCCAGCTCTGTGTCAGATTTGGGGGTCTTATTCAGAGGCACAGATGAATAAGGATCAACTGCCAAGCCCTAGCCGGTTCGGCTCAGTGGATAGAGAGTCAGCCTGCGGACCGAAGGGCTCCAGGTTCGATTCCGGCCAAGGACACATGCTTGGGGTTGCAGGCTCGATCCCCAGTAGGGGGCGTGCAGGAGGCAGCCAATCAGTGATTCCCTCTCATCATTGATGTTTCTCTCTCTCTTCCTCTCTGAAATTAACAAATAAAAAATAAATACATAAAGGATCAACCGGCAAGGAAAACCTGAGAGCTGACACACGTTTCGTGCTGCTGGCCGGCACTCTAGTCACTGGGAAGCGATTTGGGGACTGGATTCTGGGGATGGATTCTGAGGTTCTGTGACTGCCCGCCTCAATATATGAAAAGAGGGGTGGCAGAAGATGGGCCATTTGGGGCTAGGGTTCTGGAAGCATCGCTGCTGGTGGGCACCACACAGCATCTACTCTTACAGCTCTTAACACATACTTCCTTGCCTGTCCTCAAAGCTCCCGGGAGGTGCTGGCCAGGGAGGGCTGTCTGTTTCTGAAACAGATAATTCCTCCGGCAGCTACAGACTCCTCCCAGGTAGCCTACGTCACAGTTTTGCTTCTTTGTATTTCTCTTTCTTTCCTGTCCCTTCTTCATGTTATGATGGTCTTATGCAGTTAGAGAGAGACGCATTCAAAAGAGAAGGTAGGGAATTCAATCTTATTTTATTTTATTTACTTATTTTTAAAAATATATTTTATTGATAGTTGACAGAAAGGAAGAGAGAGGGATGGAGAGTTAGAAACATCGATGAGAGAGAAACATCATTCAGCTGCCTCCTGCACACCCCTTACTGGGGATGTGCCCGCAACCAAGGTACATGCCCTTGACCGGAATCGAACCCGGGACCTTTCAATCCGCAGGCTGACGCTCTATCTACGGTTTCAACGGAGATTTCAATTTCAATAAGTAGTTAAGAGATTTCTTACCTCTGCTTCTATTTTCTTACCTTATGTATTATTGTTATTAAACATTAATTTCCTGAGAATGCAAATCTCTGCTCATTAGATTTCAAAAGTCTAGAATATAAAGATTATCTTATTATAAAGTGAGAAACTAGTAATAATAATCACCACCACTCCTGCTTTAGAATTTTCTTGTCATCTTCCATCAGAAGAGAGTGCTTTATTTATTTATTTATTTATTTATTATTTTTAATTTATTTTTATTGACTTCAGAGAGGCAGGGAGAAGGAGAGAGCGATGGAAGCATCATTGATGAGAGAATCACTGATTGGCTGCCTCCTGCAGGCCCTCTACTGAGGATCAAGCTCACAACCTGGGCCTGTGCCCTTGACTGGGATCAAACCCGGGACCCTTCAGTCTGCAGCCGACACTCTATCCACCGAGCTAAACCGGTTAGGGCTAGAATCATTGTTTTTACCCAGCCCATCTGATTGCTATCATATTGTCTTCTAGCCACGTGGCATGTATATATCTGGACTGCTGGCAGCATGCGAGATCCATATTAAAAGCAAAAACTGCATGACAAGGACGTGAATTTTAAAACAGCCTAATGCCTGGTGTTTGTTATAATATGCAAATACCAAACTCTCAGCATCATGTATCAGAAACAGTGTTGAGTTTCTTCTCTCCTACATTCATGTATGCATACATTGTTTAAATAATTGTGTGTATGCACTCACACACACACACACACATTTGTGTTGGCTGTAACTGTTGAGCTGCTTCTTTTTTTTCATGTGGCATTGCAAAGCCACCCCTCGAATTTTTCCTCCTTTTTGTCACAGTAATGGGTGTATAGAAATAGGAGGTTCAGGCTCAAGTGGACCCGGGAAGTGGAAAACAGAAATCACATTGTGGAAGTTGGCGAACACCTGGAGACCATTGGGGCCCGGGCTGTCCTCTGGGCAGCAGGAGAGCCAGGAACTCTGGGCGTGAGAAAGGCTGGCGGGGCCGCGGCGTCCCTGTGGGGAGGGTGGCGCCCGGGGATGTCACCAGGAGGCAGGCCCGCGCCACCCGAGGCCCAGGAGGACCTCCTGTGTCTCCCGCCAGTGGTTAAACTGTACCCCATCCTCGCACAATGCGTGGTACCCAGAGGAGGTTTGGGGCTGTTGTCCTGGGAGGGGCGGGTGGATTTGGGTCAGCCAGGGGTGATGGCCAGTATTTGACACATTAAAAAACAACAAAGGCCGAAACCAGTTTGGCTCAGTGGTAGAGCGTCGGTCTGCGGACTGAAGGGTCCCAGGTTCGATTCCGGTCAAGGGCATGTACCTTGGTTGCGGGCACATCCCCAGTGGGGGGTGTGCAGGAGGCAGCTGATCGATGATTCTCTCTCATCGATGTTTCTGACTTTCTATCCCTCTCTCTTCCTCCCTGTAAAAAATCAATAAAAAATATAAACAAACAAACAAAAACAACACTACGATCCACGGATTTCCTAGAAGATGCCCAGGCGGCAGTTAGGCCAGAGGAAATGGCTGCAGAGCAGCATTTTTGTTCGTATCCCGGGATGGGCATTTGCATAGGACCCGTGTATAGAGACACGTATGTGCTTCGAAAGCCACGTTTGGATTTCTAAGAAAGCTATTTTTTTTATGTGAAGGTGATGTAGAGGATGTTGGGCGCCTTTCAGTGTTGGCACATCACCGGGAAAAGGGGAGAGGGGCTTTTCCCGGGAGAGAGGGCTGCCCTGCAGGCCTCCGCGTTTCTCCCCCGGAGGCCCGGCCCCAGCGGCCGCCCCACACGGAGCCCCGCGCCCCGGCCTGCGCCCATCCCGGGTCAGCACCATGCGTGAAATCAATTGATTGGAGTCTCTTTGGCTCCATAGGAACGTGGCAGCGTGCCAGTTGTTTGCGTTTAATGTCCTTTGTGTGGAACACAGGCGGGCAGGCTCGCTTTTGTGAGCCTCTCCCTTTTGGTCTCTCTCTCTCTTCCAGCCAGTATTTCACTCCCCGGATGCTGAGGTGGAGGAAGAATATGTTCTCTGTATGATCCTAATCTTGTTATTTGTGTGCATGCGTATTACATACGTGGCTATATAGAATACGCCACAGCGATCCTTTAATCTTTCAAGGGATAAATATTTTTAAAATATATTCCTGAGTTTTATTGGTGACTTTGTACATAGAAAATATTTTTAGAGTTTTGTTCAAATAAGAAGACACGTCATACAGCAGATCCCGGGTACCGTTTGCTTACCATAACGCCCCGGATCGAAGCTGAAAAGAACGCTATTCATGGCCCAATACAACAAGTGTGTAGGCTGTGAACGGGACTTTCAAAATGAGTTATGCGCGGGGGAGCTTTTTGGATTTTGAGGAATCCCACATTAAGCAGGCACGTGCTAAATAAAATTATAAAAAATAGATAATCATATCAGCATTCGCTTCTCTGAATAGTTCATCTTGATCAAGATGCAGTGCTTTGCATGGGTGTGTTACGTGTGAGTTTTCAGGAAGCCCCCGCCATGTGGGCAGTAGGTTTGCTTTGTAGGATTTGGAGGGAACAGCGCTGAGGTGGTTGTTAAATTACAGGTAGACCCCGGCCTCTGGGGGGGGGGGGTTGTGGTTTTGTTGGGAGGGTTTGTTTCTGGGTCAGATTTAGAAAGCTGGGGAGGGGGAGGATGGTTGAAATGAGAGAGAGAGAGAGAGAGAGAGAGAGAGAGAGAGAGAGAGAGAGAGAGAGAAGCACCCTCTGTGGATGCCCCAGGCAGTCCTTGTGGAGGTTGATAAGCAGAACCTGGAGCTGCAGCTTTGGGGTCAGACTCAGCCCAGCAGCTTCCTTGTTTAATTACCTGGGGAGCACACAGACGCCTGCAGCCTGTGCCCCTGCCAGCGTGTGCCCTGCCAGCGTGTGCCCCTGCGAGCCTGTGACACTGCCAGTGTGTGCCCCTGAGAGCGTGTGCCCAGCCAGTGTCCCTGGCAGCCGCCTGGCGCTCAGGCATCCTGCAAGGCCAGCCCCGTGTCCTCCGGGCCCCTTGCCCCCTGGAGGCGCCCTGTGCCAGGGGCCGTGCCCCTGCTCTCTCCTGGGCTCCCTGGCAGGCTGGTTCATTGTGTTGAAATGGATCTGAAACGGGGCCCTTCATTTCGCACTCCGGCCTGGCGGGCAGCGCTGCCTGTCCCTGTCCCCACAGCGCGGCCCGGCGGAGGGCTGGCCGTCCTAACGCCATTCCCGGGCCGCTGCATCACCTTCCACCTGTGCTGCTGCTGCTGTGTGTGTGTGTGTGTGTGTGTGTGTGTGTGTGTGTGTGTGTGCATGCGTGCGTGCGTGTGTGTGTGTGTGTTTGGAGGGGGTGTGTGGTTAGACTCACTAATTGTTCTAGTAGTTCAGGATGGAAACAGTAGTTTAAAGGTGGCTTTTAGGAGGCAGTTTTGGAAAACGAATATGTTAAAAAAAATGAGATAGTCCATCTTGAAATAAAGGTGATAGACCTTCTAAGGCCGGGTTACTGTTTGAACACTTGCTGGGTGGGGAGGGCCCGCCGTGGGTGCAGCTTGCTGGGGGGGAGGCGCCCTGTGGGGAAGCAGTGAGTGGCCGGTGGAGGGGGTAGGACACACGGGAGGGATGCTTGGGGAGGGAGCCATTGGGCGGTTCCCAGAGCACGCCCCAGAGGGTGTCTTGACCAAGAGAAACCTGTCGGGGTCTTGATCCACTCGGTGGGCTGGTTCTGAAAGTCCAAACCGGGGGTGAAGGGAGCACTGCGGGGGCGGGGGAAGAGGGTATGTTTTTGTGGGTGGGCTTCTCACAAAGGGAAGGGAAAGTGCGATGACACGGGCAGTGACCCGGATGTTCTGCCCCTTCCTTAGGGTTCTGACATGCCCGCTGAAGGCCACTAACCCCCTTGGCCAGCGGTTCCCACCTTCCTAATGCCGCGGCCCTTTCATACAGCTCCTTGTGTTTGGTGACCCCCAACCATAACATTAATTCAGTTGCTACTTCACTGCCATTTTGCTCCTGTTATGGACCGTAAGGTAAATATCTGCTGTGCAGGATGTCTTAGGCGACCCCAGAGAAAGGATCATTGTACCCCCGAAGGGGTCGTGACCCTCAGGTTGAGAACCGCTGCTCTAGGCGCACAGACCCCTGTCCCGCTGTTACTAGGGGTTACGGGCACGGGAAGAGCAGTGGGTGCCTCTGCGTGTGCACGAGCCCAGGTCCGGGGTTGGTCCCATTCTTTGGACTTTGCAGGGAAGAGTTGGGCAGGAATTATTCTAAAAACGTCCTGCTGTATTCTGTTTCTAAAGGCAAGGTCCATCGTGGCTGTATCTGTGTACCCCCTCCAGTGAAAAGTCTATGAACGTTTGAATACTTGGATTAGCCTGGCGTGTCTTGGTGTGTTTGGTGTGTCTTGGCGTGTCTTGGTGTGTTTGGTGTGTCTTGGCGTGTCTTGGTGTGTCTGGGGACGGGGCCGGCACCACCAGGGTCTGTTCTGCGCCAAGTGCTCTGCCATCGTGGCCCTGCGTGTCCTCAGGCACGCATGTTTACTTCTGGACCAGCGGCTGCGTTTCTTTCACTGTTTCTCTTCTCAGCCTCAGAGTCAATACGAGGGAAGAAAACACAAACACACCTTGAGCCGCAGTCAGCATTCCTCCTGGGGCCCTCTGGAGAGGCGGCGTCTCCCCACTTTTAAGCCCCAGTTATTTTCCTGGTTCCGCTCACCGGCGCTTTCTTAAGGGCAGTGACATTAGCGCCCTGCGTGGCACCAAGACGTGGCTCTATCCCCTGAGCCAAACTGGCTAGGGCCACACCAAATTCTTCTAGGAATTGCAGGCTTGTGGCAGCTTACCGGCAGGAATGAAAACAGGACATGTTGATAGAACATAAAGAAGTCACAGTATTCCAGAACTTGAATGAGACTTTGGCATCTACAATGAAGAATAATTTTAATAAGAAGTAAGAGTGGTGCCGAAGCCGGTGTGGCTCAGTGGAGAGAGCGTCGGCCTGCGGACTGAAAGGTCCCGGGTTCGATTCCGGTCAAGGGCATGTACCTTGGTTGCGGGCACATCCCCAATGGGGGGTGTGCAAGAGGCAGCTGGTCGATGATTCTCTCTCATCCATGTTTCTAACTCTCTATCCCTCTCCCTTCCTCTCTGTAAAAAATCAATAAAATATATTTTAAAAAAAGAAGAAGAGTGGGGGATTGAAGCTT